>BSBK01001124.1:0-62500 GCA_027943335.1 Chamaecyparis obtusa
TTATTCGCAAAACATGGTTTAACAAATTCTTAAAACGGAATGAACATATGTTAGACCACATAAATACAAAATCATAGTGGATCATGTGGGTTAATGTAAGATGTGTGTTAAGGTTTTATTAAATGCAAAATTTAATCTAATTATTGAGTTATACAAAAATGATTTTGTTGTCATCCTCACAAATGTTTTGAAGAATTTTCTAAAAAAATTTAACATTCTACCAAGTTTTAAAAAATAGAAATCTAGGTCAAGAGAAAAGGTTGCCAACAAAAAATCATACATAAAGATGTTATTGTAAACAATCTTCAAGACGTCATATATGTAAAATCCTACTAAAGGGAAGCAAATGTAACATTCATGGAACCTTTATAAACATGAAAGGAAGCTCAATACTAGTAATAAATTGTTTTAAAGAGCATAGAAACTAAATAGTCTTAAGAGTGACAATAGAACTCTCACCACCAAAAAAATTGCTAAGGATGACAAGGAATCTACAAAGGAAACAAATATACTTACAATAAGCTTTGGTTCATAGGTGGACAGAATGAAAAATCTACTATGCCATACAAAATGTTAAATTAATTCTTCAAAGAAATGGAAAAGTGTAATGAATTTTTTTTGGAACTTATTCTCACCATACTCATCTCGAATGAACACAATCAAATATAAACAATAGTTGATGAAAGCATAACAAAAGAAGATGAAGAAAGCTACAATGAAAGGCCTAAATAACCATAGAATACCTAATAATCAAATTATCGATAAATGTGTTATCTCAAAGGAGACGAAGAAATGGATTTGATTACCTATCATTGGTGCAATTGGAGTATGCTTTGCCACTTGTCTTCCACTATGCCTTTGCCAAACCCTTCCGTTCCAATGGGACATGATAAAGAACTAGATAAAAAAGTGGCCTCCTAAAAACCTCAATCACTCTTCATTTTTTTGGCGGCAGTTATGCTCTCGACCAAATGCACCCAAAACAAAAAAAAATTCCAGATCTATGAAAATGCAGTGATTTTTTTTCAAAATTTTTTGGATGTTTTTTATTCAAAACATGTAGATCATGAAGAATAGATGCTGAAAATTTCACAAAAATTTGTTGTGTTTTCGGATTTTTCAAATTTGGTCAATGGTGCATTCTATTTGGAGCATAGCCGCATCCCATTTTTTTGCCCTCTTCAACTATTTTTTCTAGGTGTGAATTCTTTATTTACTTGGATCCACATGGAGGTCCAACAAGAGTGTAATGATATACCATTATCTATAGATTCTTTGTTCATGCAATGCTTGCCTCGGGTTTCTTCACAGATCTTGCTCTAATATCTTGCTCTTGGACTTAAAGAGCGTAGGTGTGATATCATAGAAAGGCATACAAATCATTGCCAACATTGCACCAAAGAAATGTGATTTTAAAAACTCCATGTTCGGAGGATAGAGATAAAGTTGATTTGTTGAAAAGACTCTAAACTTTTCATCAAATGTAGTTGGTGGTTATAGCGCCATATTTGTTGATAGCGGAAAAACAATCTCATATTTATTAGGAGTGGAGGCACACCATGGCATAGCTAATAAGGGAGAAACTTTATTCTAATCATAATATTATAATGTTGTGTACACTAATTTAGGCATCTACCTCTTAGGGGCTATCATATCAAAGTCCTACTTGCTATCGCTTCTTCTAACTTCATTATTATGCAACCTCCATTTCAATGCTTTATTGCAAAGTGGAGAAGTTTCATAGGTAAATTGCACAACAAATGCTAGATCTGTAGCATAGCCCAAATGATTCCCATTGTAGGTAATTAACACAAGTGACAAAATAGAGAAATAGCATGTGGAGGAGCATAACTTGCAATGAATTATGTGATTTAATAATCTAAGATTGCATACGATATTTCAAGATAAGATTTGATGTAAATATTTGAAAAACCCCAAACTATGATCAAAAAATCATTTGTTGGTGGCTTGTTTTTCTGATGTGAGACAATTTCTAGACCTCAAAAGAGAAGCCTATCAACTAATTAAACTATAATATATAATACTATATAATTATCCATAAATACAGCTGAGAAATCACAAAGAGGTCTTTATTCAAGTTGACCACTTGGATATTTGAGTCTCTTTTACTATTGAAGAAGAATCTTGGACCATGTTTCTTCTTTTATTTCTTGCTTGTAGCGACTTTCTCAACTTTGAGTTCATTGACCTTGTTTTGTAACTCTATAAGCTTCTTATGAAAGGTGGGAATTTTTTCATTGTGTATATCCATGTGTTGTTGATCCCACGAAGGTCCAAACCCCCTTATGGGTTATTGTGATTGCGAGTTGTGGCCTCACCCATTCATAGCTTTGATTCAAATGCTTTTCACATGGGGCCAGAGGGCATTTTGTGCCAACATCATTGGTCACATTAAAAAATTTATTAGGCACTTATTATTATACATGTGTGTGTGTACACAACCTGCCTTGCCTTAGTCTTACTTTCTTCCAAGTTGGGGAAAGACTAATCCCATGAAGATGCTTGCAATTGTGAACAACCCACATGCATCAGCCAGACTGGGGCCCCAAAGTCTCTTTCACTATTGAAGAAGATTATCAGACCATGTTTCTTCTTTTCTTTCTTGCTTGTACTTCTAGTTCATTGACCTTGTTTTGTAATTCCATAAGCTTCTTATGAAAGGTGGGATTTGTCTTCATGTTGTATGACCATGTTTTGTTGTTGTTCCATGAAGGTCTAAACCCCCTCTAGGTTATTGTGATGGTGAGTTGTGGCCTCATTGATTCATAGCCCCAAGTGAAATGCATTTCACATGGGGCCAAAGGGCATTTTGTGCCAACATCCTTGGTTATGTTAAAAAAATTATTAAGCACTTCTTCTTCTTCTTCTTCTTCTTCTTATGTGTGTTTATACAATTTGCCTTGCCTTGGTCTTACTTTTTTCCAAGTTGGGATCAAGAAGGGGCAAGCTAGGGTGAGACTTATCCCCTAAAGATGCACACAATTATGCACAAACCACATGCATCAGTCAAATTGGGGCCTTAGAGTCAAACTCAAAACCAATGGGGAGCAATCCTACAACCCAAGACAACTCTGCTAACTATGAAGGCTTGTATTATTCTATGTTAGTAATAATATAATATTATATTATATTATAAAATTTAATATATACTAATATTATAATTATGGTATTCACTAATATGACGACAACAAATGTGGTTGGCTAGGAAAATATGGGCATGCTCCTTGTCTATAGTATGTTTGGCGGCCTCCTTGGTTACCTCCTTCTAACAAGATCATCTACGGGATTCATCATTTGTCTTGGACATTATAAAAGAAGGTTATAAGGGAAGGCAAGAGCTTGGTTCATAATAAAATGTCGAGGCAATACAAGTTTAGTGTGAAGTGTGATTGTGTAGAAGAGCCTAGGGATCTTCAAATTTGTAGGCTCTTTAGCACCAATGATGAGGAAACCAAAGAGGCAATTATTAGGATCATTGCAACAGGAATGTGATCAAGAGGGCATGTGCACAATAGGCTCATCTACAAATTATTCTTCACCTACATGGTTTAGATAATGCAATTAATAACATGGAGATTGATTGTGGCTTGTCACTTGGTCAAGAATGCAAGTGAAGAAACATTCAATAGGATCATAACTTCTATACTGATGTTCAAATCGGAGACTAAACTATTTCATCCATAAATGTCCAACCAAAATGTATTCAACATCACAAAATGAAGTTGTTTCTAATGAATCCAAATGCAAACAATATACTAACTAAGAGTAAACAAAACAGATGCATTCAATAAAAGTATCACTCCATTACTCTCCTATCTAATATGAATCTTGAGATCATCATTTTGGTGCTCTCAAAAGCATAATGCACAAGATGACTAATGGATAATGGAGATTTGGTTGATTGAATACAAAATGATGAATCCAAATGATTATAAAATTGAAAGTGTGTAAAATGATCTCATAACATCCAAGATTCAAAAATTGAGAGAGATTACAGATGCAATCTAGACTTAATAAAGAGAGAGGAAATGCATTTATAGGTGTCCTCGTATGGGAGAGCAAACTGTAGGAGAAAAGTGGGAAAGTAGTTGGAGGTAGTTGGGGACAAGTATGTGTCCAACATTTTCTAAGTAAATATGAATGGTGGAGGTGAAAGAGATATAAATAGAGGAGTTTATGATATGGTAGAGGTTAGGGATGGGATGGGTCTAGGCATATTAGGGGTTCATTAAATAAATAGAGATATATAAATTAATTTAATGAAGCATATAAATAATTTGATAATTAAATGATATAAAATAATAATGGTGAATTAATTAAATAAATAATATACCCACTTATTCAATAGAAGAATTAGGATTAATTTTGAGGATAATTTTATGTGTCTACATTTTGCCCCTCTTTGAGATGGTGTAGTTTGTCACATTGTTTCGAAGAAAAATCAATTAACTAATAAATGTCTAAGGGATATCTTAGTAAGGATGATAATAAATATGATTGCCCCCTTGATAGATTGATCAAACAAAGTGTGATAAGATTGATCTTTTGATAGATCATGGAGAAAAGATTTGATGATTGATATTGCGCAAGTGATTAAAAAGAGATGTACATTTGATGAAAATGCACAATGGATAATCATAAAATAACAATTTATGGAAATGATGAGTATAGCCAAGCTGATAAGTTGATTAAGCTAATTGAGATTAGGATTGATACTAGTGAAAGATAAATTGGTATAATGATTGAGTGATTGATTGGGGGGCAATGCAATTGCATGTTAAGAAGCAAATTGTTTGATTTGAATTAAAATTAAGAGACATGTATTAATTGGACAAAGAAAGTTATTGATCTCTAAGATGAATAAGAATAATTGTTGGTATGTGGTGAATGATCATACAAGTATTGTACACTCGTCATGTAGCTTATTTGGGGTTCAGTGGCGGCAACCCTTGAAAATGAGGGTTTGGGGATGGAAGCCGTAAGAAGCGAGGGTTCAAGGGCATAGCCCCCAAGGAAATCTTTTAGGGTTAGGGTTATTTTTTTCTAACTAACATTGTAAAGTACCTCAAAAAAGGCTTGATAAATAAATGGTTGTAATGTTAAAAATCATCATATTGTAATTGCTCTTCACTGGATAATAAAATAAGTGGATGACTATTTATCTAGTGGATGTAGCCCATATTGGGTGAACCACCTTAATCTTTGTGTTATTGTGTTCTCTTGTTTCTTCATTATTTTAATATTGTTGATTTCTCATATCTATTGAAACCCTAACAAGAATGAGAATGATGGGAAGATGATGAAAGAAATAGCTAATGAACAAGAGATGTGAAATTTATGAGTGAAATGAAGTAATGAAGGGAATGAAAGGAAGAAAATGGATGAGAGAAATGAAATAAAGAAGGAAATGAGATGAAGGGGGAAATGAAATGAAGAAAATTATGATGACAAGAATGAGATGAAGGTGTTGATATTTTGTGTGCTTTTAAGTGCTTGTATCATCATTGAGCTTATTATGGAAATGAGATGAACTCGTCTAGACATGGGAAAGATCCAAATGAATCGACATATGCATTGTTTGGAGGAATAAACTTTAGACAATTAAGGAATGCCCCTATTTCACATGAGACTCATATATCCTTGATGACTTAGACAATCATGTCCTAAGATGCATCATCATATTACTAAGGAATAATCCACAAGAAGAAAACAAGTGAACATGCCCCATTCTTTCCTTTCTAGTCTAAGGCATCTTGGAGATAAAATTTCTAGTTAGAGACATCCTAGAAAAGCTAAAAGGCATGTCACTAAAGATAAAATAAAAAATAATTAGAAGACATAAATCAAACAAGTAGGCATTATGTGTCATGCCAAAATGATCCTTTTTTATTTTGATCAACGATATATGATTTTTATTAATATTAATATAAAGTTTACATAAAATGCCACTGTAGTTTTGCAGGTTCATCCTTTGAATACCTATCAACCTATTTGCAGACACGTGTACATTTTTAAATTACCATGCCTTGTAGGCTACAACCCAAAATCCATCTTCATTTTGAGTCATCTACCTAAACCTCCTAAGTACAACATATGCAGACCATTCATAGACAATATATTAAACCATACAATATGAGCCCATTTAACATTTCCAAAATTATGGCCAAAATAGATAGTACCTAACTATTAGAATTTAACAAAATTTGCAGCACCATGACGACTCACCCTATCCACTTTTTCATCATCTCCTCCCTCGATTTGTTCTTGACAAAAATCCCTCCTCGAGTATCAAAATTACACTTTTTTGGCTTCCTTGTTGGCTTCTTTGCAACCTCTTCATCACCCTCTAGCCTTATCTTGGCTATCAAGTTCCTCGGGGTCGATATTATCTTTCTCTTCCTCTTTGTTTCTAGGTGCTCCATTTCCTCTTCCACATTCTAAATATAACCCAACAATTTATCCCAACCTCCCTAAGTAGCGTCAATCTATTTCTCCTTAGTTTTCAAAGAACTCCATAACAAAAAGGGTTATAAATACTTCAAATAACCTTCCAAAACTCTCCATGGCCCTTCTCTCGTCATCATACCAACTCCAAGTTCCAACCTACCCAATACTAGAATCACTCCACCCGCCCACTCTAGCTTCACACATGACCTCATTACATTTAGGGCCTCCTCTCGGCTTCCCAATTGTAAGGCTCATGCAATAAATATGGATGAGATATCCAAATTTTTTGCCAGCCTAAGATCTACCTCCAAGTACTATTCTCCCAACATTTGGGTAACATAGTCCCAAAATCATTCATCATCGAATTTAAAAACACTTCACATCCTTCTTATTGTGATTTCCCCTCTGAAAGCTAGTAGTTGAATTCACGAGTTGAGTGAGAAATTTACCTCCATATTTCTTGTTATGTTTCTTCTCACTCAATTCCAAAGTAAATTTCAATTCTTTTCCTAAGGCTCAATAAGAAATAGGGCATAAACAATCCATAAGATTCTAGACTCTTCCCTTTCTTCCACCACTGTCGTCAACTTGATGATGTTGTCATGATTGTGTGATGATGTATACACCTCCCTTCATCCAACACCTTTTGATAGTTGTTATTTGATGATTAATATTTGTCTTGGATAGGTAGTCCCTTCGATGATTTCACCCCATCAAGTCTAGTTTATTCATACTTAGGATAAAACTTACACATAAGTAACAAGTTCCATGCCTTTTAAGAATGGACCATAAGTTTCTCCAAATATTCAAATTGTGCTCCTCTATAGTCTCCTAAAAATGTGTCCTCCTCTTGGTCTGATAATGATAATCCCAAATTTGAGAGCTTGTCTACAATATCATTTGCCTCCCGTAAAATGTGAGACACTTTAAACTCCTCAAATGTCCCTAACAATATCTTAATCCTTCAAATAATTTTGTTCATATGTCATAATCCTGCTTCCCCTTTTATAATTCCATTTACTATTATATATGAATCTCCTTCTAGGTGTAATTTACTAACCCCCATTCATCTTTCCATTTTGATGGCTTGTAATGCAGCCAGGCACTCAGCTTCATTGTTTGTACCTGTTGGAAGCCGCTTCACACCAATCATCTGAATGTTACCTTTTTCATCCCTTGCTACATAACGAGCCCCAGATGGGATCGGGTTTCCCTTTGAGGCACCATCAAAATTGATCTGTATCCACCCTTTATTAGGGGATCTCAAAACCTCCTTCCTACGAGTCAGGGAGAGGATTAGCCCTCAAAGGCCCATTAATAAACCATGCCAAAATGATCCTTGTCACAAGAGATATGCTTAATTTAATAGGTTTATAATGATCAAGATGCCTAGTTTTAGGAGGGATTCATCTTGTATAAGACAACAAATACATCATGAGAGTGCTTGATGAAAACATGAGATAGTTTGATAAAGATTAATGATCACATGACTACAAGCTAGCTGAGTAGGTTCACATGGGATTCACTTAGTGAACTTGAATCATATCATGTGTGTTCGTGGCATACTAAAGAATCCCCCTATTTTCAAAAAATATTGCCCCAAACTCCTTTTTTGTTAGCCCCCTCCAATACCTACCCAAGATCCCCCACACTCATTTTCTTATATAAACCCTCACCCCCACCCCCAAAAAACCCCCCTCCCCCCTATTTAGGCAATATATTGCCCCCTTTTTTTTCCCATTTTAAACCCCCCAATATGAATGCACATGGTATTGTATTGCCCCTTCAGCGAAGACCCCTTGAGTAGGTTACTAGTTGATTCTTGATTTTGGTAAGCACAATGCTAGGATTAGGTTGTTTGTGTCTTTGAGACAATTTATTATTTATTATTATTATTTTTTGAGATTTTATGTTTTTTTGGATTTTTAAGATCTTATAGTTTTTAGTATATTTTTAGGACTTTTAAAGATTTTAATGATATTTTTAGGACTTTCTAAGATTTTTGTGATTTTTACAAGTATTGCCTTGACCATTGAATCTCAAGAAATATTATGTGTTTTCCCCTAATGTCTAGAAAGGCATAGGACATAATGAGAGGATGAGTGACATGATAGGATAGAAATAGATAAGTGAATCATGCAGGAAGCGTATGTGATCCTCAAGGACTATCTCATGATAAGATAACATATTTTCCAAACTAGGGACTATAATATGCCAATGTAAGGTGATGACATGGTGAATTTAAAAACATGCGGTCCAAAGAAATGGACCTATCCAAAGGCTTTTAAAACTTATTTTGCATTTTATTGTCCTTAATTTTGATCAAGATCAAGGGTTCAATTTGGATAGGACGAGGATACGATATGGATAGGATAAGAAAGACCAAAGGTAATAATGGACGATGGAAGCAAGCAATGATTAAGAGAATGGATTAAAGGGTATGGATATGGATAAGGTAAATAAAAGAGGATGCATGATACATATGGAAATCCTCAAACTTGTCAAGATCAAAGGTGGAAAAGGGAAAATGAGGAATAATAGAGGAAGTAGGATATAGAGGGTGTAATAGATAGAATGTCATGCCTAAAACTTGCCCCCAAGAGTAGAGTGCAAGAGGATGGTGGATTATGCATGGTACTTGTTTGTCAAGTTTTCATCATTATACTTTCCCAAGACATGACCAAAGTGGTTTTCACACATGGAAAATTTTATTTCTCTTCACTTTTTCCCTTTTTTTTGGACTTTTTTGGAAGATAATAGATACATGATAGGAGATGGAGGAGGACTCAAGAATATTGTTCTTTTGGATAGTACCCTTGAAGATATGCACAACCATGAACCATGGTTGTTGAAAGTATGCTCAAAGATGTTGATAGGGTGATGGTAAGGGGGGATGAAATGGATGAAAAAATGACATAGGTATGGATTTATACAAAGGATTAGAGAAGAGGGGTGGAATGATAGAAAATAAGTGTTGGATAATGGATGGGATATTGGAAGATTTGTGTAGGATTAGATGGAAAATATGACACAATCAACATTGGCACACACCTTGAAGGGTGGTTGAGTAATGGAGGAAAGGTGGTTTTTGGAGTTTGGTATTTTGATGGAGAAAAGGGTGAAGATTTTAGGACATGAAGACCCAAAATAGATTTTAAATGGGATGGAAGATGTTTAGGTGGTTGATTAGAGGAATCCTTTGGCATCTTGAATTCCAACTTTGATTTTTCTTAAATGTGCAAGTCTTGTACGAGCAACATGGGAATCTACATAATTCTTGATTTTTCTTTTCCTTTTGGTTATTTAGAATGCATTGCTTTAATGTTGGATTTAGTAGCCCACATTGTATTTGATTTTTCTTTTTTCTTGGTGGATTTTTGTGGCCTTTTGTATATTTATTGTTGCTTTGTATTCACATGTTGATTAGGTTGGAAATGTTGATTCTTGAATGCATGTGGATTCTTCAACTTATAAATTTCATGCTCGGTGTACAAATTAATTCCAAGGGAATTAGGATTCATGGATGGATGGGAATGTTATGGAGAGTTCATATGGATAGGCAATATGGAGGTTTTCAATTATGTGTGCCTTTTTTATCTCAATTTATGATAGGGTAAGTGGATGGAGGGACATGAGGATCCAAGATGAATGGAAGAGTTGAAGGCTTTAGCTTTGGGATATAGGGACCCAAAAAGGATATGGAAGATGGTAAAACTATATGTTTGGGTTTAAATAGAGGAATGTAAGACTTATGAGCAATAATAACATCTTGAGAGTGAGCTATGTAGCCAAGATCATGATAATTAGGATTTTCTATTATGTAAAGGGGTTCCAATATAGCTTGTTCATGGATGCCTAACCCTTTTCCTTGATAGTTAATGCTTTGGAAAATATTCTTAGCAAAGGGATACTTGTTTCTTTGAAACCAAGATGAAAGTCCATTTTGAGGTAGAGGAGGTATGTAAGGAAGGATACGATCACAAAGTATGGTGGGCCAAATGAAGGTGGATGAACCAAGATGATATGTAAGGGTCTCATTGTTAGCTTGGACAAGGGTGATAGGATCTTGAGAAGGATTAGGATCATGAGGGGGATTAGGTGGATTATGACAAGGAGATGAAGGGATACTTTAATCTTAACATAAAAGAGGATAATTTGAAGGATTGGAATGAATTTTTTTCTCATGAGTTTTAATATGACCAATTAAAATGATGGAAAGGGTATCATGATCTTTCCTAAGAGGTTAATTAGGAATGGGACGCAAAAAGATAATTTTATCTTGAGATGGGAGAGAATCATATTGGAAGAAGTGAAAAGTTATGAGGGGACCATTATGATATTATAGAGAGATGGGATCTTGATCTTGATTTATGCTTGGACTTGTTTCTTCACTCTTCAAACTATCCTCTTGACACAAATCCACTTCTAAGGATGGGGTAAGAGTTTAGAAATGCATGGGGATTCATGGAGGGAGTCCATGTTTTGGCATGAATGGGGAGAATTTTAAATATGACTTTCTCAAGTGGGTATGATTGGAATTGAAGTGCATGAGGGCATAGGATCTAGTAATTTGGAAGCATGGGAAGTATTTGGATAAAGATTGGGATTAACTTGGATTTTTATATTAGATAGTCCTTGACGGTCAACATGAAAAGTGTCATCATTGCGTTAATTATTTGAGGGGGATTATGTGGATTATTATTGGAAAGTTTTGGGATGTTAAGGAGTGGTGGGAGAAATGAAGTAAACTTGTGGGCCATTTATAGACATAGGTTCACGATTTTGATCATGCTTGGAAGTAGTGTCTTCATTCATTTTATTTGAGTCATTAGAATCTTCAATCTTAATGATACCCTCATAAAGGATATCTTAGATCTTATGTTTCAATTCAATGTGATTTGAAGTCTTATGTTTTTTGTGTCTATGATGTACGCACAATAGTTACTCAAAATGTTAATTCTGTATGTAGTTACTTTAGAAAATGTGATAGTATTATTCATAAGAAGCTCTTTCAAAGATGATTCAAGAGATTGACACAAAGGTGTGAACTTTATATTAAATGGGTATTTAGGTTCACATGCAATTGTAAAATAAGCACCTTGTTATCTTAGGGAAGAATTCATGTGATTTTTCTTGGAGTTTTTCTTTTAATCTTCCAATATTTGTTGTTCCACCTCATATAGTTGTTTAAACATCTTTTGAAGTTTCTCATTCTTAATATCTTGATATCTCATTGGTTTATCATTTTGGAATTGAATGTCATAAATTTTGCTCTTGAGATTGTGGCTTTGTTGAGCCTAAGAGGCCATGAGCATGTAGGATAGATTTGATCTTTGACTTGGGATAAAGAAAAATAGGGGATATAAAAAGAAACTCTAAGATATGATGGAAATAGGGGATATAAAAAGAATCACATTGATTAAAACATCTAATGGAATCTCATTCTACCACCTTGGTTTATAACCTGGAGACTGAGTCATCACTAATATCTCAAAAGTGATTAAAAACAAATAAAATATGAAGAAAGAGAAAATTGAGAAAAAGAGTAAAGAAAAATCAGAAGACTTGGAGGATAGGTGATGTCAACACCTCTATTGGGACTATGGATGTTTGACTAGAAATAGATAAATGTTGATGTAAGCCTAGGTGATAACCTTGTTAGGCCTATGGATGTCTAACTAGCAACAAGGCTCTATTCGATTGGCTAGGGGAATTTGTCCAACTAAATAGCTTAATGCAAGAAGGATGCCTTTCTTATCACTTTTTGGACAAAGGGTGAATGAAAACATGCACACACTCTAAAAAATCTATGACCTGATTTACTTGATATACTCAATCTACCTAGTATTTCAAGAAAGATTTAATAGATCAATGTCTCTTCTTAAATCTTGTTCATTAAAGTTTTGAAGTTCTTGCATTATTTCCTTTTTGAAATCAGGAAGCCATCATTTTGGTTTCTCTTTTTGGGTTGTAGTTACTGATCGATCTAGTTATTTACATAGGGATTATGGTTTTATTTATAGAAACATCTTTTTATCTCCCAACCTACTCTTCTCAATGTTTTTCTTGTTGCATGATGTCATTTTGTATGTAAGAAAGGCTTTATCCCTATACTAAAATTACAATAACAAGGTTTACTCATGTTAAATTTTGATGGTAGGTGAGGAATCCCTCGATGTTAATGTGCAGGCCCTCATCAAACTCATGATGATAATTGATCTAAGACACCCACATAGACCAAAAAGCCATGGAACCTAATAGATAAGGCAAAAATTTGTGCAACAAGAGAAAAATGAGGTTTAACTACTCAAGCACTGTTTACCCAAAATTTTCCAAGTTGTAGACCATTTATACAATGGTGCCCTATGACCACGTAAATTTTACTAGGTTGTGGTCTAAACCAACATCTCCAAACTCACATGTTCTTTCCTAAGGGAACACCACCACTATCTCCCTTAATATCTGGTGACACTACACATCTTCAAGGAAATCTTTGTAAACAACCACTGGGAACACCCGCTAAGCTAACGAGTGTCCTGCTCAGTCACACCCATTTCAAAGGATGATGTGAGACCTAGTTTTCCACATGCTCAACACCATGTGTACTACATCAAAGGAGAAAATTTTGGGAAGATCTTCCCAAAAGGTAAAAATTCCAACTTTACAGAGGTATAATTAAAAGGAATATTTCTACCACACCATAGTAGTAAAGATTGAAAAGACAATGTGGTTGGCTTGTAGCCACCATCATAGTTTATTTTTAAAATGATTTTGTATGAGCCACCTTCATTAGATCATGTTGAATATTAAAAGGCATGATCTCTTTTTTATCTAAGGAGGAAGAAAATCTATTTAAACACCAATGTTCATCGAACACAAGGAGATAACATATGTATATGTCTATGTAATTCTATAGGCATTGAGAAAGTTCATCTGTTGTAAATTTTTTCATTATAGAGGAATCCCTTCTCATCATTTTACGTTCTAGGATTTATGCTACAAAATATCTAATATTTTGCTTGGCTTCCATCATTTTCATGTTTACTCTTAATAAAATGTGGAGACTGTGTATTTGTTGCCTTTCTCCCTTTGTTAACTAGAGTGTACTATGTTGATTTATTTTATGCCTAGCCTATTTTATATATGTTGGCCTTTTCACTTTGCACTATCCTTGAAGGTTAATGGATCATGTTCCTTCTTAACTCTTCCATTAGTCTTTGAAGTGGGCATCATATGTTTTCCTTTGTAGTTTGTATTTATGGGTAGTAAATTGATCGAGTGTAGGTACTTGTATTTGACCTCTGACGAGAGTGGTTCTATTTTAGATAGCATCATTACCTACATTGTGTCTCTCACTTGTACGAGTTTCACAACTAAAGGGAACCCTCTGTTACAAACCAAATCCTTGTCCTTGCATTACTTCCATACCCGAAGACAAGGCCCTTGGAGAAAAATCTTCTAAAGTTTTGTTGAGGTTTCACTATAAACCTACAAATTATTGAGAAATCCTTGGTGCATCAACTTGTAGCATAGAGTTTAAATTGTCTTTTTCATTTCCCTTTTCTTAGTTTAATGAATGAAGATTCAACTTCTAAAATCTTGGAGCTTGTTCTGTGTAGCACATTAGGTCCCCCATACATACAACTTCTTGACTGCTCTTATTTAAGCGTGAGCCTCTTAGAGATCAAAAATACCACTTAGTGGTTTTGTGGGAGATTATTTATATAAAAATAAAATACAAGTGTAGTTTTTGAGGATAGTTAGGTTAACATTTATGGAGGTTGGAAGTATGTCATAGGATGTGTGGTTTCTTGTTTGTTCACATGGAATGCTTGTTTATGTATGAGGCTTTGAATAATTTCATGGTATATTGTAATGTACACATTTGCTGAATAATACATGGATGATGTATAGTTTTGGAGGCTACGGTTTTCCCTCATGAGGGTTTTCCCAAGATATATCTTATTTCACATTTTTGTGGGTATATTTTCTATTCTCCTTTGTGTGGATTCAAAATAATTTTATTGTAAAATTTTTTAGAATGTGAAGTTGATTATTTCCAATGGTGTTTTCATTAATGATTTTCATTGATGTCAACATACTCATATCTCGACTTCTATAGTATTGTTTACTATGTTTTCGACATAGTGTTGTATCAATTACTATGTACCAACAACTTGGTGTATCGATTGGAGTGTGGCATATCGGTTGGAGCATTTGGCATGTTCACCAATAGCTTGTGGTTCTTGAAATCTACACTGTGGTAGATTGTATGTGTTTTGGTTAGATCCTATATGGATGTGTTTCAGTCCCAGCTTTAATTTTGTAACATGTTGTTTATATTTGTTGGAATTGTGGTGTTATGAAGCATGACATGTTGTATTGGTTGAGGTAGTCCTCATTTCATTCATTTCCACTGCAGGAATGTTCTCATGGTGTTGTATAAATATGGCATGAACATAAGCAAGATAGAGTGAACATACAAGTGTATGCATGTGTGGCTTATGTGTGGAATATAAGTGAAGTGACTACGAATTCATGCAAAGGAGATTCGTGTTCATGCAAGGAAGTCTCTAGATCTTGGAGTTGGATTCTATTGCTTTTCATATCATTGGCAGTTAGCCCTTGTGTAGCAGTAATGAGCATCTTTATCGATAGTGATCTGACCAATAGTGAGCTTTCTTGTAGTGAGCATTTTCTGTCAATGAACCTTTGTATCAAATCACCTTTTGGTGTCACCTTAACAAGTATTTTTACATTTCATGAGACTTATCTTCTCCATAGTTTTACCCATCTTTGGGTTTCCACATAAAATATGGTGCTCTTTGTTTCGGTTTTCTTGTGCATTTTATGTTTATATTTACTATAGATGTTTAATGTGCTAAACTAACAAATCTTAAGTTGATATTGGAATTGTTTAAGTATTAACCAACAAAGAGAAAGTTTTGTAAAGTTGTACGGGAATAACTAATTCACCCCCTCTCTCAGTTATTTAACATGTTCAACAATTAGTATTAGAGCATGGTTCCTCAATGAAGAGATTACCCGCTTGAGGAAGATCCGATGGCACACAAATTGACTATTCCTATGTTTGATGGATCAAACTACAATTCATGGAAAGATGAGATGAAAGGATGCCTAGTATTGGTTGGTTACAATACATGGAAGCATGTTGAATCAATATATGTTCCTTCGCAGAATGGACTGACTACTCTAGAGGAGATTGAGGAATATGTGGAAAATGAAAAGGAAAGGTATGCTATTACTAGTTCTTTATCAAAGACTAAATTGGTTAAGGTTATTTCATTGAAAATAACTTATGAAGTTTGTGAAAAGTTGAAGGAAATGACAGAGTTAAGTTATCTAAGAAGTTGACAACTAAGAGACACTATGAGAACCTGAGAATGGAAGATGGTGAAAATATCATAAGCTATTTTCAAAGAGTTGAGAATGAAGTTAATGAAGTCAAGAGCCAAGGAGACACTATTTCTGATGAGGACTTCATGGAGAATATCTTGATGACATTATCATACAATTATAGTGAAAAAATTTAGCAATTGAAGAGGTATATGATCTGAAGAAGTTTACCAAAGAACAACTATTTGGTACCCTAACCACATTTGAGCTAAGGAAGTTTGCAAGAATATTGAAGAAAGGTACTAACAAGTACAAATGTATGTTTCCCATAAAATTCTTTAGGTGTGGTAAGATTGGTCATTTGGTTTCTAGATGTCTTGATAAAGCTCCTAGACAGAAGTTTAAAAGATTCAATAAAAAGGCTTACTATGTGAATGAAGATGCTAGTGTCTTAGATGATGAATCAAAGATAGAAGATTTCTTATTTTATGTTGAATATGATGAGACATTTGAAATTGATATCACTAACATCTGTGCTAAAGTAAATGATAATGTTCAAAATCCTTTATATGCTAGAAGGAACAAGAATGAATGGCTAGTTAATAGTGGTTTCTCTCATCATATGACTAGAGATAAAATTAAGTTTATATCACTTAGAAAATATGATGGTGGTGTTGTTAGACTTGGGTGATGATAAGGAAACATACATTATTGGTAAAGGATCTATTACATTTGATGGTAATAATAACACTGATAATGTCTATTATATGAAAGGTTTGTATCATAATATGTTGAGTGGTTAATATATGTGTGATAATGGATATGATGCTATTTTCAAGGATGAAGGATGTGAAATCAAGAAGATATGTGGAGATATAATTGTTATAGGAAAGAGGAAAGGAAGAAATATGTACCATCTTGAAGGAGCATCTTATGTATGTTGTTTGTTATCTCAGACCAATGATAGTTAACTCTGGCATTAGAGGATGTGTCATATTAATTTTGATAATATGATGAGAATAAGTTCATCTCATGCAATGAGAGATTTACCCAGACTGGGTAAATCAGATAACATTTGTAAGAGTTGTCAAGAAGGAAAGAAGAGGAGAGAATCATTCAAGGAAAAAAATCATTCATCTATTGGTGTGCTAAAGATTGTGCACACTGACCTCTGTAGTCCAAATAGAACAAGAATTTTTCAAGGGGAAATGTATTTTATAGTATTTATTGATGATTATTCAAGGATGACATGGGTTTCATTTCTTAGAGATAAATCTGAAGCATTTGAGAAGTTCAAGATTTTTAAGGCTAGAGTTGAGATTGAATATGGTATAAACATTAAGTGTTTGAGATTTGATAAAGGTGGAGAATTCAAATCTGATGCATTTGAAAGTTACTAAGAAAATCATGGCATTAAGGGATAGTTTTCAGCAACAAGAACACCACAACAAAATGGTGTTGTAGAAAGGATGAATCAGATGATTCAGAAATTAGCTAGAACTATGTTGAGAGAAAAAAATCTACCAAAGATCTACTGGAAGGAAGTAGTACATACTATTGTATATACACTCAATAGGGTTCTACACCAGAAAAAGTATGGCAAGAACTCATATGAATTATGGCATGGAAGAATACTAAAAATTAAGTACTTCAAGATTTTTAGTAGCAAGTGTTACATAAAGAAATATGTAGACAATCTTAGCAAGTTTGATAGCATGGCTAATAAAGGTCTTGGGTTTATTCAACCAGAAGCAAGGTGTATCAATGCTACAATAAAAGATTGAACAAAATTTTGGAAAGCGCAATTGTGAAAGTTGATGAAGATTTTTAAAAGGTTCCTAAAAGGTACATTGAGTATGAATCAAATGTAGAAGAATAGAGAAAAGTAGACAAGAAAGAGGAAGATGACATTCAACTGAAATCAACACTGACATCTACTACTAAGAAACCAAGGTATGTACAAAATCATGATTTATAAAATTATATTATTGGAGATAAGAATAGAGGAGTTGTTACAATAAGTAAAGCAACACAAGATCATGCTTTGTTATTTTTACCATCTGAAGTAGAAACTAAGTTTGTAGAAAAGGCTTGTAATGATCATATTTGGATTAATGCTATGAAGGAAGAGGTAAATTAGATAGAGAAGAATAAGACCTTAGAACTTGCACCCAAATTAAAAGACAAAAATGTGATAGGTATGAAATGGGTGTACCAGAACAAGCTAGATGAGAATGGAAAATATGTAAGAAACAAGGGAAGATTGGTTTGGAAAGGTTATTCACATATTAAAGGAATTAATTTTGAGAAGACTTGTGCTCCTATTTCTCGAATGGAAGCTATTAGGATGTTTGTGGT
Source organism: Chamaecyparis obtusa (assembly GCA_027943335.1). Taxonomy (NCBI): domain Eukaryota; kingdom Viridiplantae; phylum Streptophyta; class Pinopsida; order Cupressales; family Cupressaceae; genus Chamaecyparis; species Chamaecyparis obtusa. Next base: position 18,184 of record BSBK01001124.1, read on the forward strand.
GTAATGCCTCCCTAGGGAACCCAGGAGAAATTAACCTAAATATGCTACTAAGTTTACAAAATATTTTTTATCTTAAGAGTTTACAAAACAATAATGAGAACAATGCAAAGTCAATACAATATCATAACAACTCATACATACAAGTATAACTCAACACATAGATTACAAATCTTAAGGGTTCCTTGATGTAGATTACCTAAATATTAATTAATTACTTTAGATTAAATATAATTACAAATCACATGTATACAAATGAATGAAAAGTGCAACATCATATAAATGAAACATACATACAAACGATACCATAAGGAATACATAATAAACCCGCATCCACTGCATAGGTCACAAGGTATGTAGAAATAATCAAGTACAAAGTATAATATCCAGAAAGACAAGAGCAAGTCTCCAATAATGATGAACAAGGAAGAATGTAAAAATAACAAGGATCATCCAACACCGATTCAGGAATGTCAAAATCTTAATGGTAAAAGAAACACTACCACTCGACCATGTGGAACCAAAGGTCCACTCCCACCATGCTGAAGAGATACCAAAAAATCCCACTTTAAGGTTATCTTGGTAGTCTCTCTAGACCCCAGAGCCCTAGTGACTCTATGCGGTATCAGTAATCTTCTCACTCAAATGAGGTACCAACTATGCCATATCCAATCCACACAGGCGGAAATCATCTTCCCACTCCTATCCTAGCCAAGATCTCAATCAAGTACTCAAGCATGGGAAATGCACACATTATCTTATTAATTCATTTTAAACTCTTAATGTCATTAAGTTATCACTTTATTCAGTAGTTTGTAGAGGATACCCAAGCAGCAACTTCTGGGATCTTGCACCTCCAAAACAAGCCACTTCCCATCTATACACTCAGATAACCCACCCTAATGCTCATGTTGTCACTAAGGATTGCATCTGTGGAGGCTAAGTGTGAAACCTAGAAATCCTATGAAACATGGGACTACTTTTAGGTTGTGGGTGACCTATCAGAAAGAAAACCTCTAGATTAGGGATCGGCTTCCCTTGAATCACCTTGAAACTTGAACTAGCTTTAGGAGGAAAAGGGAGAGAGAGTGCATGAATTGAAATAACTGAAAAATAGAACTTAGGTGATTCACCAAACTTTTATAGATCCACAAACTGCAAACTCACAATAGGAGTTTAACATAACTTGGACACCACAACTTCTCCCTAATTCTGATATTTCCCTTAGAAACAACAAGGTGTTGGTTGTAAATGAGAAGGGAAAATGAATTCCACAACCCCCAAATACTTTCAAATGCACACAGATTAGGACTTTAGGAAATAAGACGTGTTTCTAAGCATTTAAATGAATAATATACCAAGTAAAGGAGTAACCTTGATCACAATAATATTGATATAAGACCCACCAAATAACTCGGAAAAACAATAGGAAACAAGAAGGATAATTTCTATGTATTGAATCAAAAGGTGCCAAAATATAGTTTTCTTCTCTAGAGCTAAAAACATTCAAATCTCAGAATGAGATAGAATGGAAGAACTGCCTCAATCACCTAAGTGAGAGGTATATATAGATGAACCCTCAGAATCCGTATTTGAGGATTCATGGCCCTAACTCCACTAATTCTGGAAAAATCTCTGCGTTCTTGGCCCAAGAAATGTGCCTCTCAAATCCAGATGTCAGATTCCCGGATTTGTAGGGGTAGGTGGGAAGGGGAAATCCTCAAAAGATATAAGCCATTAAATCTATCCTATCCCCTTTTAATCATGCTTTGAAAAATATTTTGACAAAATGATTTATAAAATATCATTTGTCAGAATTTACAATAAAAATACATGGTTTACATTTATTTTTTACTACTTTCCCCTCCATCATGAAAAACACGTGTTGTAGGTGTGGATTATTAAGAAGTTTAATTAATATGTTTAATGGATAAGTTCTCAACCCAATTTTAAAAAGGGGAAAACCTATCCAAATAAACATTTACATTTCAAAACAAATCCACTTTCAAAAAGGGGATTCTAAAAGCATCGAGCTCCTTCACTGCTTGTAAATTTGGAAAGTTGCAAGTTTGAACTGCACTTGGCCTTCGAGCTGGATTGGAAACTTGCTTGATATTGGAACTTTGATCATGCTGAGGTTGGTACTTACTTTTTTCTCATCTCCTTTGCATCTTCGAGGGTGTATTGCTAATGTTTTATCCTCTCTGTATCTTTGAGGGCACATTGTATTTGTTGTGATTTTTATTGTATCATTGCTTCATGATTTCTGACTTTTGAAATGAATCAATGACATCAACATGCTACTATTATTTTCTTATTCATGTACATCCCATGCTCAAACTAGGGCATCTTCTTTCCATGATTTATTTGATTCATTTATTGATGCTTACAATCTAGGGCATCATCTTTCTTGTTCTTTGTTGCTCTTTGTATCTTCATGGCCCGTATATTACTAGGGCATCATGTTTGTTGTTTAATTGTTGCATGTTGATGAATTATTCATTGGAGTACTATTTATACTGGAATCTATGATTCTCTCTACATTTGATGACCCATGAGCTAGGGCATCATTGATAATGTGTTTAATTGAAACATGTTGTTGAGGCATCAGTGCATTTGTTTTATGGAACCCATGAGCTTATGAGCTAGGGCATCCGTATAATATGTTTGTTGTCATTACCATGCCAACCCACATTTTGTAGGAGCATTGCCTAATTAATTTTGCATGGTGTTCTAGCCCCATTGTTTGTGCTTATTTACTGACTCATTTAATATGCTCGCTGCTTTTGAATCTGAGGGCCCGAGCTATGACATTGTTGTTATCATATCTTTGTTGTTATTTTCTTCCTTATATTCATGGCACCAATCATTGTTGTTGTTAATGAATAAATGTATGAGTCATTTCCATGTTGAGGTTGTAGACACATTTTTTATAAGCGTTGTTCCCTACAACCCATGATCTATTGGGCACCACTATTTTTACTATTTTCTATTATTTGATCATTGATTTTTCCATGCCTTGAGCTAGGGCATCATTTACTAGCATTATTGTTGTTTCAATTCTTTTCACTATTTTGAAGGCCCAGGAGCTATGAGCTTGCATCTAATTTGAGATGTACATTGTTTTCTCACTGGTTTGGAGCTCATGCCTTACCATTTCAACACTCTTTTCTGATGCTATTGCATTCTCACCTTATCACTTGCACATCTTTGTTGTTGCTATTTACATTGCTTATGGATATCATGAGCTATGATATAGGGCATCAACACAATGTATTGCTATCACCATGCCCGTGGAGCATCATCTTTTTGTTGTTGCTTAATATCCACTATTGCATTAAGATTGGGATCCTCTAAGGCCTGTGCTTGGCATTTGGTAGCCATGACATGCATTTGTTGATGACTGCTTGATTATCCTCTCTCTTCGAGGGCATTTGATGGTGCACTTGTTGTTACTATTGTATCTTTTGATGTAGACCCATGAGGCTTCTTGGCATCAATGTAACACCATTAAATTGTTGTTGTTATTGACATTTGATGTTGCCATGGTATTTGCTGGTGTTCATGGATTTATCACTGCATTTTAAATACTATGTTGGATTTATCATTGCCATGTTGCTGCTAGTTAGATTGCATTTAATCTCACTCATGTTTCATATGATCTTATCATGATATTATGCCATTGCATGATCATTCCACCATTTTTTTCTTAGTTTAAAGAATGCAGCTTTAAATACATTCCATGTCACGGATATAGCATGCAGATTGTGTACTTTTTCTCTATTTGGATCTTGATTTACTCAATGCATGTAGCCTCTTTGTACTTTTGCTCATTGATTGATGTGATGATCTTCACTTGAAACCTATGATGCACTTCTCCTCAATCATGCAAATTTTATGCCATGGATGTCCTCTTGTTTTCTGATTGACTTATGGTAATAGTGTACCATCCATTGCTTAGTGTAGCTTGATCATGATTGCCTTATGGTCCTTTGACGTGATTGGAGTCATTGTTGTGGGTGGTCCATTTGGAAATGATATCACAACAACATCAAATGGAACAACAACATTTGATGTTGTTGTTGTACTGTTTGGATGAGATACCCACAACAATGACTCTTTTTATGCTCATTTGCCATGCATACTGATCATGCTACTTCCTTAATGTTGATCTATTTTTGTTGACTATGCTTCCATACTTTCTGTACTTGGAAATGGTTTGAATCTTGAATATTTTATGGACATTGTTTCTTTACTGATTGCTTCCCTCATCATTTTTGGATTAGTGCTCCTACTTGGGGCTATAAGGGTAGTCAGAAACTCTATGAAAATGGAGCTTCTAATAACCCTTATAGTTTCAATGTAGGGTACTAGGAGAGCCTGAAACCTGATCATGGGTGCTCTTGGCCTATGATGTGCACTTTCTCAAGGAGCTTTGAAGGCTTCCTGAAATGGCCCACATTACAGGGAAACATCATTCATCACACTTCAACATCTTGTGATTTTTTTTGTTTAGACAATCACTTGTCCTTTGAGAATGACCCTAGAGAGGCCATCCTCTTGGTACATGTGATTATCTGAATGAGGGTAAACATTAGTATCACAACTTCTTATGTATCTGCACATGGAACAAACAAGTTAGTGAAAACTGTTGGATATTGCTAATGCATGGGGAGGTGATTGAGACATTTTATATGTTTAATCACTATGTTATTGAATGGGCACTCATAATGTTGTCATCTGTGTTTTGTCACTAATGTCAATATATGTTTCTATGAGGAGAACAAGCTGGTTATCATAGTGTACGGACACTATACGGATGTTTCAGACACTGCGAAGTCAGATGAGAGTTTAGGAAGGTGTTGTGATCTTATATCCAAGATTGCATTATGTAATGTTTCATATTGGATAAGATGTTTTGGTGAAGACTGGTCACTGGACTGTGACAATGAGAAATGACAGAGTTAGTCTCTATGTTTCTGGTATATCTTCCAAATGATATGGATTCAAGGTATGCGAGCTTGAGGGATGATAGATAAGGTACTGAAGGATGTTCATTGGTCAATGCAAGGTACATAATGCTTGGTGACGTGAGTTGTGGCGTGTGTTCTAGAGAAGATCTATTTGGAAGCTGACTTAGGAGATGTAGCATGTGTTTTGCTTGGCAAACATAAATTAAGGATGTTAGTCCTTAAATATTGTAATGTAATCATTGTATACTTGTTTTAGATGTCATGTGTATCTTAGCAAGGGTTTATGTAATTATTTGTAATTAGGAAAGGCTTATGGTCTGACCTGATCATGAGAATTGTAATAAGGTATAAATGAGAGGTCTTTTCTTTGGAAAATATATGGATGGAAAAAGGTGATATAAAAAGGTTGTGAAATCTGCGATCTTGTGTTTGTTGTATGTAGAGAAGAGGTTTACTGGTGGACTTCATTGGAACTAATCAAGCAAAGATAGTTGTTGCTGAACAGTTCAAAAAGATTGTGTATTTCTTCATATACACTTGTGTTGCGAACAGTGAGTTCTAAAGGTGGACTTAACCTTCTTTGGGCAATGAGCCCTCCCTTTCTTCTTGAATCCTAATAGGGTCTATCCTATAACAAGGACTATGTACTGTAATGTTTCAATAAGCTCCTAATAGGGCTAAATCTTCTAACAAGGATACTATATTCTCAATACATCATTTGTGGGTGCTAATTCCCACCGGGGTTTTTACCTTTAACAGGGTTTCCCCGAGACCAAAATATTGTGTTATTGTGTTGGCATTCATTGTGTTCATTGGATCTGATATTGCTGCTACTCAAAGTTTAAATTTTAATAATTTATCATACAACTGATTCACACCCCCCCCTCTCTCAGTTGTCCTTCTGTGGGCAGTGAGCCCTCCCTTTCTTCTTGACTCCTAACAGGGTCTGTCCTCTAACAAGGAATATGTACTGTAATGTTTCAATAAGCTCCTAATAGGGCTAAATCTTCTAACAAGGATACTATAATCTCAATACATCATTTGTGGGTGTTAATTCCCACTGGGTTTTTACCTTTAATAGGGTTTCCCCGAGACCAAAATATTGTGTTATTGTGTTGGCATTCATTGTGTTCATTGGATCTAATATTACTGCTACTCAAAGTTTAAATTTTAATAATCTATCATACAACTGATTCACCCCCCCCCTCTCAGTTGTATTGTGGAATATTATTCCTAACAATTGGTATCAGAGCTACTGGTCCTTAGAGAGAAAGCTTAACAACTTGAGGTGATCTTGGAGATGGCACTCTATAGGAAGGATGGTCCAAAATTTGATCTTGAAAAATTTGACGGTTGGAAGAACAAGATGCAAACTCATTTGCTATGTTTGGGTATTGACTATTGGTTGATTACAAAGAATAAGGTGGCTATAAAGACTGAGAGTGATTTGCCATCAACTATTGATGATGAAAAGAAGGTATTCTCATACAACATGGTCGCAAGGGAAGCACTGATAAGTGCACTATCTGAAGGTGAGTTTACTAAAGTTAAAGACTTGGATTCGACATATGAGATTTGGAGAAGATTAGAAGCATTATATGAAGGAGACAAATATACCAAGAAAGCGAAGTTACAAAACTGGAAAACCAAGATGGAGAAGTTGCAAATGAAGGATGATGAAAGCATTAGGACTTATGTTCAAAGGGTTATAGAAGTTGTGGTTGGAATTAGAAATTGTGGAGGCACTTATGATGAAGAAGAAGTTGTTGCGAAGATCCTTAGATCATTGACACTTATATACAAGTTCAAGGATATGTCTATTCAAGAGACTATACCCTTAACTCTGAATTTTAGCAGAGAGATATTGATTGCAAAGATAACTACCTTTGAGGCTGTTGAAATGGGATATTCGATACCTAAAGTGGAATCTGCATTCAAGGTATTTGCACATAATAAAATGCCAGCACTTCCGAGCATCAGTAGTGAAGACCTATGCTCATGACCTATGTGAGCCCAGATGATTTTATCTTTCACTTCCTCTCTTTGTACAATACATACAAGTTATTTAGCCATATATACATGTAATCTTTAGATGTAGAAATTTCCTTTCCCTTACATGTACTTTATCTTATGAAATGAACACAAATCTAAACAAGATCATTTAATAATGCAAACTAGGGTAATGTAGTCACTCATCTAGTAATTAGGTTACCAAAATTAAAATGGGCATGAAAATGGTAACATTTTTGGTGACCTTAGCTGAGTGCTTGCCTACTAAGTACCATTGACCAGTTACCTTTTGCATCCATTGGGCATAGAGTCTTCTTAGTCTCAAAACTAAACCTGACTTCCATCAAAACAATTTCCTTCTCTTCCAAAAAAAACCCTAAGTGCCTGAGACAGGTTGGCATTGTTCTGACGGACTCGTCATGTGAGTATTAATGGTTTGTATCAGTGGTCACTCTACTCACTACTACCAATCATTGATGTTTGCTTGATGGAACTTGCAAAATAGCATCAATGTGTCTCTGGCTTATTGCTAACCAAAACCAAAATGAAAACACACTTGTGCAGGAGCACTTAGGGAGCACATAAAACTTCTACCCTACCCTATCCTAACCAGTATCAAAAAACTGGTCAAACAAATCCATTGACTGGACTGTTGAAATAACTTCCCATCCTCCTCAGAGTGTTATACCTTGCATATTTGATACCAACAAGGAGAATATGGAACACAAAAACATACTGAACTACTTGGCATATCCACTTTTGAAATTGGTAGTCTAGAGTACTAACCTTAATTATATCATAGGTGTTATCTACCTAGGGAGGTTGATGAGATTGAATAAGCTCCTGGTCATCCAGAAATGAACCTCTGACATCATCCTCCATTGAATCTTTGAACATGAGTGTTTCATTTGAACCCATATGAGTAAGGGACATCCCCTTGAGAGTATGAACCCATGCCTTTGTATGCTGGTTGTCCCTTCTTGCTCAGTATGCACCTTATTAATGACCTCAGCATGCTGATCAAAAGTTTGCCCCTCCATGATGGCCTACTATACCAATTCTTCTTCTGGGGTTAGAGGATCATCCTCTTCTTCTGTTGGAACAACCAGTAGCTCATCAAAGCTATCAAATTGCATTACTAGTTCTTTATCATGGTCTAGGAAACATATCCTTGAGATTCATTCTATTGTGAAGAGTCTTCCACTACTTTATTGCAGGTAGGTCTAGATTCTACAACTGGGACAACATTAACTTCCTGAAATACAAACTCTTTCTAAGGAACATGCATGCTATTATCTATTTCAGGAGGATGAGGAATATTAACAAGAGTTGAGTAGAAGGCATCAATTATGGAGTCAAAATCTTCTTGTTGTTCTAGGCTAGCTACAATCATATCATCTTTATTATCATAATCATGGAGATTAACCAGTAAATCTTGTATTTCCCTGTCTTTCTAAATATAAGAAGGCATTTCCTTAAATAGATCAATTAGGACCTTACTTTCTTCATTTGTTTCCTTACCCTTATCTTACTCCTCTAATTCATCATGTTGTAACAAATCTAGTTGTTCCTCATGGTCATTATGAAAAAGTTCACCTAAAAGACAAGATTCATCTTCTTCCTAGTGGCCTGAAATGCTATGAGTTGGAAGGGTCTCTTCAGGGATTGGCTCATAAGGCTTTAACTGCTATAGGATGGGCTCATTGTTACTTGGGAAGGAAAATCCTTTAGGTGTCTCCTCTATAGGAATAAAATGGAGTGACTAGAAATTTGGGATGGGATCATGAAGAGGTTCTAACAATGCATGGAGGTTAGGCCCCTACCCATTTAGGTTCTGAACAGAAGAAGGAATCCTAAAGCTAGGAATTTCAATAGAAGTGCTAGGGGACTTACTAGGCAAGAAATTTGGAATTTGAGCCTCATGATTTTTTTGTCTATTCCACAAAGCTTCTAGGTCTTTCTCTTCAACAAAGAATTTTACCTCTTGGCTTGTATCTCCTTGAAACTTTGGACACACGGGGGTAGCTTTACTCCCAACAACATGAGGCATCTCCTCCTGGATCTCCTTTTTGAAAAGATTGGGCATTTTGAAACCCAGATACAAGGTTTGAGAAGGTCACCAAGACTGTACTAAGTTGTCATTTCCCTTTGGTGGATTTGGTGAACCTGCTTGTATTAGGGCAGCAACAAGTGCTTGATTTCTCTATCTTGGTGCTTGTGCCAACAAGTTCTTAATCAATTGATCCTTTTCTACAATATGTCTAGCAAGTATCTATCGCTCATGAAATTCATCATTTGCCAATTCTTTTTGGAGGTCCTCTTCATTTTTTGTAGCTGTTAGATAGATGAATCCTACTAACTCTTTATATTCCTTGATCTTCTCTTCATAGACCTTCTTTTGTGTCAAGATCTGTTGGTTCTTCTCTTCAAGGGTCTTCTCATCAATTGATATCTTTCCCTCTAGCTACCTTGAGATCTCTTCCTTTTGGGCCACCATCTCTCTATACTATATTGATAACTCTTCCTTCTGAGCCACCACCTCCATATACTACCTTGAGAAGTCTTCTTTCTGAGCCACCATCTCCACATACTCTTTCATGAAAGATCTCATTTCTTCTTGAAAATTTGTTAACCAGTCATTGGAGTTCATATCTAAAGTGGTGTTGGACTAATTCTAAGGATTGTAATGGTGACCCTCATAGGGTTGTTCATAGGAATGCTTCCAGGATGCTTGATGCAGAGTGGGAGGGTATGGTGGTTCATATGCATGCTGATAATTTGATATTGGTAGGCCATTTTGGGTACATTTTTTTGCTTGGCCATCTTGATATGGCATGAATGAAGGCACATGGGTAGCTTTCTCATGGTATGGGGGGTGATAGGGCAAATATGTATTAGGAAAGGCCATGCTTATTCATCAAATGAGCTGGTAAAAGGGGTATTTTATGAAACTTACCAACACTTGGACTGCTTAAACCAATAGGTTTTGCTCAGAGTCACCATGGTGTTTGGAAAAACTACCTCTAAAGGTTGATTGCATTGAGGATCACACCAAAAACTCAGTGAATGATGGGAACCATCACTTTCCCACCAGGTGTGCCAAAAACTATTGTCACTAGGAATTGCACCCGTGGAGGCTAAGTGTGAAACCTAGCAATCCTATGAAACATGGGACTACTTTCAAGTTGTGGGTGACCTGTTAGAAAGTAGACCTCTGGATTAGGGGGTGGCTTCCCCTTGAATTACCTTGAAACTTGAACTAACTTTAGGAGGAAAAGGGAGAGAGAGTGCATGAATTGAAACAACTGAAAATAGGACTTAGGTGATTCACCAAACTTTTATACATCTACAAACTACAAACAAAATCACAATAGGATTTTAACATAACCTGGACACCACAACTTCTCCCTAATTCTGACATTTCCCTTAGAAACAACAAGGTGCTTGTTGTAAATGAGAAGGGAAAATGAATTCCACAACCCCCAAATACTTTCAAATGCACACAGATTAGGACTTTAGGAAATAAGATGTATTTCTGAGCATTTAAATGAATAATATACCTAGTAAAGGACTAACCTTAACCACAATAACATTGATATAAGACCCACTAAATAACTCAAAAAAACAATAGGAAACAAGAAAGATAATTGCTATGTATTGAATCAAAAGGAGCCAAAATACAATTTTCTTCTCTAGAGCTACAAACATTTAAATATCAAAATGAGATAGAATGGAAGAAATGCCTCAATCACCTAAGTGAGAGGTATTATAGATGAACCCTCAGAATCTGCATTTGAGGATTCATGGCCCTAACTCCACTAATTCTAGAAAAATCTTTGCATTCTTGGCCCATGAAATGTGCCTCTCAAATTCGGATGTCAGATTCCCGAATTTGTAGGTGTAGGTGGGAAGGGGAAATCCTCAAAAGATATAAGCCATTAAATCTATCCTATCCCCTTTTGATCATGCTTTGAAAAATATTTTGACAAAATGATTTATAAATATCATTTGTTAGAATTTACAATAAAAATACATGGTTTACATTTATTTTTTACTACTTTCCCCTCCATCATGAAAAACACATGTTTTAGGTGTGGATTATTAAGAAAATTAATTAATATGTTTAATGGATAATTTCTCAACCCAATTTTGAAAAGGGAAAAATCTATCTAAATAAACATTTACATTTCAAAACAAATCCACTTTCAAAAAAGGGATGCTAAAAGAATCGAGCTCCTTCACTGCTTGTAAATTTGGAAAGTTGCAAGTTTGAACTACACTTGGCCTTCGAGTTGGATTAGAAACTTGCTTTATATTGGAACTTTGATCATGTTGAGGTTGGTAATTACTTGTTTCTCATCTCCTCTTCATTTTTGAAGGTGTATTTCTGATGTTTTATCATCTCTGTATCTTTGAGGGCACATTGTATTTGTTGTGATTTTTATTGTATCATTGCTTCATGATTTCTGACTTTTGAAATGAATTAATGACATCAACATGCTACTATTATTTTCTTATTCATGTACATCCCATGCTCAAACTAGGGCATCTTCTTTCCATGATTTATTTGATCCATTTGTTGATGCTCACAAGCTAGGGCATCATCTTTCTTGTTCTTTGTTGCTCTTTGTATCTTCATGGCCCGTATATTACCAGGGCATCATGCTTGTTGTTTAACTATTGCATGTTGATGAATTATTCATTGGAGTACTATTTATACTAGCATCTCTGATTCTCTCTGCATTTTATGACCCACAAGCTAGGGAATCATTGATAATGTGTTTAATTTAAACATGTTTTTGAGGCATCACTACATTTGTTTTATGGAACCCATGAGCTTATGAGTTGTTAGGAATAATAGTCCACAATACAACTAAGAGGGGGGGGGGGTGAATCAATTCTATGGAAGATTATTAAACTTTAAATTTTAAGTAGTAGCAATATCTGATCCAATGAACACAATGAATGCCAACACAATAACACAATATGTTGATCTTGGGGAAACCCTGTTAAAGGTAAAAACCCCGGTGGGAATTAGCACCCACAAATGATGTACTGAGAGTATAGTATCCTTGTTAGAAGATTTAGCCCTATTAGGAGCCTATTAAAACATTACAGTACATAGTCCTTGTTAGAGGACAGACCCTGTTAGGAGTCAAGAAGAAAGGGAGGGCTCACTGCCTAAAGAAGGTTAAATCCACCTTCAGAGCTCACTATTTGCAACACAAGTGTATATGAAGAAATACACAATCTTTTGAACTGTTTGACAATAACTGTCTTTTCTTGATCAGTTTCAATGAAGTCCACCAGTAAACCTCTTCTCTACATACAACAAACACAAGCTCGCAGCATTCACAACCTCTTTAAATCACCTTTTTCCCATCCATGTCTTTTCCAAAGAAAAGACCTTTCATTTATACCTTATTACAATTCTCATGATCAGGTTGACCCATAAGCCTTTCCTAATTACAAATAATTACATAAACCCTTTCTAAGATACACACGACATCTAAAACAAGTATACAATGATTCCATTACAACAATTAAGGACCTACATCCTTAATTTACATTTGCAAAATAAAATACATGCTACATCTCCTAACTCGGCTTCCAAATAGGTCTTCTCCAGAACACACACCACAACTTACGTCACCAAGCATTTTGTACCTTGCACTGGCCAATGAACATCCTTTAGTACCTTTTTTTTCATCCCTCAAGCTCGCATACCTTGAATCCATATCATCTAGAAGATATACCAGAAACATAGAGACTAACTCTGTCATTTCTCACTGTCATAGTCCAATGAACAGTCTTCACCAAAACATCTGTAACTCATCTAATATGAAACATTACATGATGTGATATTTGATATAAGATCATAACACTTTCCTAAACTCTCATCTATCTTTGCAGCATTTGAAACATCCGTACAATGTATGTACACTGTGATAACCAGTTTGTTCTCCTCATAGAAACATACATTGACATCAGTGACAAAACATAGATGAAAACAATATGAGTGCCCATTTAGTAACATAGTGATTAAAAATATTAAATGTCTCAATCACCTCCCCATGCATTAGCAATATTCAATAATCTCCCCCTTTGGCATTGATGTCAACATATGTGAAAATCCATCATCCCAAAGTTATATCAATCCAAAGTTCTACAACCAAACAATACTACATACAATCTCCCCATATAGTAGGGATTTTCTAATAGCAAAACTCCCCCTTTGACAAAAATGGAAAAGAGTTTCACGAGTCATCAACTTATTTCCAACATCTTACTTCCACGATCACTCCCCCTTAGGAGTAGATCCCTAGATCCAGTCCAGATTATGATAAGGCTCTAAAAACCTCTTGACTGATGCATCTCTGCATCATTTAATTCTGACTAGGAGGGGCTTGAACCCCCAACATACCTCTGAGATATTCAAAGGTATATTTTGGCAGTGGCTTTATGATGCTGTCTGCAATCTACTCTTTTGTACTAATATATTCTAATTTTATTTCCTTCTCTACCACCTTGTCTCTTAAGAAGTGATATTTGATAGAAATATGTTCAGTCTTAGAGTGCATCACCGAATTTTTTGAAATATTCACTATACTGGTGTTATCACAATGGATAACCACAAGCTCATCAAAAGTTAGTATTATGTCCTTTAGCATCTGTTTCATCCAAACAATATAAGTACAATTAACAGTAGCAACAACATACTCTTATTTGACAGTGGATTTTGCTATACAATCTTGCTTCTTAGCCAAGAAACCAACTTTTTCCCAAGGAAAAATGCGCCACCACTAGTACTTTTTATGTCATCAATGCTTCCTATCCAATCAACATCAATATAAGCATGAAGTTCAAAAATATCATTCTTATCATACCACATGCCATATTCAATTGTCCCTTTTAGATATCTAAATATCCTTTTCATAGCAGCTAGGTATGTCTCCTTTGGCTCTACCTGATATCTAGCCATAATTCCAACAACATTACCAATATCCTATCTAGTATGAGTCAAATATTGTAATCCTCCAACTATTGATCTATACTTGGTCTGAAATACACACTAAGTCTCATCATTACATGATAGCTTATTATCGGTCACCATGGGTGTTCCTACTGGTTTATAGTCTTCCATTCCAAACTTCTTTAGCATTTCTTTGAGATACTTAGTCTGAGAAATAAATATACCATTCTCATTCTGAGTTTGTAGTCCAAGAAAGAATTTCATTTCACTTATCATGGACATATCAAATTCACTTTCCATTTCCTTAGAAAATTTCTTACATAGATCATCATTACCTCCAAAGATAATATCATCAACAAAGACTTCTATTATCAAGATTCCATCTTCACTAGTTCTTAAATACAAATTACTGTCAGCATTACCTTTTCTGAATCCAAGCCAAAGTAAATACTTGTCTAACCTTGCATACCAAGCCCTTGGAGCTTGCTTCAGCACATACAGATCTTTCTTCAACTTGCATACCATATCTCCATCTTCACATAGAGGAAATCCACCCGATCATTCTATGTATACTTCTTCTTCAAGATCCCCATTCAAGAATGCAGATTTCACATCCATCTAATACACCTTGAAATCTTTATGTGCAGCATAAGCGAAGAACAATTTCACTGCCTCTATTCTAGCATCATGAGCAAACATTTCTTTAAAGTATATGCCTTCTTGTTGTGAATATCCCTTACATATCATTCTTGCTTTGTTTCTTACAACATTTCCTTCTTCATTCATTTTGTTTCTGAAAACCCATTTTGTTCCTATTACATATTTTTTTTAGGTCTAGGAACCAATTCCCAAGTGTTATTCTTCTTTATTTGATCTAACTCTTCCTTCATAGAATTTATCCAAGATTCATCTCTACATGCTTCATTTATAGTCTCTGGTTCAACTTGAGAAATCAAACAATTTTCTTCTCTAGCTTTTGATCTAGTCATTACTCCTTGATTAGAATCACGAATAATTTGATTTTCAAGATGGTTATTCTTGACATACCTCAGAGTCTTAGGAACCTCAATAGCCTCACTTGTGTCACAGGTCTCTTCTTCACATTCTACCTCAACAAGTTCTTCTTCTTCTACAATAATAGTAGCTTCTTTGATCTTTGTAATCTGATTACTATCATATATTCTTTCTTGTATCTAAAACTTTTCATCTATCCTTACATTCTTACTTTCAATCATCTTTCTTGATCTCAGATTGAAACATTTGTAGGCCTTTCTCTTGGTAGAGTAACCAAGAAAAATTCCTTCATCACTTCTAGCATCAAACTTTCCTATCTCATCATCTCTTTTGATATAACACTTACTACCAAATATTCTGAAGTATTTTACAGTAGGAGTATGATCAAACCATAATTCATAAGGAGTCTTACTTGTACCTTCTCTAATTTGAATTTTGTTCAATGTATACACTGATGTCCCAACAACCTCTCTCCAATGTACATGAGATACATTTCCTTCAAGCACCATTGTCCTAGCAACATCAAGTATAGTCATGTTCCTTCGCTCTACTATCTCATTCTATTGTGGAGTCCTAGGAGCAGATGTTTGTCTCTTTATTCCATGCTCTTCGCAATATGAATTGAATAAGTCTAAAGTAAAATCTCCACCTATCTCTGACCTTAGACACTTAATCTTTAAACCTAATTCATTCTCTACTTTTGCTTTGAACAACTTGAATTTATCAAATGCTTCTGATTTTTCCTTCAAATAAGTAACCCACATCATTCTATAAAATTTATCAACTAAAAGTATGAAATACCTTTCACCATAGTATGATCTTGTCCTTGTAGGTCCACATAGATCTGTATGAACCAAATCGAACTTTCCTTTTGATGTATAAGCTTTTCTTTTGTAACTGCTTCTAGTCTATTTTCCCATAACACATTCTCTACATACAGTGTTATATGGTTTCACAATCTTCGGTAGATCTCTTACTGCATTAGCCATACTTGCCTTCACAATGATGAACTACAACTGATTGAGAACCTGATTGATGAACTACAAGTGATTAGAGATCATCGAGCACTGAATTGATATGTAAGATAATTGAATCAGTCATTATGTTGTCATTGATGTCAACTAGTTTTGACAGTACTTATCATGATAATTGCAAATATCTAAACATTTGTAAAAGAGGAGAAAAGATGAAGAACTGAGATATCTACATAGAGGAAGATTGATATGACAGATGAGGATAAGGAATACTCTTGGTAACTTATTGATGAGTCTATGAATTCATTTTGTTGACTTGATTATGTTACAGTAACCTATTATGAAGATAGAAGCAAAATGTTACAAAGTAGTGTGGTCGGTTAAATGAAGCATTCCAGTATACACTGAGCCAGTGTAGTTTATACTGAGTGATAGTATCAACTGAGCTTGTGTTCACTGACACATTTCTTTGTCAACCAAGTATGGACAAAAGAACTAAATGATTAGTTTAGCTGACAAAAATTGATGAGCTATAAAGTATATGATTACAAGGTGGAAAGATACAGTTTTTTATGAGATCAACGGCTAACAAAATTTGAAGAAGATCTAAAGGATGGAATTGAAATGAGTCATTGACACATCTATCGAGGAAGGTTTAAGTGACAAAATCAATGAAGGAGATTAAGCGACAAAATCTGATGGATGAAAGGAAAATGGTTTACTTGTCTATATAAGAGACTAGGGTTTCATTGTGAAATGGATGTCGAAAGGAGACTGCAGAGATATCTTTGAACATAGCTTCATGCATGCATGATCAGACTGGTTGAAGAAGAACCGAACTATAGAATAGAACTGAGCATCAGAGAGCTTTACTGAGGGATAGTAAGTTATTGAATGTTGATGAACTAAATAGAAATATTGATTAGAGGATTTTTAAGGGCTTAGAATAGATCTGAACATTTGCAAAATCAAGTTGTATTGTAATCAAATCACCTACTATTTTAGTTTAACCATTATAACACAAAAACCTTTTAACCAAGTGGACTTGAAAGTCTTATTATGTCATTCATAAAATGTACATAGTTATCCTATCAACCCCATAGTGAAAGGTGGTTGGACGATAACTATTAGTGTTAAATTCTCTAACAAGGTCACACCTTACAGTGTGTTTTGTAACCTTTAATAGGGTTGGCTCTTCACCAAGCTCCCTTCAGAAGAGTGAAAATATTTTGGGTTACCGGTCCCAGGTGGTTTTTATTTTTATAGGGTTTCCACATTAAATCTTTGTGTTATGTGTTTATGTGGTGATTGGTTTGGTTATCATACTTTACATGTTGCATATTTGATTTGGTCAGTAATCACTATGAGTAATTAACTGGTAATCGGTAAAGACACAAACAATTTAGTATTTTATATTTACCAAGCTGTAGAATTAGCTGAATTTATTTTAAATGATACATTTTGTATTTGGGACTATGGATAACTGATTCACCCCCCTCTTAGTTATTCTAACAATTGGTATCAAAGCATATTGGTTGCTTGGAACAGAGTTTTAAGGACTTCAACAGAAAGATCACAAAATGTATAAGAGGGAAGTGCCAAAGCTGAATAAGGACAACTTTACAATATGGCAAAGCCGAATGAGATTTCATATATCTAGGATTGGGAATTCTGCCCTCACCCTATTGGATAATGGCTACTTAGCACCACCTACAAGACCTTTAAATCTTGATCAATTGAGAGATAGACATGAGCATAATGTTACTATGATGGAGATTGTTGCTACTCTATCAAATGTTGAATTTGAAGATGTCAAGGATTGCCTTACTTTAAAGGAAATGTGGGATAAACTTACTCAAGTTTATAGTGGTGATGCAAATGTCAAGAGAGCTAGAGCTAAAAGTTTAAGAGGGAGATTCAATGATATGAAAATTAAAGAAGGAGAAAATATAGTGCAGTATACAAACCGAATAAAGGAGGTAGTTAATGCTATCAAAGGATCTGGTGGTGTCATTGATGAAGAGGTAAACAAAATTCTAAGAACTTTATTGCATGTTTATGCAATTAGAATATCTACAATATATGAAATGAGGTCAGCACCTAATAGTACTCTCACTCTTGATAATCTGATTGGTAAGCTAACAAATTTTGAGCTAAATAACTTTGATAATAGTGTTGTACCATTTGTTGAGTCTACTTTCATGACTTCTCTGAAGATCAGTAAGTCTAGCAATAGAAGTAATAATGATGATAATGACAGTAACACTGATGATGAGCTTGATGAACTTGAAGCTCTTATGGCCCAGAGGTTACCTAAAGGTAAAGCTAGATATAGGGGTAAATTACCTTTAGCATGTTTTAACTGCAAAGAAGTTGGTCATATTGTTGCTAGATGCCCAAATAGGAAAGAAGATGATAGAAACAAAGATCGATCTAGTGAAGGAAGCTATGGGAGGAGAAACAACATAAGTTACCGACACTACAATAGAGATAACTGAGACAACAATGATAAAGGAAAAAAGGTATGCTACATTTTTGAAGAGAATGATACCGAGACCGACACAGATGATGATGTTGAAGTAGTATTTGTTGTGATGAAGGATGATTCGAAGGAAGAAGAAAGGTATGTAGACACTACTACATTTGGGGCCAAATTTTGATGACCATTTGTTGGATTTGCAATGCTCATTTGTCAGAATTTTGACACGTGAGTCCATCTCCATTTTTGCGTAGAATATTGTGACATAAGACCTATCTGTTACTTTACCGACACCATGTCATGTCGAAAACTTGAACATGACAAAAGCTTTTTTATGGCATTTCCTACGGTTCATCCATCAAAATTTTGATAACAAGACCTATCAAAAATATACAATCTCTGTCGGAATTGACTGTCGAAACCATATTCTTTCCGACATTAGAACTGTTGGAATACTGACAATTTTCATCAAATTCTGACAAATCTATCAGTGATATGGCCTCACTATCGAATATTCTATCGAAAGTACTATTGAATATTTTCTATTTACAACACTTTAATTGTCGCTATTCCAACATTTTTGCAATATTCTCTGACAGGTTACCCTATCGAACGTATAGCATTACTGTCACAGGAAATGTCATAAATTGTGTTTTTCTGACATTTTGTCTGTCGAATGCATAGCACTTCCGTCAGAATTAATGCTAGCGTATCAAAAAATCAGCGGATAGGCACATTAAAGTTAACACAGCTCAAGATACCATCATAGGTTGTCTCTTTCTTCAGTCTATATTATTGATATAATGTTTTACCTTTCATTAGCTCATCAAATCCGGGGATTTGAAAGAATTTAATAGAATATTTTTATGACAACGTATATTATTTAAGTTGATGTTGCACGAATTTATCTACTTCATGCACTTGTAAACTATGAGGACGACAATAAAGAAGCATTTCCATGGGAGGAGATGCTTCTTTATCGCCGTCTTCATAGTATACAAGTGCGCGAAGTAGATAAATGCATGCAACATCAACTTAAATAATATACGTTGTCATGAAAATATTCTATTAAATTATTTCAAATCACCAGATATGATGAGCTAATGAAAGGTAAAACATTCTATCAATAATATAGACCGAAGAAAGAGACAACCTATGATGGTCTCTTGAGCTGTGTTATCTTTAGTCCTAGCTACTTGTCGATCGTCGAGAATAATCACTACCTTGCATTTATGTACACCGCACAAATTAATCACAGTCTTGCAAAAACATTTTACACTTTTACATCTCATCAAGATTGGAGGCCTAAAGTAATTTTATACGATCACTAGTACATTTCATGCATGGATGAGAAAACACTATCCAAAGTTTCTAGATAACTATTTTTGAGAAGAGGAATGAGTGGAGGCCAAAGAAGGGATAATTGTGAAGGTTTTATAGATGTAGGTTACTGAATCATCATCTATGCACTAGTACTCAATCTGGCCTCCACTCCATATATGTCTTTTCATAATCTAAAAACTCTCCATCATTGATTCTCGTCATTTTTTTAGCATCTCCGTGGACTGAGACCTTAAATTATTGAGCTTCTCTTTGTTTCGAGAATAGTTTAACATTCTCTACTTAACAGGGCCAACCACGTGAAGGTGGAAGCTCACCTAGCCCCTCCTAGGAGCCTCTTATGACCCTTTATGACATTTTAAGACCTCTAAGATGTATTCTTAGGGATCGTAAAGGGTCATAAGGGGTCCTGGGACACAACAACTGAGAAACATAAATGTAGGCATCATGGTCACAATTTTTTGGAGACACAACATATTTGAGTGGTTTTTTGAGATGATGCAAAGTAGTGGTTTCTTTGCATCATCTGGGAATAACACTCAATTATGTTGTGTCTCCAAAAAATTATGACCATGATGCCTACATTTATGTTTCTCAGTTGCTATGATATGTACATCGTAGTCTGTCGTTGTTGCAGCAGCAGAGCCTATATTCCACAACAAAAAGGAAGACATCTTTTTAGCTTGGGTCTTGATCCTACCCCAATTATCGAAGGATCCAGGGCCAGGCTCAAAAGATGTCTTCCCATTCTGTCTGCAACATTGTGTCCATCCATGATCTCAAGAACATCATCATCTTTCCACTCTTCATTTGCCAAAATATATCACTTCTTCAAGATTGCAGAGTAATCTTATTAATAAAAGAACTCTTGCTAACATTAGGGTACCCATAGATCAAAATAGTTGATGTTATTGGTGCTTGTGCTCAAGGATATCGATTCACTATTTTGAAATGGCCAAATCATTTTTATTTTGATTGTAGAGAAAAGGAGTGGGAGAAAATGAGCGGGTGAAAGCTGATCGAGAGTGAGAGAAGGCATTGCATTTTATTTGATCATAAATGCTCTCTGAAATGACCAATCATGTTTTCTATTCAATTCTTTTTGGTGTTTTTTTTTCCAACATTCAGTAGATAAAAATCATGGCGGCAGCCACTTAGCCATCTTTTTTATGTTCTGGGTATTTTACAAAGATACAGGTATGTGGATTTATCGTTCAATTGCTTGCAGTTATTGGTCAAATGAAAATATTTTGTCACATTGAAAGGGCAAGATATCAGTTTGGTGTTTTTGGTTTATGTTAAAAGTTGATTTGGTAAAATCCTCAAAAAACACACTACATGTTCTAAAATGTAAAGAAGTTGAATGTTAAATGTAAGATATATATCTCATCCATAGTAATCAAAAGAAAGGACATGAAACTTATAAGGAGATTTACCAAACCAAAAATATAAGCGAATAGGAAACATGGATTGGTACCTTATGAATTGGTTTTTGAGGTGCACAATCTTCATCAATCTCCTCAGAACAAGATCCCTCCTCATGAAAAATGCATTTAACACAAAAAATAAATCTACAAAACTGAACCAATGGCATGTTTAGAACAAAGAAATAGATTGATAATAATATGCTGAAAATTCTATTATGTTTAATACACGCAAAAGGACAAGTCCCAACAATTCTTAAACATACTTTATCTGATATGATAATAACATGCTAATTAAACTGATAAAGGTGTTATCTGCATTTAATTTTCCAATTACTAATTACACAAAAAACAAATTTACAAAACTGAACCAATGGCATGTTCTTCATATGTGATTTATTCATCTTTCGAGCCTCTGGCATCATATTCGACCGCAAATTTCAAATACATTGCATTTTATTTGATCACGAATGCTCTCTGAAATGACTGCATTCTATTGGTGTTGTGCCCTAGCCCGTGCTTTATCTCCATTATTTGATGTTATTGGTGCTTGTGCTCAAGGATATTGATTCACTGTTTTCAAATGTTTGGATCATTTTGGTCATGACTATTCCTCTAGTACATAGTCAGTAAATGTAACTGTCTAATGATTATATGTAATGTTGAATGGATTAAATGTTTTATTCTTGGTAGAAGTGAATGGAAGGAATAGTGTTGGTGTTAGGTTTCATTTATTGTTGAATTAAATGGTTTCTAAGATGTGTTGAGGAGTTTGCTCCTTGTTTAATGTTAACTATTCCTGCACAATCCACTCATACAACAGTGAAATGCTATGTGATTGACAATTTCATACAACTAGTCCTTTGGTGTGTATTAAATACAATCCAGTCACTTATTGAATGCTTTGAATGTTAATGTTTAGAAGAGATCAATAAAGCATTTAAAGATAATCTTACATGTTTGGAGAGGTTTGAGAGGCACTTATAATGACTGTACCCTCATAAATAGTGACATAGACTGGTTTTACTAAGTTTCCTTTCTCTATTTTGAGGTTTCCTTTCTTTGCCGCAGGGGTATAGTCAGAGGGTTCATTGAAAAAATGATCCTTTGAATGGTTACTATGAATATAAATGATTTGATATAGCATATTTCTCATTTTACTTGAAGTTTGGAATAGCTTGTGCAAGGGTGAAAGTAGTTTTGGTCATGACTGTTCCTCTACACAGTCAAAAAATGTAACTGTCTAATGATTATATGTAATGTTGAATGGATTAAATGCTTTATTCTTGGTAGAAGTGAATGGAGTTTCCAAGATGCGTTGAGGAGTTTGCTCCTTGTTTAATGTTAACTATTCATGCACAATCCACTCATACAACAATGAAGTTACAAAACTGAACCAATGGCATGTTTACAACAAAGAAATAGAATGATAATAATATGCTAAAAATTCTATATATTCTATTTAATACATGCCAAAGGACCAGTCCCAACAATTCTTAAACATACTAGTTATCTGATATGATCAATTGTTAATAAAGGTCCAATTCTGTAGACTGCTAGCACGCAGGAAGATTTGACCTAGCCAAATTTTCTTGTACCACAGAAAAAAAATGTGTGATAACTATGTCTACTCCAACCTTAACTATTTAAGAATTCATCATGTCAGATAAAGTATGTTTAAGAATTGTTGGAAGTTCTATTAGACCTTTGTTTTAAACATGTCATTGGTTTTCAAATGTTTGGATTCATGTTTGTTGATATTACTGGCATATATGTTTAATGATGCCATTGTATATTGTTGTCACTGAAATGACTGCATTCTACTGGTGTCATGCCCTAGCCTGTGCTTTAAATCCATTATTTGATGTTATTGGTGCTTGTGCTCAAGGATATCCATTTTTTTGAAATGTTGACTATGGTTATCAAATGGACAGCCTGTGAGCTTCTAGCTAGGCGTTATTTGTATTGATAGCTTAGGGCATCAAATGTATTGTATCATTGATAGTTGAGACTTTGTTAAAAGGAAATAGGACAAAGAACAATTCTGATTTAGTTTCTCTATTTTGATCTCTAAGTGGCTTACAATCCTAGAGAAGTATATGCAGATTTACAAATGCAGTTATAGGATACATAGCAACCGATAATTCACAAGCAATCCATGCATCCAATTTGAATAGAAATTAATACAAAGAAATAGGGTCCTCCAATGGCCCAATCATCCAGACCTTGACTGTCCCCTCAACTAGCAACCCTTCAAAACTGGGTTATCATGCAATCAGTGAATGATCCTTCATTCTCCTGGTCTGCCCTACATCCAAACATATTGGAAATACACAATACAATGATAACAAGTCTTTCACAATCCCCCTTCCCTCAAGGGACACTATCAATCATCCCTTCCACATAGCATTTCACTATTGTATGAGTGGATTGTGTAGGAATAGTTAACATTAAACAAGGAGCAAACTCCTCAACACATCTTTGTTGTAAACATGCCATTGGTTCAGTTTTGTAAATTTGTTTTTTGTGTTAAATGCATTTAAATGGAACATTAAGCATAGTAATAATATGCTTAATCTATTAGTAATTGCAAATTAAATGCCCATAACACCTTTATTAGTTTAGCATGTTATTATAAGATACTAAAGAAGACCTACTATTTGTCAGAGAAATCTTTACTATCCTCCACAATGAAGACAATGAAGATTGACCTCCTGCCCCACAACAAAGAACATTGTAATAAGAATAAGATATAATATAGTGTTAGAATAAAATTTGAACAAAGACATGTAGTGCTTAAGTTAATGATCTAAAAAGCTACAAATATAGGAATTGAAAAAGAAGATAGTGCTAAGAAACATTTTCACAAATATGAAACGTGAGGAAAAGTAATAACATTAACAATGCCAAGATTCACAGCATTAAATTTCACCTGCGGATGAGTTTCTGCAGTGGGTTGCCCAGCATCAAAAATATGTTGAGTTGCATTTGAGCTGTAACTAAGAGTATCATGTGGAATAGACCCTAAACTTTGAAAGCGTTCTCCAACCTGGCAATTCAAAATTCAATCTAGGAAAGCATCAGTAAGTGAAATAAATTATAGACATCAACATCAACATCATAATAATCATTAGAAATAAACTTTAAAGACATATTTTGGATATAGTACTATGTTTCTTGAAAGTTTTTTTGATGCTTCTAAACTTTAAAGACATATTTATGGCTTAATGATAACATAGATTAGTGTTTTGTTTTCTGATGGAATGTTGTTGATCATTCATGGTCTTGGAGAAACTTTTGATTGTTTTGATTCTCAAGTCTTGATGTTGTTTCTCAATGTGATATAGATGGACCACAAGATGGTTCAGTTGGTCCTCTCTTTCTGTTTAATCATTTGTCTTCTTCATGGTGTAAGTGTTCATTAATATCCATTAATGGCAGGCGGTGATTCCTTGGTAATAAAGGCATTGACAACATTCATAATCATATAGCTCTTTACCTGATCTAGTCACATCATCAACATCGAGGTCAGTTTGTCTGGCCTCGGCCTGAACCTCAACCTGCTCATTAACAACGGCCTCTACACTCTCTATAGCTGCAATACAAATTGTTACATTAATCCATACACCAATTGCAATTAAATTTGTATTACTACACCAATCAATTTAAGATGTTTACTTGTATTATTGTGATGCACATCCTCATTATCATCAACACGCATAGGTTGTGTACGACAAGAATTGGCAGGCTCCAAAGTTTCTAGATAACCATTTTTGAGAAGAAGAAAAAGTGGAGGCCAAAGAAGGGATAATTGTGAAGGTCTTCTAGATGTAGGTTACTTAATCATCATCTCTTGTTGATATATTTTAGATTCTACTCTGAAATGAACAAACTATAGAGATCTAACATAGCTAAACATAGAATAAAGTAAACAAGAAGGGATAGAAGATACCCAGATATCAACCAAGTATACTCCAGTCTATATGCCTCCAAACTATACTAACAAAGGTGCTAAGGAGAACCTGATTAGTACCTTAGTGTTAGTGTATTGAGGAAGAGTCCAATCCTAACAGAGGCTTCCGGCCCTAATCAACTCGCAGTTAACATTGCCAATAATTATTGGTTGTATGGATTAGATCATAATCTGATCTTTATTCATGCTCAAACTTGTTCTTATCTATTAGCCGAAGCTAAGCTACTTATCTTTCACACCAATATATGCTAATCTAAGTTTTCTTAAGGTAGAGAATCAAGGTTTTGGGGGAGGGAAGCACGTTATGTTTTTGGTGCTTCTCTCCCTAGAATCCAACACCATATATATATGAATTGAATTATCTTCAAGAGGGCCAACCTGGCCTTATTAAATATATTTAATGTTAAAGCCAAGAGGCTGACCTTGGGCCCTTAACTAATTCAACCAACACATATATATAAATGAAATAATAATCTCCTTATTATTATAAATCACACAAGGGTACTTATTTGATCAGTTTGATCTTGGCCGAAAGGCTATAATTATTAACACTCTGCACTAGTACTCAATCTGGCCTCCACTCCATATACGTCTTCTCAGAATCTAAAAACTCTCCATCGTTGATTCCTATCATTTTTTCAGCATCTCGATGGACTGAGACCTTAAATTATTGAGCTTCTCTTTGTTTTGAGAATAGCTAAACATTCTCTACTTAACAGGGCCAACCACGTGAAGGTGGAAGCTCATCTGGCCCCTCCTAGGAGCCTCTTATGACCCTTTACAACATTTTAAGACCTCTAAGATGTATTCTTAGGGATCATAAAGGGTCATAAGGGGTCTTGGGACACAATAGTTGAGAAACATAATTGTAGGCATCGTGGTCACAATTTTTTGGAGACAACGTAATTGAGTTGTATACCCAGACGGTGGAGAGCAACTCATGCACCTCTGATTCCAAGTCGACTACATCTATTTCTCATGAATACAAGGTCCTCCAACAGATGTATTGAACTTGGAATTGGGGGTGCAGAAGTTGCTCTACACCGCTTGGGTACACAACTCAATTACGTTGTCTCCAAAAGATTGTGACTATTATGCCTACAATTATGTTTCTCAGCTATTGTGAAATCTACATTTATGTTTCTCAGTTGTCATGTTTATGTGCATGCTTTTTTATGTATTTTGGATAGTAAGTCTAATTTAATTTGTCCATGGACTAAGACCTTAAATCATGTAATGAGGATGCTTAGAACACTAGTATATGAAAATTTCATTATTTAATAATAAAAATCTATTAAAATGTTTATACCTTCTCCCATTTGCTAGTGTAATTTCTCTTTGAGTATCCCCTTTCTCCTTTGCATCCAAAATGAACTCATTCCAATCCCTCACTGGAATAAAGGGAGGATGCTCAAACTTCAGCAAGACTTCATACATGCAACATTCATAGATTACATTCAATGCGTTATTTATGTTCGTAAATAAGCGTTGCATACAAATCTATGGACGGTGCATGGTACGAAGCCACACTCAAGCTTGAAAATGATAGTCAATCCATAGTCAAGGTCAAGGAACAAATGGAACAACCAAGAAAACACTATACATTAAATCATGTGATTGATAGCAGATTGGGGCTCACCTGAGCCATAAACATGAAGAATTATTCTAAAAAAAGATGTAAACCATATATATGTGCACTTGAGGCAAAGAGAAGTTACGTCATATCCATATTAAAATATTAGTTATAATATGAAAATACTAAACTAACTAATTCTTGGATTCATCTCTATATATGGTCACAATAAAGATATGCGATTACAATATAGAGAAGGCATCGTAAAAATATAATTTTAGAATTTGCCCTAGCCTGACACGTTTTGCACTCAAATCCTTCATCACGGATAAGTGGAGATGGGTGGATAGATGCAGATGAGTTGTCATCGACCCAACTAAAGTATCCGTAGCCATTATTTCCCTATGATACCCAGTCTACATTAGTTCTTATATTATAATGAATAGTATTTACATTAGAAACATTAAATATATACACATCAACAACCTTTTTTCTATTTGGGCAGCACCAAAATTGTCGTCCAAGGTTGTTTGGTGTCCATGAAGTCTTCAACACACACTGCCCACCACCACATCGACAGTTTGGCACATTGACAAGAGTCATCAAGCCTATATATCAATAATTAAGACTATACAAAATCAAATTTTAGAAATGGACAGTTCTGATGCTTTGCCATTACAACAATTGAGCATTCATCATTTGGTATTGTATATTCCATTTAAGTATGTCAACAATGTTCAAAATCTTGTCACCAAGCACATACAAGAAATAAGAAAAATCATTAGGACTATAGAAAAATCAAGTTCTATAAATGGCTGGTTTTGATATTGCTTTTCCATTACAACAATTGAGCATTCATCATTTGGTACTTCTTGGTGTATTCCATTTAAGTTTTTCAGTTGTCGTGTTTATGTGCATGTTCTTTATGTGATTGGCTTCTCTCCCTCACAAGGGATGCGTCAATAGGTAATTGATTTGAAAGCATAATGATTTGACAATCTTTTTTCAGGATAGGTGTAATCATCTTGCCAACCTTAATTAGCAACATTTTTGATATATGTCAAGTACTTATAATCAGTATGCCCAAAAAATAGAGACTTAGTAGTAAAAGCATGTCCTTTGGTTTACTAGTTTATGTATAATTAGTATGTCCTTTGGCTTACTAGTTTAATCTGGTTTAAGAAAGGTTTGTTTCATGTTTGAATGTACCATTGAATGAAGCTTGGCTATATTAAGTACAATCTTAAGACTCGCGACTCTTCAAATTCTCTTATTTCCTTCAAACCTCCAAACATGTGTACTTTGAGTAGCCCTCTAACAAATGGACTTGTGATGATTTTCACAATAGTACATGTGTAGGAGGACTACTCAAAGTACTGCTTAGGCAAATTTGAATGTTCATCACCTATGCATATTAGAGTTGATCATAGAAGGTATATGGTAGACCCAACAACAAATAGATTTGTGGTGATTTTCACAATAGTACATGTGTTGCTGGGTAAGCTCCCAATAGCGCTTAGGCAAATATGCATGTCCATCACCTGTGAATATGAAGTGGCCCAAATGGAAGATATAATCACTAAATTTTGCATACTCCTTATTTTATTCTGTGTTGATATTGTCAAAAATGGTCTTTCTTGAATGGAATGACTTGTTACTTGTACATTGACTAGAATGTTGGTGGAAGAAGGATGATTTGTTTGCAACCATTTTTTCAACTCTAATTTTCTCAACACAAAGGGACATTTATCATTGCCATAGAAACATGATTATTTTAAAATGAAATACACCAAGGTGTACCATCAGAAATATTGACTATTTACAATCATGAATAGTTAACCTTAATCAAATAGCTCATTTTTTTATTAGCATGTGTAGTCTTTGTGTATATGAAAAATGAATGAAATATCAAGCTGAAATGAAATAGTGAACAAAAATTCAAATTCAAGGCCTAATTTATCAAGAGCAACAAACATTAGGATGAAAGAAAAATCATTAAGAGTATAGAAAAATCATTAGGACTATAGAAAAATCATTAAGACTAGAAAATCAAGTTCTAGAAAAATCATTAAGAGTACTATAGAAAAATCATTAGGACTATAGAAAAATCATTAAGACTACAAAATAAAGTTCTAGAAAAATCATTACAACTATAGAAAAATCATTTAGACTATAAAATCAAGTTCTAGAAATGGACGGTTATGATGCTTTGCCATTACAACAATTGAGCATTCATCATTTGGTACTTCTTGGTGTATTCCATTTAAGTTTTTTAGTTGCCGTGTTTATGTGCATGTTCTTTATGTGTTTGGCTTCTCTCCCTCACAAGGGATATGTCGATAGGTAATTGATTTGAAAGCATAATGATTTGACTGTTCCAAGTAATGTTTTTAATCCTTTGAAGTTTCTCATGATCCTGATGTAAGTTGATTGGATTAAGCAATTTGGGGATCCAATAGAACTTTAGGGGAGTTCAATAAATGTTTTGGAAGACTTAGAGGAACTATTAGCATGATTGTTCCTTCATCTACAGTGAGTTAGACTGAATTTGCTAAGTTTTTCCTTTGTTTTGAAGTGTATTTTGTAATCTATTTCCTTTTTATGGACCCAAAGACCTAAGACCCATGGAAAAAGGATACTAACAATGTATTATACAACTCTAATGTTCTTGACTTGCAAAGATTTGAGAAAGTAAAGAGAACACTGGCTATGTTTAATGTTAATTGTTCCTGCACAATCCACTCATACAACAGTGAAATGCTATGTGATTGACAATTTCATACAACTGGTCCTTTGGCGTGTATTAAACAAAATAGAATTCTTAGCATATTATTATCATTCTATTTCTTTGTTGTAAACATGTCATTGGTTCAGTTTTAATCTACTGGTGTCGTGCCCTAGCCCATGCTTTATCTCCATTATTTGATGTTATTCACTATTTTGAAATGTCGACTGTGGTTATCAAATGGAAAAAATAGAAAAAAAAAATTGTACACAATTTTTTTTTTACAAAACTGAACCAATGGCATGTTTACAACAAAGAAATAGAATTATAATAATATGTTGAAAATTCTATTTTGTTTAATACACGCCAAAGGACCAGTTGTATGAAATTGTCAATCACATAGCATTTCACTATTGTATGAGTGGATTGTGCAGGAACAGTTAATATTAAACTAGGAGCAAACTCCTCAACACATCTTGGAAACCATTGAATTCAATAATAAATGAAACCTAACACCAACACTATTCCTTCCATTCTCTTCTACCAAGAATTCTAGCACAAGCACAAGCTATTCCAAACTTCAAGTACAAGCTATTCCAAACTTCAAGTAAAATGAGAAATATTCTATATCAAATCATTCATATTCATAGTAACCATTCAAAGGATCATTTTGTCAATGAACCCTCTAACTGTACCCCTGCGGCAGAGAAAGGAAACCTCAAAATAGAGAAAGAAAACTTAGTAAAACCAGTCTATGCCACTGTTTGTGAGGGTACAGTCATGATAAGTGCCTCTCAAACCTCTCCAAACATGTAAGATTATCTTTAAATATTTTATTGATCTCTTCTAAACATTAACCAAATCAAACCTACATTTGAATCCACACACAATAACCCCAAAATGAAGGGTTTTGTATCCTTTAATGAATCTCAGACACTGGTAACGCATGGACAGTCAAACCAGTAGTCTCCAAAGCATTCAATAAGTGACTGAATTATATTTAATACACGCCAAAGGACCAGTTGTATGAAATTGTCAATCACATAGCATTCCACTGTTGTATGAGTGGATTGTGCAGGAACAGTTAACATTAAACAAGGAACAAACTCCTCAACACATCTTGGAAACCATTGAATTCAATAATAAATGAAACCTAACACCAACACTATTCCTTCCATTCACTTCTACCAAGAATAAAGCATTTAATCCATTCAACATTATATATAATCATTAGACAGTTACATTTTCTGACTGTGTAGAGGAACAATCATGACCAAAATGATCAAAACTACTTTCACCCTTGCACAAGCTATTCCAAACTTAAAGTAAAATGAGAAATATGCTATATCAAATCATTCATATTCATAGTAACCATTCAAAAGATCATTTTGTCAATGAACCCTCTGACTGTACCCCTGCGACAGAGAAAGGAAACCTCAAAATAGAGAAAGAAAACTTAGTAAAACCAGTCTATGCCGCTGTTTGTGAGGGTACAGTCATGATAAGTGCCTCTTAAACCTCTCCAAACATGTAAGAATGTCTTTAAATACTTCATTGATCTCTTCTAAACATTAACGCATGGACAGTCAAACCAGTAGTCTCCAAAGCATTCAATAAGTGAATATGAATGTTTGAAAACTTTCCTCTCAACTTCCCCAACCACTCCTAATTGGTTAGAGGGATTAGTTGAGCGTTTAGACACTAAAACTTCTTAAACATACTTTATCTGATATGATGAATTATAATATCAACAAACATGAATCCAAACATTTGAAGACAGTGAATCAATATCCTTGAGAACAAGCACCAATAACATAAAATAATGGAGATAAAGCATGGGTTAGGGTACAACACCAATAGAATGCGGTCATTTCAGTGAGCATTTATGATCAAATAAAATGCAAAGCATTTGAAATTTGTGGTTGAATATGATGCCAGAGGCTCGAAAGACATTGCCCGTCAAAGATACCAATCAAAGATGAAGAAATCACATACCTTCTCTTGCGCTAAGCTTGCACGAAGGAAGATTTGATAGCCAAATCTTCCTTGTACCACATGAAGAACATGCCATTGGTTCAGTTTAGCATGTTATTATCATATCAGATAAAGTATGTTTAAGAATTGTTGGTAAGGATAAGAATAGTGGAGATTCTAGAAATATCCCTCTAACCAATTAGGAGAGGTTGGGGAAGTTGAGAGGAAAGTTTTCAAACATTCATATTCACTTATTGAATGCTTTGGAGACTATTGGTTTGACTATCCATGTGTTACCAGTGACTGAGATTCATTAAAGGATACAAAACCCTTCATTTTACGTTATTGTGTGTGGATTCATCCGCTTTAGCCAGGAAGATCAAGAAGATGGGGCAGGAGGACATTGTGGTAGAAGAAGTATTTAAAGAAGCAACAAGAAGCAATAGAAAAGTTTTTAGGAGTTTGGAACAACATTTCATAATCCATGAATGGTATGGGTAAGGTGACCTTCATTCTTGGCCGTGACTTCAATGAAACATTGGATATGGCTGATAAGAAGAAGGGTCACTTGTTGATAGTGTTCCTTGAGGGAAGAGGGATTGTGAAAGACTTTTTATCATTGTATTGTATATTTCCAATATGTTTGGATGCAGGGAAAATAGGGAGAATCAAGGATCACTCACTGATTGCATGATAACCTAGTTTTGAAGGGTCACTGGTTGAGGGGACAGTCAAGGTCTGGATGTTGATAGTAATTCATTGAGGGAAGGGGTATTGTAAAAGACTTGTTATCATTGTATTATGTATTTCCAATATGTTTGGATGCAGGGTAGACCAGGAGAATGAAGAATCACTCACTGATTGCATGATAAACCAGTTTTGAAGGGTCACTGGTTGAGGGGACAGTCAAGGTCTGGATTTTGATAGTGTACCTTGAGGGAAGGGGGATTGTGAAAGGCTTGTTATCATTGTATTGTGTATTTTCAATATGTTTGGATGCAGGGAAGACCAGGAGAATGAATGATCACTCATTGATTGCATGATAACCCAGTTTTGAAGGGTCACTGGAAGAGGGGGGAATGAATGATCACTCACTGATTGCATGATAACCCCACCAAGAATTCTTTCCTTTAAGTTTCCACAATATCTCAAAATATGATCATTATTCTTTACTTTCTTCTATATGCTATTCTTTCTATGGTTTTGTTATCTCAGAAATATATCAAAAACATTGCAGATGTGTATATAAAAGTAAAATATTATCCTTCAATTGTTCCACATTGAAGCATTTCCTCTTGGGAGTATTCTCTTCATTTGTACAATATCTGTCAAAAATGGTTCCCATATTTCTTCAAGATCTATTTTAATCTTTATATTGCAATTTTGATTAGATTTGACCAATAGTTGATTTCATTAGTATTTTATAGCATATACTCCTAATGTGAAATGTGGAGAGAAAGAAAGAGACACACTAGGTATGAATTACATGATATACCCATCATCACTTAGCACTTAAATAATAAATTATGGACAGGGAACAACCCCCTAACTTCTGGATGTTTGTTTCATGTTGGCCTCTTATTATATGCAAAGGTAGGTCTGTCTTAGGCTAACAACCACAATGTAGGGGCCATAAATTGTGGATCCCAAAATAGTGCACTTTTGTATGAAATTAGGTTCACTATACTACAAGGGAATGGAAACCATGCAATAGTGCCTCATGGGGATGGAAGCAACCCTTCACCAAGAAGATGATTGTGTCTGCAATATTTACTAGAGGCAAAGAACATAATTTGGTTCCAGCAATTACTCCTAGAAGATAATGGCACCCACAAAACACTTGGAAAAGATAGCATTCACTATATCTTTTATCACTCTTTTAAAGCTGGGACAATAAATCTCAAAGATTGATCAATGAATTCTTGAACACAAAGAACCATTGACAGTTATGATTCATGTGTACAATATCCAACAACCAGTTGTTCCAATCATGGTGTCCAATAATTATGTTAGAAAAAGCATCTACAAATCCCTTACACAACCATAATAGATTCAAACCATGAATCGTAATAACGTAACAATGGGACTAAGAAAGATACAGCCTAAACAAATCTTGATCATATTCCACCCTATTGTAAGGTCCAAGAAGTAACTCTATCTTAAAGCTACACATTCCTCTAGATGAAGCACAAAGGTCAGGTAGTTGAAGCATAGCAATACTTGAATGAATATAGGAATAATTTGATGTACAATCATTTGCTAGCTTGGTTTGTGGGTTTTCCACATAATATTTTCCCTTTAACCACATTTATAGTTTGAGAAAATTAGAAAAAATTATTTCAGATTTATATTATCCTTTTGAACTAGCACACTGCCATCAAAATGCATAATCATTGGTCATGTCAAGAAAATTCCTATTGATTAGTAGGATATCCTTATAAAAATTTGATGCATGGATTTATTGTGAATTATCGACTGCTATGTATCCTACAACTATGAAAGGAATAGTGTTGGTGTTAGG
Source organism: Chamaecyparis obtusa (assembly GCA_027943335.1). Lineage (NCBI taxonomy): Eukaryota > Viridiplantae > Streptophyta > Pinopsida > Cupressales > Cupressaceae > Chamaecyparis > Chamaecyparis obtusa. The sequence goes on from BSBK01001124.1 coordinate 52,135, forward strand.
TTTCATTTATTATTGAATTCAATGGTTTCCAAGATGTGTTGAGGAGTTTGCTCCTTGTTTAATGTTAATTGTTCCTACACAATCCACTCATACAATAGTGAAATGCTATGTGGAAGGGATGGTTGATAGAGTTCCTTGGGGTAAGGGGGATTGTGAAAGACTTGTTATCATTATATTGTTTATTTCCAATATGTTTGGATGCAGGGCAGACCAAGAGAATGAAGGATCACTCACTGATTGCATGATAACCCAGTTTTGAAGGGTCACTGGTTGAGGGGACAGTCAAGGTCCAGATGATTGGGCCATTGGAGGACCCTAGTTCTTTGTATTAATTTCTATTCAAATTGGATGCATGGATTTCTTGTGAATTATTAGCTGCTATGTATCCTGCAACTGGATCCGTAAATCTACATATACTTCTCTAGGGTTGTAAGCCACTTAGGGATCAAAATAGAGAAACTAAATAAAAATCATTCTTTGTCCTATTTCCTTTTAACAAAGTCTCAACTATCAATGATACAATACATTTGATGCCTTAAGCTATCAATACAAATGGCGCCTAGCTAGAAGCTCACAGGCTGTCCATTTGATAACCATAGTCAACATTTCGAAAACAAATGGATATCCTTGAGCACAAGCACCAATAACATCAAATAATGGAGTTAAAGCATGGGCTAGGGCATGACACCAGTAGAATGTGGTCATTTTAGTGACAACAATATACAATGGTGTCATTAAACACATATGCCAGTAATATCAACAAATGTGAATCCAAACATTTGAATACAGTGAATCGATATCCTTGAGCACAAGCACCAATAACATCAAATAATAAAGATATAGCACTAGCTAGGGCATGACACCAGTAGAATGTGGTCATTTTAGTGACAGCAATATACAATGGTGTCATTAAACACATATGCCAGTAATATCAATAAACGTGAATCCAAACATTTGAATACAGTGAATCAATATCCTTGAGCACAAGCACCAATAACATCAAATAATAGAGATATAGAACTGGCTAGGGCACAACACTAGTAGAATGCGGTCATTTTAGAGAGCAACTCCCTCAACAATAAAATGAAATGCATTCGAATATGATGCCAGAGGCTCGAAAGATGAAGAAATCACATACCTTCTCCTGTGCTCAGCTTTTGCTCCTTTTCTCCCGCTCTCCAATCAAAATAAAAATGATGAGGCTATTTCACTTTTTTTTAAATGTATACCCCAAATTTTTTAGAGTTCCGATGGTCAATTAAACACCCATTGGAATATCGACATCATCGGGGCTTATTACAAAAAAAAAAACACCAAATTTGTAAGAAAAAGTTACCCGTCGGAAACTTCTGTCAACATTTGGCCCCAAATGTAGTAATGAGAGAAAACACTCATTTCTAAAGTTAATAAAGATGATACATGGATTTTTGATAGTGGTTTTACCCATCACATGACTGGTGATGAAGAAAAATTTGATCATCTTGAGCAATATAATGGAGGATCTGTAAAAATGGGTAATGATACACCATGTATGGTTAGAGGAAAGGGATCTTTACTAATAAATGATAAAATCAAATGTGATAATGCTTATTGGGTAGAAGGACTAAATTACAACTTGCTAAGTGTGGCACAACTTAACAACTCAGGTCACCAAGTAGCTTTTGAGAGCAAGAACATAAAGATATTTGATGATGAAGGAAAACTTGTTGGAACAGGAGCACAAACCAAAGGTAACTTGTTTTATCTTGACAATGATAAATCTTCCTGTTTAATGATGAAAAATAAGGATGCATGGCTATGTCATAAAAGGTTATGTCATGTAAACTTTGATAACATGATTAAAATCAGTAGAAAGAAAAAGGTTAGAGGTCTGCCTAGCCTAGCAAAGTCAAATCATGTTATGTGTCATGAATGTCAAAAGGGTAAAATGACAAAGTCAAGTTTTAAGAGTAAAGACTATTCAACAAAGAGAATTTTGGAACTAGTTCACACCGACCTATGTGGTCCCATGAGAACACAGAGTTACTATGGAGATATATATTTCATTATGTTTGTTGATGATTACACTTGATTGATGACTGTAATGTTTTTAAAAGAGAAATATGAGGCATTTAAGATGTTTGAATGGTATAAAGAAAAAGTAGAGAAAGAAACTGGGAAAGAACTAAAATGCTTGAGATCTGACAGAGGTGGTGAATTTATTTTTGATAAATTTACTAACTATTGTAATGAGCATGGTATAAAAAGACATGTTTCCTCACCGAGAACACCTCAGCAGAATGGGATTGCTAAAAGGAGGAATAGATCAATTGTTGATTGTGAAAGGACATTGATGTTACAAAAGAATGTTTCTCAGACATACTAGAGAGAAGCAGTCAACACAACTATATATGTTCTAAACTGAGTACAATTGAAGAAGGACACAAACAAAACACCCTACAAGTTATGGTTTGGTCACAAACTGAGTATAAGTTACTTCAAAAATTTTGGTAGCAAATGTTTTATTCTAAAAGATGAAAGAAATGGAAAGTTTGACTCTAAAGGGGATGAAGGGATTTTTCTTGGATATTCCACTAAAAGAAAACCTTACATGTGTTCGAATAAAGTTACTAATAAAATGATTGAAAGTTGCAATGTCAGAGTTGATGAATTTGATGATAAAAATGGTGAAGAAAGCACTAGGAAGCCGAAAGACTATGGTAGATTCACTTACATTGAACAATGGGAGTACCTACCAAAGCCACAGATTGTGTCAATTGGGCATCAGGAAAACAACACCGAGGAGCAACAAAGAGAAACCAATGATCAGGAAGGAGCTACCAAGCAAGAAAATGAACCTGAACAAGATGATTAACAAAGAAGAGATCAAGTACTGGCTAGATTTTCTAGAAGACATCATCCCGAGAACTAAATCATTGGAGACAAGAAAGCTAGCATGATGACAAGAAGTAAGTTAAGACAAGGTACATGCTTAGTTTGTGAGTTTGAACTGAAAAATGTTAAAGTTGCATTGGAGAATGATGAATGGGTAAATGCAATGAATGAAGAGATAGAACAGATAGAGAAAAATAAGACATGGACCTTAGTACCTAAACCAAAAGATAAGAATGTTATCAGTACTAAATGGATTTTCAGGAATAAGCTGAATGAGAATGGAGAGGTTACAAGGAACAAAGCTAGACTTGTATGCAAGGGATATGCACAGGAGGAAGGTATAGATTATGGTGAAAATTTTGCACTTGTTGCTATACTAGAGGGAGTCTAAATATTACTTGCATATGCAACACATAAGAAGTTTAAAGTCTATCAAATGGATGTCAAGTCTGCTTTTTTGAATGGGATCCTAGAAGAGGAGGTCTACATAGAACAACCAGAAGGGTTTGTTGATCTAGACAAGAAAGATATGGTATGTAGACTACATAAAGCTTTATATGGTTTAAAGCAAGCACCTAGAGCCTGGTATGAAAGGCTGCATACTTATTTATTAAGTATTGGTTTTGTTAGAACTAGTGAAAACAACAATTTGTATATGAAAGGAGAGTATAATGACACTATTTTGATTGCTGAAATATTTGTGGATGATATTATTTTTGGAGGAAAAGATCATATATGTAAATCATTTGCTGATGAGATGAGAAAATAATTTGAAATGTCTATGTTTGGAGAGATTAATTTCTTTCTAGGCTTGCAGGTTATTCAACAGAATGATGGAATTTTCATCACACAATCAAAGTATATAAAGGAAGTATTGAGAACATTTGGCATGGAAGATGCTAAACCAGTTGGAACACCGATGGTCATAGGCTACAAATTGACTAAAGATGATGAATCCACAGAGGTAAACTGGACATTGTACCGATCTATGATTGGTAAGTTGATGTATGTAGTGCATAGTAGACCAAATATTGCACATGTTGTGGAAATTGTTGCTAGATTTTCTACAAATCCTAAGGAGTCACACATGGTTGTAACAAAAAGAATCTTAAGATACCTAAAGAAAACAAAGGACTATGGATTATGGTATCCTAAGGAAGGCAAGTTTGAACTAAGAGTCTACATTGATGCAGATTGGGCTAGAAATATAGATGACAGAAAGAGTACCACTGGAGGAGCATTTTTCTTTGGTGAAAGACTTGTTACTTGGACAAGTAAGAAACAACCTTGTATTTCTCAATCTACTGCCGAAGCAGAATATGTTGCTACTGCTACAAACTGTTCAAACATTGCTTACATAAAGCAAGTGTTGGAAGGGATGAAAGAGGTAATCACTAAGATGGTGATTATATATTGTGACAACACAAGTGCAATAAACATTTCTAATAATCCTGTAATTCACTCAAAGACCAAGCACATTTCTATTAAGTATCACTACTTAAGAGAACAAGTACATGAGAAGCAAGTTAAACTAGAATATGTTACATCAAAAGAGCAACTTGCTGATATATTTACCAAGCCTCTACAGAAGGAAACTTTTGAATACTTGAGGACTAGACATGGGGTCCATCCCCTATCTACCAATCACTAATATGATATGAAGGTTGCATCAGCCTAATCTTATAAGAAGATCACTCATGTTGATGCAACATAGTTCACACTTTGGATTCTGTCTAATGTTGTGAAAGATTTCAATGCAGTGATTTGCATATCAGTATATCAAGATACATTGTATGCACCGGATAATAGAGAGTCACATGGCTAATACAGAGCTGTATGTTTATGTGTTTCTTTGGCATTATTGTCAAAGGGAGAGATAAACAATATGACAAACCCAGAGATCACTGGAACATCTATCTAAGGGAGAGACAATCTGAGAAAGTCAGGGAGAGTTTTTGAAGATTTGTTGTTGAGAAAAAAAGGAATATGAGAACTGGAAAGATCATATTTGCAGAGGAAAGTCTGCACTTTCAATTTTGTCATGTAACGTAGTGATTAAACATATTTAATATCAATCTAGGGAGAGCTTACCGAGCTACAACATTTGCTTACATAGTTGTAGAATACATGTTTGGTATGTGTATGGTATATTTCATATTGCTTGAGTTGCCATCAATGCCAAAGGGAGAGATTGATGAACTACAACTAATTGAGAACCTAATTGATGAACTACAAGTGATTAGAGATCACCGAGAACTAAATTGATATGTAAGATAATTGAATATGTCATTATGTTGTCATTGATGTCAACTAGTTTTGACAGTACTTATCATGATAGTTGCAAATATCTAAACATCTGTAAAAGAGGAGAAAAGATGAAGAACTGAGATATCTACATAGAGGAAGATGGATATGATAGATGAGGATAAGCAATACTCTTGGTAACTTATTGATGAGTCTATGACTTCATGTTGTTGACTTGATTATCTTAAACAATAACTTGTTATGAAGATAGAAGCAAAATGTTACAAAGTAGCATGGTCGATTAAATGAAGCATTCCAGTATACACCGAGCCAGTGAAGTGTATACCGAGTGATAGTATCAACCAAGCATGTGTTCATCAACACATTTCTTTGTCAACCGAGTATGGACAAAAGAACTAAATGATTAGTTTAGCCGACAGAAATTGATGAGCTGTAAAGTGTATGATTACGAGGTGGAAAGATAAAGTTTTTTATGAGATCAATGACTAACAAAATTCAAAGAACATGTAAAGGATGGAATTGAAATGATTCATCGACACATCTGCCGAGGAAGGTTTAAGCAGCAAAATCAATGAAGGAGATTAAGCGGCAAAATATGATGGATGAAAAGAAAATGGTTTACTTGTCTATATAAGAGACTAGGGTTTCATTGTGAAATGGATGCCGGAAGAAGGAGATTGTAGAGATATTGCATGAACATAGCTTCATGCATGCCTGATCAGACTGGTTGAAGAAGAACTAAACTGCAGAATAGAACCGAGCGTTAGAGAGCTTTACCAAGGGACAATAAGTTATTGAATGTTGATGAACTAAATAGAAATATTGATCAAAGGATTTTTAAGGGCTTAGAATAGATCTGAACATTTGTAAAATCAAGTTGTATTTTAATAAGATCACCTACTATTTCATTTTAACCATTGTAACAGAAAAATCTCTTAATCGAGTGGACTTGAAAGTCTTATTATGTCATTCATAGAATGTACAATGTTGTCCTATCAACCCCATAGTGAATGCTAGTTGGATGATAATCGTTAGTGTTAAATCCTCTAACAAGGTCACACCTTACAGTGTGTTTTGTAACCTTTAACAAGGTTGGCTCTTCACCGAGCTCACTTCAAAAGAGTGAAAATATTTTGGGTTATCGGTCCTAGGTAGTTTTTCCCTTTACAAGGTTTCCACATTAAATCTTTGTGTTATGTGTTTATGTGGTGATTGGTTTGGTTATCATACTTTACATGTTGCATATTTGATTTGGTTGGTAATCATTATGAGTAATTAACTGGTAATCGGTAAAGACACAGATAGTTTAGTATTTTATATTGACTGAGCTACAAAATTAGTTGAATTTGTTTTAAGTGATACATTTTGTATTTGAGACTGTGGATAACTAATTCACCCCCCTCTTAGTTATTCTAACACACAATGTTATCAAAATTAACATGACAGAATCTTCTATACCATAACCAACTGTCATCTACCTTCACAACAAAGCAAGAGGCTATTTAATTCAAATACATTACCTCTAGATTTAGTACCAATTGCAATCATCTTACCTGCCTTGCTTCTGATAAAACATTTACCATTAATAAAACTTAGTTGAAACTCTTTATCCATTAACTGTCCAACACTCAACAAGTTATGTTTCAGTCCATCAACAAGCAACACATTATCTGTATTAGTCTTTCCATCCAAAGTAATAGATCCTACACCTATGATACGTTTAGGAATATTGTCTTTGAATCTCACAACACCACCATCATACTTTACTAATTTAACAAATTTGTTTCTATCTCCAGTCATATGATGTGAACAACCATTGTCTATAATCCATTCAGTTTTCTTGTCAACATGAGATACTAAAGCCTTTTCCTCATGCATTGGTTCATCTTTAATATCAACAAATCCAATCTCTTCATAATCTAAATCATCATCATAAAAAATGCCTTCACTAGCATAATAACATTTTTTATCCCTTTTAAACTTGCAAAAATTAGGTTTGTACTTAGGAACTCTTGTAGGACATCTAGATGCAAAATGACCTACCTTATTGCATGAAAAACATTTCAAGGGTAACTTGCCTTCAAATTTTCCCTTACCTCTCTTTTCTCTTCTAGAAATCAGTGCAACAAGTTCATCCATATTTATTTCCTCTAGCATTATCTATTCCCATTCCTCAGCATACTCACCAAGCTCTTCTTTTAGGTCTTCACTGCTGGTGCTTGGAAGTGCAAACATTTTCTTGTGTGCAGATGCCTTGAATGCAGATTCCACTTTAGGTACCAAATCTCCCATTTCAGTAGCCTCAAAGGTAGTTAGCTTTGCAATCAACATCTCTCCATTGAAATTCAGAGTTAAGGGTGTAGTCTCTTGAATAGACATAGCCTTGAACTTGTATACAGGTGTCAATGATCTAAGGATCTTCACAATGATTTCTTCTTCATCATAAGTGCCTCCATAATTTATGATTCCAACCACAACTTCTGTAACCCTTTGAACATAAGCCCTAATGCTTTCATCATCCTTCATTTGCAGCTTCTCCATCTTGGTTTTCCAGTTTTGTAACTTCTCTTTCTTGGTATATTTGTCTCCTTCATATAATGCTTCTAATCTTCTCCAAATCTCATATGTTGAATCCAAGTCTTTAACTTCATTAAACTCACCTTCAGATAGTGTTCTTATTAGTGCTTCACTTGTGACCATGTTGTATGAGAATACCTTCTTTTCATCATCAGTAGCTGATGGCAAATCACTCTCAGTCTTTATAGCCACCTTATTCTTTGTGATCAACCAATAGTCAATGCCCAAACATAACAAATGAGTTTGCATCTTGTTCTTCCAACTGTCAAAGTTTTTAGGATCAAATTTTGGACCATCCTTCCTATAGAGTGCCATCTTCTTGATCACCTCAAGTTGTTAAGCTTTCTCTCTGAGGACCACAGACTTTGATACCAATTGTTAGAAATAACAGTGCACAATACAACTAAGAGGGGGGTGAATCAGTTGTATGGAAGATTATTAAAATTTAAATTTTAAGTAGCAGCAATATCAGATCCAATGAACACAATGAATGCCAACATAATAAAACAATATTTTGGTCTCGGGGAAACCCTATTAAAGGTAAAAACCCCGGTGGGAATTAGCACCCACAAATGATGTACTGAGAGTATAGTATCCTTGTTAGAAGATTTAGCCCTATTAGGAACTTATTGAAACATTACAGTACATACCCTTTCTAAGATACACACGGTATCTAAAACAAGTATACAATGATTCCATTACAATAATTAAGGACCGACATCCTTAATTTACATTTGCAAAACAAAATGCATGCTACATCTCCTAACTCAACTTCCAAATAGGTCTTCTCCAGAACACACGCCATAGCTGACATCACCAAGCATTCCATACCTTGCGCTGACTAGTGAACATCCTTCAGTACCTTTTTTGTCATCCCTCAAGCTCGCATAGCTTGAATCCATATCATCTGGAAGATATACCAGAAACACAAAGACTAACTCTATCATTTCTCACTATCACAGTCCAGTGACTAGTCTTCACCAAAACATCTATAACTCATCCAATATGAAACATTACATGATGCGATCTTGGATATAAGATCACAAAACTTTCTTAAACTCTCATCTATCTTCACAACATTTGAAACATCCGTACAATGTCCATACACTGTGATAACCAGCTTGTTCTCCTCACAAAAACATATGTTGACATCAGTGACAAAACATGGATGACAATAGTATGAGTTCCCATTCAGTAATATAATGATTAAACATATTAAATGTCTCAATTACCTCCCCATGCATTATTAATATTCAACATGAGCTAGGGCATCTGTGTAATATGTTTGTCATCATTACCATGCCAGCCTGCATTCTGTAGGAGCATTGCATCATTATTGTTGTATGGTGTCCTGGCGCCATTGTTTGTGCTTATTTAATGACTCATTTAATATGCTCACTTCTTTTGAATTTGAGGGCCTGAGCTATGACATTGTTGTTATCATATATTTTCTATTGTTTGCTTCCTTATCTTCATGGCACCAGGCATTGTTGTTGTTATTGAATCAATGTATGAGTCGTCACCATGTTGTTGAGGTTGTAGACACATTTTTTATTAGTGTTGTTCCCTATAGCCCGTGATCTATTGGACACCACTATTTTAACTATTTTCTATTATTTTCTCATTTATTTTTTCCATGCCTTGATCTAGGGCATCATGTACTAGCATTACTTTTGTTTCAATTCTTTTCACTATTCTGAAGGCCAGGGAGCTATGAGCTTGCATCTAATTTGAGATGTACATTGTTTTCTCACTAGTTTGGAGCTCGTGCCTTACCATTTTAATACTCTTTTATGATGCTATTACATTATCACCTTATCACTAGCACATCTTTTTTTCTTCTATTTACATTGCTTATGGATCTCATGAGCTATGATATAGGACATCAATGTAATGTATTGCTATCACCATGCCCATGGACCATCATCTTTTTGGTTGTTGCTTGATATCCACTATTGCATTAAGATTGGGATTGTCTAAGGCCCGTGCTTGGCATTTGGTAGCCATGACATGCATTTGTTGATGATTGCTTGATTATCCTCTCTCTTCGAGGGAATTTGATGGTGCACTTATTGTTACCATTGTATCTTTTGATGTAGACTCGTGAGGCTTCTTGGCATCAATGTAACACCATCAAATTGTTGTTGTTATTGACATTTGATTATTCCATGATATTCACTGGTGTTCATGGATTTATCACTACATTTTAAATACTATGCTTGATTTATAATTTCCATGTTGCTGCTAGTTAGACTGCATTTAATCTCACTCATGTTTCATATGATCTTATCATGATATTATTCCATTGCTTGATCATTCCACCATTTTTTTCTTAGTTTAAAGAATGCAGCTTTAAATACATTCCATGTCATGGATATAGTGTGTAGATTGTGGACCTTTTGCTCCATTTGGGTCTTGATTTACTCACTGCATGCAATGGGCCTCTTTGTACTTTTTCTCATTTATTGATGTGATGATCTTCACTTGAAACCTATGATGTACATCTCCTCAATCATGCAAATTTGATGCCATGGATGCCCTCTTGTTTTCTGATTGACTTATGGTAATAGTGTACCATCCATTGCTTAGTGTAGCTTGATCATGATTGCCTTATGGTCCTTTGACGTGACTAGATTCATTTGTGTGGGTG
>BSBK01001124.1:67500-115000 GCA_027943335.1 Chamaecyparis obtusa
GCAATCCATATACATGCATGTATGAGGTCAATAAATCCATAAATATAAATGACATCATAACATATAGAAAATCAAACTATGGGAGCGGCATTACATTTGGCATTTTCAACATTCAATAAATTCAAATTTTATCAGATGGAAATCAAGTCTACATTCCTAAATGGAGAACTAAAGGAAGAAGTCTAGTACATTGAACAATTGGAAGGTTTCAGATCAGAAAAGGATCCTGATGTTGTTTTCATGTTGAAGAAGGTGTTATATGGACTAAAGAAGACATCCAAATCTTGGTATGGAAAATTAGATAAATATTTGATCAATCAAGGATTTAGGAAAGGATGGATTGACAACAATCTATATTTTAAGGTAAATTTAGAAAAGATCTTGATTGTTGTAGTGTATGCTGATGACACCATCTTTGGCGACAAATATGACTTGTGCAAGAAGTTTACAAAAGAAATACAGAAGAAATTTGAAATGTTAATGATTAGAGAATTAAATTTATTTCTTGGATTGCAAGTCAATCAAAATAGAAAAGGTATTTTTCTCTCAATCCAAGTATGTGAAAGAGTTAATGAAGAAGTTTGGTTTAGAAAATTCAAAGTCTGTTTGCACTCCCATTGTTACCAATAGCAAGATGTCTAAGGAAGATGAATCACTAAAAGTAGACAGAAGTATGTATAGGTCAATGATTGGTGGTTTGTTGTAATTAACTACTACCAAACCATTTATTATGTATGCAATATGTTTGGTATCCAAATTTCAGCAAGAATCAAAAGAGTCACATATTATGGTAGTAAAAAGGATTTTCAGATACTTGAAAAGAATATATGATATGAGGTTACGGTACCCTATAGAATTATATTTTTTAGTGACAACATATACAAATGTAGATTGGATAGGTTGTTTGGACAAAAAAAGAAGTACTAGTGGTGGAGCATTCTTTCTTGGCTCATAGTTAATTTCTCAGTTGAGCAAGAAGAAGGGTTATGTAACATTATCTACTATTGAATTAGAATATATTGTAGCATCCTCATGTTGCACTCAAGTGTTATGGATGAAACAAACATTTTAGGATATGAAAATCAATTTTGATGCACCAATTCTATCATGTGTGATAATACCAATGCGATTAGTATGTCAAAGAATCTAGGAATGCATTGTAGAACAAAACACATTGACATCAAATATCATTTCATCTGAGAAAAATGTGGAATAAGGTGTAGTAACGTTAGAGTATGTACCCACAAAGGAGAAGATAGAAGATATATTCAAAAAACCTTTTTGCAAAGATACTTTTGAGTGTCTCAAAGGGAAGTTGGGGGTTTTGTCCCTTCCTAATGTTCACTAAATGCACTGGTGTATGCATTGATCTAGTACTTTCCATAGCTATATATTTATGGATCAGTTCTTGGAGGCTTCCTCAGAGGGGGAAAAGGCTATTTCAGCAAGGGGGAGTTTTTCCAGGTCCTTTGTCATTGTTGTCAAAGGGGGAGAAGTTTCCTGGTTGTTTATGTGCATTTTTATTGATGAATATTTCCATCAATGACATAGGGGGAGATTGTTAAAATATGAAGTTGATTGTTTCCAATGGTGTTATTATTCATGATTGTCATTAATGTTAAGATAATAATATATTAGCTTCTATTGTATCAGTTACTATGTTTTTGACATAGTATTGTATTGATTACTATGTACCAATAGATTAGTGTCTCGGCTAGAGTGTCTGGTGTATCAGTTGGAGAATTTGGCATGTTCACCGATAGTTTGTGGTTCCTAGAATCTACATGGTGTTATATTTTATATTTTTTTGGTTCAATCCTATATGGATGTGTTTTGGTCCCAACTTTGATTTTGTAACGTGTTGTCTGTATCTATTGGAATCACGGTGTTGTGAAGAATGGTGTGTTGTATTGGTTGAGGTGGTCCTCATTTCATTTCTTCCCACCATGGGAATGTTCTAGTGCAACCTATTTCAAAATATGTATCCAACCTTGTGGATCTCATAGTGTTGTATAAATAAGGCATGAACATAAGAAAGATAGAGTGAACATACAAGTGTATGCATATGTGGCTTATGTGTGGAATATATGTGAAGTGACTATGAATTCATGCGAAGGAGATATGTGTTTGTGAAAAGTGTTGGATGTTGTTGATGTATTTAATATGTTTAATCACTACTCAACATCATTGTCCTGTTTGGTACTAATACTATTGTCATTCATGTTTTGTCACTGATGTCAACATATGTTTCTACGAAGAGAACAGATTGGTCATTACAGTGTACGCTTGATTCAAAATGAGTGAACAGAGGTTTTTGCACAAGGAGGTATTGTGATCTTATATCTAAGATCAAATGCTATAATAATTCATATTGGTTGAGTAACAAAAGATTTGGTGAAGACTGGTTTCTAGAATGTGACAGTGGAATTTAATAGAGTTAGTTTATATGTTTTGAGTGTATTGTACAAGCGATGTGGATTTAGTGTATGTGAGATTAAGGGATGACAGATAACATATTGAGGAATGTTCTTTGATCTTAGCAAGTCATGGGAAGCATGATGATGTCATCTATGGTGTGTATTTTGGAGGAAACCTATTTGGGGCTGACTTTAGAATTGTAGCGTGTATTATGGATAGCGAGCATGGATTACAGATGTTGGACCTTAATTGTTGAAATATAATTATTGTATACTTGTTATAGATACCTCATGTATCTTAGAAATGGGTTATCTAATTATTTGTATATTAGGAAAGCCTAATTGGCCGACCTAGTCATTTTATTGTAATAGGGTATATATGTAAGATATTTTCTTTTGAAAAGATAGGTAGTGTGTAAGAATTGAAAAAGAGGTTTGTGGAAGCTACGAGCTTGTATCTGCTAGATGTAGAGTAGAGGATATTTTATACTTCATTGGAACTAATCAAGAAAATATAGTTGCTATCAGACATTTTACAAGGATTGTGTATTTCCTTCATATACACTTGTGTTGCAAACAGTGAGTTCTGGAGGTGGACATAACCTTCTTTGGGCAGTGAGCCTAGATTTCTTTGACTCCTAATAGGGTATGTCCTTTAACATGGACTATGTACTGTAATGTTTTAATAAGATCCTAACAGGGCTATATATTTTAATAGGGATACTATACTATCAGTACATCATTTGTCCTGTGCTAATTCCCACCGGGTTTTTTTTACCTTTAACAAGGTTTCCTCGACATCAAAATATTGCGTTATTGTGTTGGCATTTACTATGTTCTCATTTTATTTGGTGTAGCTATTGTTTAAAGATAAAATTCAATAATATGTCTCACAATTGATTCACCCCCCCTCTCAGTTGTGTTGGTGGACTGTTATTCCTAAAAATTGGTATTAGAGCTACTGGTCCTTAGAGAGAAAGCTTAACAACTTGAGGTGATCTTGGAGATGACATTCTATAGGAAGGATAGTCCAAAATTTGATCTTGAAAACTTTGATAGTTGGAGAAAAAGATGAGAACATATTTTCTATGTTTGGGTATCGACTATTGGATGATCACAAAGAATGAGGTAACCATGAAGGTTGAGGATGAATTAGATAAAGCTACTAACGAAGAAAAGAAGATATTTTCATATAACATGGTCACAAGGGAAGAACTAATCATCACACTTTCTAAAGGAGAATTTACTAAGGTAAAAGATCTGGATTCTGCACACAAAATTTGGAAAATATTAGAAGCATTATATGAAGGAGACAAGTTTACTAAGCAAGAAAAGTTATAGAACTGGAAAATAGGGATAGAGAATTTGAAAGTGAAAGATGGTGAAAATATTAGAGATTATGTACATAGAGTTACTGAGGTTGTGATTGGAATCAAAAATTCTGGAGGCACTTATGAAGAGGAAGAAGTCATTGCAAATATCATTAGCTCGTTGACACCTATTTACAAAACCAAAGTTTAGGCTATAGAAGAGATTATAAATTTGATTGCAAACTTTAGCAGAGAGATGTTGATTGCGAAGCTAACCACCTTTGAGGCTGCAGAGATGGGAGATTCTTTACCTAAAGTTTAAACAACATTTAAGGTGTCTACACAAGAAAAGACATTATTTGGAATTGCGAGCACTAGTAGTGGTAATTTAAAAGAAGAGCTTGGTGAGTATGTTGATGAATGGGAATAGATACACGAAGAAGAAAGAAAGCTAGATGAAATTGTTGCCCTGATCGCTAGAAGAGAAAAGAGAGGTAAGGGTAAATCTGAAGGAAAGTTACCTTTGAAATATTTTTCATGCAATAAAGATAGGTCACTTTGCATCTAGATGTCCTACAAGAGTTCCTAAGCATAAATCTAAGTTTTACAAACCTAAGTATTCAAAAGAAAAAGAATGTTATTATGCTAGTGAAGGTGTTTCTGATGATTATTTTGATGATGAGGAGATTGGATTTATTGCTATCAAAGATGAGAAACCATTACATGAGGAAATAGATTTAGTGTCATATGTTGATAAGAAATCTAAATAAGTTATAGATAGTGGTTGCTCACATCATATGACTGGAGATAAAAATAAGTTTGTTAAACTAAATAAGTATGATGGTGGTGTTGTGAGATTTGGAGACAATGTTCCTAAGCTTATTATTGGAGTATGATCTATTTCTTTGGATGGAAATACTAATACTGACAATGATGGACAAGGGTTATCAATTGAAATTTATTGATGGAAAATGTTTTATCAGAAGTAAGACAGGAAATTTTATTGCAACTGGTACTAAATCTAGAGGTAATGTATTTGAGTTAAATACATCTGAAGCTTCTTGCTTTGTTGCAAAGATAGATGATAGTTGGTTATGGAACAAAAGGTTTTGTCATGTTAATTTTGATAATATTGTGAAGGAAAGCATGGCTAATGCAATGAGAGACCTACCTAAAATTGTAAAACCATCTAACACTATGTGTAGAGAGTGTGTTATTGGAAAGCAAACTAGAAGCAGTTATAAGAGAAAATCGTATTCAACAAAAGGAAAGTTGGATTTGGTACATACAGATCTATGTGGACCTACAAGGACAAGATCATACTATGGTGAAAGGTACTTTATATTTTTTGTTGATGACTTTTCTAGAATGATGTGGATTACTTACTTGAGAGATAAATCATAAGCATTTGACAAATTCAAGTTATTCAAAGAAAAAGTAGAGAATGAATCAGGATTAAAGAAAAAATGTTTGAGATCAGATAGAGGTGCAGAGTTTACTTTAGATCTATTCAATTTATATTGCAAAGAGCATGTAATACTCATACAAACATCTACTCCTAGGACTCCACTGCAAAATGGGATAGTAGAGCGAAGAAACAAAACAATATTGGATGCTGCTAGGACAATCTTGCTAGAAGGAAATGTATCTCATGTACATTAGAGAGAATCTATTGGATAGTTGTATACACATTGAACATAATTCAAATTACAGAAGGTACAAGTAAAAATCCTTATGAAATTTGGTTTAATCATACTCCTACTATAAAATATTTCAGAATATTTGGAAGTGGATGCTATATCAAAAGAGATGATGAAATAGGGAAATTTGATGCTAGAAGTGATAAAGGAATTTTTCTTGGTTATTCTACTAAAAGAAAGGCTTACAAATATTTAACTTGAGATTAAGAAAGATGATTGAAATAAATAATGTGAAGATAGATGAAATGTTTCAGATACAAGAAATAATGTATGATTGTTATCAGAATATAGAAATCAAGGAAGTTGCTACTACAGAAGAAGAAGAAGAACGTGTTGAGATTGACTGTGAGAATGAGATTTGTGATGATGACACAAATGAAGTTACTAATACTTCTAAGACTCTGAGGTATGTTAAGAAAAACCATCTTGAAAATCAAATCATTGGTAATGCAAGTCGAGGAATAATGACTAGGTCAAAGATAAGGTAATAAATTTGTTTAATTTATCAAGTTGAACCAAAGACTACTAATGAAGCTTGTAGAGATGAATTTTGGATGAAAGCTATGTAGGAAGAGTTAGATCAGATAAAGAAAAATAACACTTGGAAATTGGTTCCTCGACATAAAGACAAAAATGTAATAGGAACTAAGTAGGTTTTTCAGAAAAAAATGAATGAAGAAGGAATTGTTGTAAGAAATAGAGTAAGATTGGTTTACAAAGGCTATTCACAACAACAAGGCATATATTTTGAAGAGACATTTTCTCATGTTGCTAGGTTGGAACCTGTAAGACTATTTCTGGCCTATGCTGCACATAAAGACTTCAAGGTATATCAAATGGATGTAAAATCTACATTTCTAAATGGGGATCTTGAAGAGGAGGTATACATAGAACAACCAGATGGATTTCCTATGACTGAAGATGAAGACATGGTTTTCAAGTTGAAGAAGGCACTATATGGACTGAAGCAAGCACCAAGGGCTTGGTATGCAAGGCTAGACAAGTACCTACTTCATCTTGGATTCATAAAAGGTAATGTTGACAATAATTTGTACTTACGAACCAGTCAAGATAGAATTTTGATAATAGAAGTTTTTGTTGATGATATTATTTTTTGAGGCAATGATGAGATGTGTAAAAAATTTTCTAAAGAAATGGAGAATGAATTTGAGATGTCCATGATTGGCGAGATGAAATTATTTCTTGCACTGCAAATAAATCAGAGCAAGAATGACATTTTTATTTCTCAAACTAAGTATCTTAAAGAAATGTTGAAAAAGTTTGGAATGGAAGACTGTAAAATTATTGGTACACCCATGGTGAACTGCTATAAACTGACAAATACTGATGAAACCAAGATTTTTTTTTAGACCAAGTATAGATCAATGATTGGAGGATTACAATATTTGACTCACTCCAAACCAGATATTGCTAATGTTGTTGGAATTGTGGCTAGATATCAGGTAGATCCTAAAGGGACACACCTGGTTGCTGTGAAAAGGATATTTAGATACTTGAAAGGAACATTGGAATATGGCTTATGGTATGGTAAAAATGATGACTTTGAATGACATGCTTATAATGATGTTGATTGGGTAGGAAACATTGATGACAGAAAGAGTACTAGTGGAGGTGAATTTTTCCTTAGGAAAAGGTTGGTTTCATGGCTAAGTAAAAAGAAGGATTGTATAGCTCAATCTAATGCTAAATTTGAATATGTTGTTGCTGCTATTAATTGCACTCAGATTGTTTGGATGAAACAAATGCTGAAAGATATTGGAATAACTTTTGTTCAACCCGTGGTTATCCATTGTGATAATAATAGTATAGTGAATATGTCAAAGAATCCTATCATGCATTCTAAAACAAAGTATATTTCTATGAAGTATCACTTTTTGAGATACAAGGTAGCAGAGAAAGAAATAAGGTTGGAATACATTAACACAAAGGAACAGATAGCAAACATCTTTACAAAGTCATTGCCAAAAAATGTCTTTGAGTATCTCAGAGGTATGCTTGGGGTGCAAGCCCTTCCTAGTGAGAATTAAATGATGTAGGGATGCATCAGTCTAGAGGTCTTTAGAGCTCTATCATTTTCTAGACTTGATGTATGGATCTACTTCTCGGGGGGAGTGATCATTAGAAACTTACAAAATACATTTCAATGATTCAACACCTAGTTGATGAAGACTAAACAGAAGACAGTTGATGACTTATGGCACCCTTTTCCATTTTTGTCAAAGGGGGAGAGATACTATGAGAAAATCCTTACTGTATGGGGAAGACTTCACTGTTCGGGAAGAGATTATGTTGAGGATATTGAGAGAGTATTTTTGGGGTTGATGGATTTTCCCACATGTTGCCATCAATTCCAAAGGGGGAGATTATTGGATATTTTTGATGCATTTAATATGTTTAATCACTACTCAACATTATTGTCTTGTTGGGTACTAATACTGTTATCATTCATGTTTTGTCACTGATGTCAACATATGTTTCTATGAAGAGAACAAACTAGTCATTACAGTGTACATATATTGTATGGTTGATTTAGAATGAGCGTATAAAGGTTTGTGCACAAGGAGGTGTTGTCATCTTATATCTAAGATCGCATGTTGTAATACTTTATATTGGTTGAGTAACAAAAGATTTGGTGAAGACTGGTTTCTGGACTATAACAGTGGAATTTAACAGAGTTAGTCTCTGTGTTTTGAGTGTATCTTACAAGTGATGTGGATTCAATGTGTATTGTCAGAAAATGGAAGCAATTCAATTTAGGACTAGTTTAGCCCTTCAAGTAAGTGGTATGGGGTCATGTCAAGCACCTTGAATGGGTCTATGAATGGATTTGGATTTTTCCCCTGTTTTGCTTCTCTCTCCACCTATTTCCAGCCTATTTCTGGCACCTGGTCCTGAGAAACTAAGATCTATGACCTCAGGGTCAAGGTCGACCTTGATTCTAACCTAGGTCAAAGTCAACCTCGACCTTGACTCTAGGTCCAAATTTTAAATTTTGAAGGTTTCAGGATGTTGGGCTTCAAAAAATTTTATTTCCCACTTCTGGGTCAACTATTTCAAATTTCGGAATGGTAAACTCTTAAATTGTATTTAATCTAGGTCCATTTATAAGGGTTAAGGCCTAATTGAAATTTAATTCCCCTATGTTGGCCCCTCTAGAAGTTTGTGACCTAGATCACTATAAAAGGAGGCCTTCCTCTCTCATTTCAATCCGTCGCTTGTTCACACATACAAGTACTCTCAAGTAAGCAAGAAGGAGAAGGAAAGCATTCAAGCATTCATTAAGGAGATCTATTGATAGCCATTGAAAGATTCAATCTCTTTGGAGCCCTCTTGTTGAAGATTTCTCCATCCACATTCATTCTTCTTCCTATTCCAAGATCCATTCAAGATTGGTGTTGAAGATCTAATGCAATTTATTTAAGACATCCTACATATAATTCTACATTCATTTGGAGCATCCATACTTGTGGATTCAAGTATTCAAATCCCCCACAAGGATTTCAACGTAAGCAAGGTGAATAGTTCCATTTACTTTGTTTATATATTGCAATTTCAATTACATTTCAACGTTGATTCCAAACTAGGGTTTGACCAAGAAAAACCCCTCATCCAAACAATAAAAACCCTTTTTCTTGTAGGTGTGGGTGCGGGATGATGAATATCAGTGCAGATCTGGATACCCTTTTCGATGAACTTCTGAGATTCATGAACAAAATTTATGTTGGAGCTATTTAAGGTCAAGGACAACTTTCAATGGGGATCAAGATTGTACCCCGAGGTAAGATTGTACCTTGATCCTGAGGTCAAGAATGACCTTGCTCTGAAAGACAAAAGGTTTCTGGGTTTTCTCTGTCTCTACATTTCTAGGCCAAACTAGGTTTCAAAATCTCCTGAAACTAAACATAGACATCATAAAACAACCTTTTCCATATTTACCCTATTTTAAGGTTAGTACTCGTCTTCAATTCAATTAAGTTTTCAAATGCACATTTCCTATAATGGATTATAAGGTCTTTTTCCTTTCTTTTCTCCATAGATTGATTCATTCGTGTATTGATCACTTGCTTGTGATTAATCTATTTGGATATCTCCTTTGGGAATTTGGATTAGGGATAAATTCCATATTCCCCCACACATTCAAGGCACATGCATATTACTACATTATGTTTTGGTGAATACACTTTTTTTCACCATACATTTTTGGTGAACCCGATAAGCTTACCCCCTCTCTTTTGTGGAATTAGATGCATTATCGTATTTATGGTTAAACTCTTTCTTTTATGGTGTTAAATCTTGCATGTATTATATTTCTTTTATATGTTTGCATCTCATAAAAATACAAAAACATTCATTTGTTCATGCTTTGTGTTTTCTTAGTTTAGTTCATTTGCATTGCATTGGTATATGAGCTTTACTACCTCTAGTCCTACTTATAATATACTGGTTAGACAAAGTCATAGACTTATGGGTGCCTTTGATCTTAAGTCTTCCTCTCCTTTCCTTAGGATCCTAGATGACAATTTGATTATTCATGATTCCAATCCTACTATGGAGCAAAACTCTTCTCACTCATCTCATGATGAGGATGATGCTTTAAGAGTTCCTCCTGAACAAGTCCAAAAACTTTCAACTGAAATTGATAAAATGGGTAATTGGCTTATTCAAGAAAATCATAATCAAGATTCTATTCAAGCTATAGAGGCTCTTAAGAAATTCCTTCATGATAGTGATCAAGGTGTTAATCTATTGTGTGGTATTACTCATCTTGTGCATTCAAATGTTAAACCTTTAGCTCAAGAAGCTCAAGATTTAGGATTTACTCCTCTTGTTACTAGTATAGAACCTTCTTATATTCCTTTATCTAGTATTCCTACATATACTACTCCTTTGGTGACTGCGACAGTTCCCTCTATTCCTATGAGTGTTCCTCCTATGTCCCTTCCTACATCACAACCTTCTTATCATAATGTTCCTTTTAATTATTCCAATCCTCTTCCAACTGTAGTTCCAAGTGTTCCTCCAGTTGTGTATTTCATTCCTGCAAC
This sequence comes from Chamaecyparis obtusa, assembly GCA_027943335.1. Taxonomy (NCBI): domain Eukaryota; kingdom Viridiplantae; phylum Streptophyta; class Pinopsida; order Cupressales; family Cupressaceae; genus Chamaecyparis; species Chamaecyparis obtusa. The sequence continues at coordinate 77,994 of BSBK01001124.1, forward strand.
TTCATACACTTTACCTAGTGTTTCTAATGTTTCTATACCTCCTATTTCCTCTAATGATATTTCCTCTAATGATTCAAAAATCATCAGTTTGGCTCAAACTGTGTCATCTTTGTTGGAAGTATAATTGGGAAATGTAATACTGAGAGGGGGGGGGGGGGTGAATCAGATATCACCTACTAATTTTTTTTGATATGAATAAAACATTTGCATAGCATCAACAATACTTGATCATAACAAAATAACTAACATACTAAGCAACATCCATGAAAGTACTCATAACACAGTAATTTTGGTTACCCAGAAACCCTTGAAAGGTAAAACTGAGGTGGGGATGACACCCACAAATATTCACTACTGCAGCAATAAATTTTCCTGTGAGGGCTTACAAAATTTGATCAAAACATGATCTACCCTGTGAGGGGTCTGCCCCATTAAGAGCTAAAAGACTTATACAGTCTACCTTGCTAAAGGATTTGAGTTACAACAAAGTAAGCACTCGGTTAAGAGATTACAAAAAGTCTGTTAGGACTACTCGGTTAAGAGATTTACCCTGATACACTGATTAGAATTTCTTAGTACCTGATCTTTCGGTTTGCACTATATGCAGATTACAGATCTTCTCTTTACTGTATTGTATTGATCTCTTGTATCAAATTTATCTCTATTTTGTCCTTTCACTGCTTAGCTCAGTCACTGAATTCTATCTGAATGCTTCACTTCATTGAATGTGCCTTTCTGCTCATTTCCTTCACATTCGCTATCTTTTTCTCTTACACATTTTAGGGTTTAGATCTTAACCTTATATAATTAGCAAAACATCTTCATGATTCAAGATCTATGGTTCAGATTAATTCCTTTCACTACTTAAGCCTTACTAATTTATGATTTTCTCTAGGTATTACATAGGGATCAATGATTGCAAAATAGATGCGTAATCACCTCCATAATTACCTCAACAAACAAAATACAAAACATGAATGTCGCCCAAAATGATTTACCTCGATCACTGTGCCATAACAAACTCATATGTCATTCCTGGAAAACTCAGCAAATGCAGTTCCTGATACTCGACATTCACTGTACTCAGCATATGTTGATATCTTTGTCACTCGGTAATCATTGCATATACGACTCGGCAAAACTAGACTCGACATAATACAAAAATACATAGTGACCATAAGTTTACTCGGCAGTACTACTGCTCGGTAAGTATACATTACATAATTCAACCTTTACATAATGAATCGGTCACAGTGATGACCGACCATCATTGCCTAGATAAATGACTAAGTGTGGGTCACTAATAGTCAACAAAACTATACATATCTACAATATCCCCCTTTGACATTAGTGGCAAAAATACTTTTTCATGACATTACACTTGTATTTACAAAAGTACGTAGTAATAGCAAAATAGTCCCCCTAAGATATATACATTCAAAATTTTGTTACCTTCCCTTTGTCATGTCATGCCCTCTAGCTGAAGAAATTGATAGTAAAGCACCCTACTTTGGAACATATGAAGAAGCCAAATCTAAAATCACTATGGGTTTAATGGCTGCAACTATAGAAAGAAAGAGAAAGAAACTAGTAAAGAATTTCGAGAAATATGTGGAAGAAACGGAAAAGGATGCACCACTAGAATTAACCCAAGGACTGTGAGAAGATGAAAAAAGTGACTCTAGTGACAATGAAGAAGAAGAAGAGGCTCAAGTAGAAAAGAAGAAAGGTAAGAATCCAGTGATGCACACAAAGACCAAACACATTGCAATCAAGTATCATTACTTGAGAGAACTGGTACAAGATAAAGAGGTCCAAATGGAATATGTGAATACAAAGGAACAAGTAGCAAAGATATTCAATAAAGCTTTACCTAAAGAAGCTCATGAATATCTGACAGGTCAATTAGGGGTCCTTCCCCTAACTAAGGCTGCCTAGTCAAGCTAGGAGCACTGCATCAAATGTGCTACAAAGATTATCTAACAAGTTGATGCAGAGACAAGTCACACTTTAGGAGCAGCCTAGAGTTGTGAAAAGTATAGTAAAGCCAAGAATCAGTCATAAGCAAAGATGACAGAGGGAGAAATACTGTTACTAAACTAAAAAGATGATATCTATATCTGCAGGATGTATGTTTTAGTTGTTGCTTTGGCATTTTTGTCAAAGAGGGAGATGTTCACAGATGAATACACATAATGAAATCTTCATGGAAGATCAAGTAAGAGGGAGAGATTTAGTGGATAGTCATACAAGCATGGCTAATTGATTCTGTATCAGAACGAAGCTAAGGATATTATAAATATTTTTGATGGATAGATAAGTTTTGGATTGGTTGGTAATTCATGTGATATTCATATGATGTTGTCATTAATGCCAAAGAGGGATATTGTTGGAAACTACAATTGAAGCAATTGTTGTATTGTCATTGATGTCAAACCTTAACTGGTAAGACTATTGCTATTTAAGAAAGTACTATATCTATTTGATTGTTGCTAAGGGGAAAGGAAAGGTTGGTAACAATAGCACCTAAGGAAAGGTTGAGTTATCTTGATACTTCAATGAGTACTTGATTATGTGGCACAATGATAAGATAATGTATTGTTTATCTGAGTATGAATGAAGACTAAACTGGTAGGTTTAACTAAGCAAAAGTGAAGAAATCTAGTTTAAGCTGAGTGATGTTAGTGTCGACCAAGCTAGTATATGCCGAGTAAATTCAGTGTTGACTGAACATCAGTAATAGCCAAGGAAACAATTTTTGAGGTGACTGAGCTTTCTAGTGAAGACCGAGGAGTTGAACATAGTATTGACTGAGTGTCAGTATTTTACATTTGAGGAAGAATTCATATTTCCAGCCGACATCGTTGAATTCTTTAATTATGTAAAATGTGTTGATTTTATTTATTGATTGTATGAAAGCATTTAATGCACTGTAAAATGTTTTATTGTAAATCTATTATGAGATTTGAGGTATTTCTAGAAGGATAGCCGAAGAACATAAAGTAGGAAGGATTCGATGAATCTGACCTAATCCTAAGATCTATGAAGGAGATTAAGCGACAAAAGATGTATTGACCTAATTGAGGAAGTATTAAGGGAACCTAAGCTAGAGCTTGAAGGAGAGAGGATTCTGGAAGTGTTGTTGATGTTATTGATTGTACAAGAAGAGAAGGCCGAAGGAAAAGTGTTGTGATTTCTTGAAGAGAGTTTCGAGCAGATCAGTGATGGAGATGGTAAAGGTTCATAGTCAGTAAACCAACATATGTGTATGGAATTGGATCTGATATTTGCAAAGTGAGTTGTATGTTTTTTAGATCAATAATACTGCTACTTTCTAACCATTGTATCAGTCAAAATCCTTTTAACAGAGGTTGACCTAATAGTCATTTGTATAAATCCTTTGAATAAGGTTACATTCTAATGGAGTGTATGTAAGTCCTATAACAAGGTGCACTTTTAAAAAAGTGGTTTAAATCCTTTAACTGAGTCACACCTGATAGTGTGTTTGTAACCTTTGACAAGGTTGGCTTTTCACTGAGCTCACTTCAGAAGAGTGAACATAATAGTAACATGTTACAAAGTGGTTTTTCCCAAATTGGGTTTCCACTATAAATCTTGGTGTTGATACTTGTGTGAATGTTTTGGTTTGAACATTTCTATGTTTTACAAGTTAGATACTATTGGATAAGTGGAGTGCACTAGTATATGTTTCTGTTATGCAATCAGTAATGACCAAGTAGTTGTTGGTTATTAGATCTGATTTGTTGAAGAGTTTTAAAGTTTGTTTTTATACATCTGGACCTGAGAACAACTAATTCACCCCCCCTCTCTATTGTTCTAAATCATATTAACAATCTTTACAACAATAACTTGCATCCTTGACTCAAAACAAGTTTAGCATTCCTACATGTGACATGGGAAGTCCTTTATCCCTAGACATCATTCAGACTCTTGTTCTTCAGCAAGCCGATTTGCCTCGTCTTGAGAATTACAATTGTAAGGGAGACCCTATTCATCATGTTAAAACATTTCAAATCATTTGTAGTGATTATGATTGTGACCATAGGATTTTAGCCAAGTTGGTTGCTAGAACTTTCTGTGACAAGGCCTTACAATGGTATTGTTCCTTGCCTCCTTATTATATTGACTCTTTTCCAAAACTTGCTAATGCTTTTATTCAAAAATTTCAAAATAACATTGGTCTGCAAGCGTCTTTGATTGATTTGATGCATTGTAAACAAAACACTAAGGAAAAATTGACTGAATTCATTGGTAGATTTAAGCATTTGCATGCTCAGATTTCCTATCCTATTCCTAATTTGGATATTCAACATATGTTTATTTCAAATTTGCAAAAGGATATTAGAAATAAGATTCTGCTTACTGAATTTACCTCTTTTCAACAACTTTGTGTAGCGCTTCATCATTATCAATTACAAGTGAGTCAATTTGAGAGAAACACTCCAATGGCTCCTGTTCCAGTTGATAAGAGTGATGCTACTCCTAATCCAAGAAAATTTAAAAAATTCAACAACTATGTCAAGATAAACAAACAAACGAATGCAGTTGCTGATCAAGTTGTTATTGCATCCCACAATGCCACTTTTGCATCCACTTCTTTTTGATTAAATCGTATGTTTACTCCTCTCTCTGAATTCTATTATGAATAGGTTGTTGACTATTAATATGATTACTTTACCTCCTATTCAACCTCTTTTACCTACTACAGTAGCATCCAAATCCTTTGATCCTAAAGCTTTTTGTCAATATCATCATCAGAATGGTCATGATACTGAGAAGTTTTATTCTTTAAAACATAAGGTTCAAGACTTAATTGATTCTAATGCCTTATCTATTGATAATCTTGATGGTAGTGAGAACAAATCTGTCTCTCCTCCTAATCAAAACCTTCAAATCTATACGAATCCTTTACCTACACAAGATACTAATACCATTTCTTAGCCATCTTCTATGGACATTGTTTATGATTCAAAGATGGATGAACTTAATCACATTGTTAACCATGTGGAGCATGTTGATCAATCTGTATCTCCACTTTAGCTTCAAGCTCAACCTCAAGTTCCACCTCAACCTAAACCACAACTACAACCTAAACTGAAATCTCAACCAAAACCTCAAAAACAACCAAAGAATAAAAGACCTCGGGAACTCTTGATTAACTTTGATGATTCTGAGAATATTAAAGCCCCTGATGGTCCTCTTTACATTTATGCTAGGATTTCTTAGATACCTATGCGTGGTTTTATTATTGATCCTACATCCTTAGTCAATGTTATTACTAAAGAAAATCTTCTTATGAAAAAATTGCAACATGATTCTTATGATACATCCGATGTGTGGATTCAAAATTATAATGGTTTTCTTTATCCATCATTTGGTTCTATTAACTTGCCGATGGAACTTTGTGGTAAAATTGTGAATGCTACCTTTGTTGTTGTTCCTACTTCTAATCAATTTCAAGTCAAACTTGGTTTGCTTTGGTTAAATTCCATGCATGTTGTTGCTTCACCTATCCATAAGTGTCTTAAATTAATTCATGATGAAGAAGTGAAGATGGTTACTCATAGTTTATATCAACCTTCTAGGCCTAGGGATTGTGCTACCCTTGACTTCTTTTGGCCTTCATTACCTAATTCATGTCCTTCTCGACCTGATAATATTTTTGCTCATATCAAGCCTATAAGCATTGTAAGATTCTTGAGTTAAGCATACCTCTGATGGATCTTAATCATGGTCTTTTTCTTACACCTTCCATACCTCCTTTATCCATGGTTTCTAGTTCTATTAATCAAGCTCCTAGTGTTGTTTTTCAGTTTGCTAAGAATCCTACTAATCCTCCTATAGAACCTGTGAAGGATCCGGTAGTTGTTCCTCCTAGTTCTCAACATATTTCAAGTAAAACAAAATGTAATTGATCTGCTAATGAACGTCGTAAGAAGCGTCGTGCTCGTACCTCTATTCTTCAAAGTTCTTTACCTTCTTTTGACAAGCCTATGCATGATGTGTTAGAAGAAGTTACCACTAATAATGATGTTAAAATGCAAGATTATGATGATGCTATTCGTATCTTAGATCCTATTTTGATTAATCCAGATGAAGAAGATACTCTTGATGATACTAATTATGAATATGAGACTATTGACATTGACATTGATTTACCTAATATTCTTTCATCACAATTGACACTTACACCTAGTATCGAATATTATGATTCTCAAGAGGATCCTTGTTTGGAATTGGCTATCATTCCTATTGTGTTGGATATAGTCCCTCTTGCGAGTTACCCACCTTCTCTAAATGATATAGAATGAGATGGGGAGAGTAGGCAGCATGCTTGATTGTCTTGTCCTTTATGGTAGCTTTGTTGTGTGTTTTCTTGTTGTACTGTGCTTCTCCCGTGATGTGTTTGCTAAATGTTGTCAGATTTTTTTATATGACCCTTGTTTCTTTGTTGGTGCAAGGTGATAAAGGAATCAAACCTATTGTACAAATCCTCTATATGTATCTCTATTCTTCTATATGTTGTTTCATGTTATGTTGTACTTGTGCTATTGTTCGTAAATGTTTCCTTGTATAGTCTGCTTGGATTTGTGACTTGGTAGCACTGAATCTTTTTTCTCTCCTGGTTGTGGTCTGAAAAGACTCTTCTTTGTATCTCTTATGCGATCTTTCCTCCATTGTGATTGTAGTTCTACTTTCTTTGGGGAATGATGTCAATTCATTTGTAATAATATCATATATATATTATCTTATGATCATACTGACCCCATGAAAGGTAGATCCCTTTTGTGTTCTATGTATGTTTATGTGGTATTTCCCTTGATTTGTCTTCATTTGGCGGCATCTCGTAGTGGAAATGTAATCAGTGGAGTTGTTTATGTTTCCCTTAAATCCATTGATCCTGTTAAATTGTTAGCAATGACTTTAACATGGGGGCATAAGCTCTGCTCACCTGTTGCATACACACACTTCCAATATGCATTTTTTTTTTCAAGATTCTTCTCTCCCTTTATGGATTAGTGACTAATCCTTAAAGCATGAATTTTTATTTAGAATCTCTTGATCCCTCCAGTTTCCAAATTTTGATCCCTTAAGGTCGAAGGTGTCCTTAAGACTGGATCTCTTTTTCTTTTGGTTTTACTCTTGTGGAATAGAATATTCCTGAGGGTGAATCCTTGATGGGTTGACTAGTGAGTAGCCACATTAACTAGGAGGTTCAATTCCATCTTTTCAGTTACACCATTTCCTTGTGTGGTTCACAATGGGACATAAGTTCTCATTAGGTGAGATAATCACACACACTCTCTCTCTTTCTCTTTTTCTAGAGATGTCTCTCTTATTGTAATCTTGGAGTTGATGAAGACTTGAGTCCTTGGGGGCTTGAGGTTTCCTTTGTCCCTTTTGATTTCAATAAGATTATCTTTTCATTATGATCTCCTTTACCAAGAGTTTGTGTTGAGTCCATACTCTTGCTAAAGTGGGGGCTAAATGTATCATCGGAAAGTGGAAGCACTTCCATTTAGGAATGGTTTAGCCCTCCGAGTAAGTGGTTTGGGGTCATATCAAGCACCTTGAATGGGTTTGTGAATGGATCTGGCTTTTTCACCCTATTCTTTTTCTCTCCCCACCTATTTCTAGCCTGGTTCTGGCACTTGGTCCTGAGAAACTGAGATTTGTGACCTCAAGGTCAAGGTCGACCTTGACTCTGACCTAGGTCACAGTCGACCTCGACCTTGACCCTAGGTCCAAATTTCAAATTCTAGAGGTTTCAGGATGTTGGGCTTCAGAAAGTTTTATTTCTCGCTTCTGGGTTGGCTGTTTCAGATTTTAGAACGGTAAACTCTTAAATTGTATTTAATCTAGGTCCATTTATAAGGGTTAAGGCCTAATTGGAATTTAATTCCCCTATGTTGGCCCCTCTAGAAGTTTGTGCCCTAGATCACTATAAAAGGAGGCCTTCCTCTCTCATTTCAATCCATCTCTTATTCACACATACAAGCACTCTCAAGCAAGCAAGAAGGAGAAGGAAAGCATTCAAGCATTCATCAAGGAGATCCATTAATAGCCATTGAAGGATTCAATCTCTTTGGAGCCCTCTTGTTGAAGATTTCTCCATCCACATTCATTCTTCTTCCTATTCCAAGATCCATTCAAGATTGGTTTTGAAGATCTAATGCAATTGATTTGAGACATCCTACATATAATTCTACATTCATTTGGAGCATCCATACTTGTGGATTCAAGGATTCGAATCCTCCACAAGGATTTCAACATAAGCAAGGTGAATAGTTCCCTGTACTTTGTTTATATATTGCAATTTCAATTACATTTCAAGGTTGATTCCAAACCGGAGTTTGACCAAGGCAAACCCCTCATCCAAACAAAAAAACTCTTTTTCTTATAGGTGCGGGTGCGGGACAACAAATATCAGTGCAGATCTAGATACCCTTTTCGGCGAACTTCCGAGATCCATGAACATAATTTCTATCAGAGATGTTTAAGGTCAAGGATGAATTTCAGTGGGGGTCAAGATTGTACCCCGAGGTAAGATTGTACCCTGATCCTAAGGTCAAGGAAAACCTTGCTCCGAAAGACAAAAGGTTTTTGGGTTTTCTTTGTCTTTGCATTTCTAGGCTAGAGTAGGTTTTAGAATCTCTAGAAACTAAACACAGACATCAAAAAACAACCTTTTCCAGATTTAGCCTATTTTGAGGTTAGTACTCATCTTCAATTCAATTAAGATTTCAAATGCACATTTCCTATAACGGATTATAAGGTTTTTTCCCTTTCTTTTCTCCATAGATTGATTCATTTGTGTATTGATCACTTCCTTGTGATTAATCTATTTGGATATCTCCTTTGGGAATTTGGATTAGGGCTAAATCCTATATTCCCCCCCACACATTCAAGGCACGTGCATATTACTACATTACATTTTTGTGAATACACTTTTTTTCACCATACACAATGTATGCGAGCTTAAGGGATGACATATATGTTAACCTACAACTGATTGAATATCTTGATGAAGATTCAGGAGGTCACCGAGCTACTAAAGTGACATGTAAGATGATTAAATCAATCAATATGTTTTTATTGATGTCAACTAGTTTTGACTATACTTATCATGATGGTTACAAACATCTAAACATCTATAGAAGGAGGAAATTGGTAAAGGAATAAGATATCTACATGAAGACAAGATGGATATGGTAGATATGGATATGGTATACATTGGGTAACTTATTGATGAGTATATGGCATTATGTTGTTGACTTGAGCATGTTACATTATTCTATTATGAAGTTGAGATTAGAATTGAACAAGTTAATGTGGTTGGTAATTGAAGATTTCTATATTCACCAAGTTAGTCTTGTGTATACTGAGTAACAGTAACAACCAAGTTAGTTATCACCAACGCATTCTTTATTGATCGAGTGAAAGAAGAAATAAATGTTTATAACAACCGACTGAAATTTATGAGATGGCATATGCTTATGATTTCGAGGTCAGAGATAGATTTTGTTATGAAGATCAAATGACTGACAAAATTTAGAGATGATCCAAGGGAAGAGATTGAAACGTGTTATTGTTACAACTACCGAGGAAGCTTGAAGCGACAAAATGAATGATGGATATTAAGAGGCAAAATCTAACTGATGAGATGAAAATGGTTTATGATGTCTATTTAAAGTGGCATGAGATTCATTATTGGATCTGGGTGAATTGAAGACTACAAGAGAATTTGAGTGAAGGAAGTTTTCATGCACTACTGATCAAACTGGTTACAGACAAAACCGAGATGGACTGAAGGTATTGCCGAGCATCAAAGAATTATACACCGAGTGAAGTAAGTTGGAGGATATGATGGAGTGAATTGAATATTGATCAAAAGAGTTATTTTGAGCTTAGCATAGATCTGAAAATTAGTGTTGTATTTGAATCAAATCATTACTGTATCAGTTTAACTATTGTTACAGAAAAATATTTTAACCGAGTGGAATAAACAGTCTTTTTGTATTTCAATAGGACATTCAAGGAATGTTAATTGTTTTCTTGTTGACCCCATAGTGACTGTTGGTTGAAGGAGAACTATTAGAGATAAATTCTCTAACAAGGTCACACCTTACAGTGTATTTTATAACCTTTAACAGGGTTGGCTCCTAACTAAGCTCACTTCAGAAGAGTGAAATATTTTGGATTACCGGTCCCAAGTGGTTTTTCCCTTAGCAGGGCTTTCATATTAAAATCCTTGTGTTATGTTTTATTTATTGTGATTGGATTATTATCTTACTTTGCATGTTTCATATTTGGGTTAATCGGTAAACACAGTTTTGGAGTTACTGGCAATTGGTAAATGAATAGAAAGTTATTGTTGATAGTTTATCGAGTTGATTATTTTGTTGAAAGGATTTGAATATATACATCTGAGAGTTTGGGATTTTAGGATAATTGAATTTAACTGATTCACCCCCCTCTCAGTTATCTAACAATTGGTATCAAATCATATTGGTTGCTTGAAAGGAAATTTTTAAGGACTTGAGCTAAAGATCACAAGATGTATAAAAGAGAGGTGCCTAAGTTGAACAAAGATAACTTATCTACATAGAAAATATGAATGAGGTTGCACATATCTGGAATTGGAGAATCCATAGTATTTTATTTGGACAATGCTTACATTCAATCATCTATTGGACCTTTGACAGTTGATCAACTGAGAGATCGACATGAACACAACATGATAATGATAGAAATTGTTGCTGCCTTATTAGATGTTGAATTTGAAGATGTGAAGACATGCACAAATGCTAAAGAAATGTGGGACAAACTTGCACTAGTTCATGGAGGAGATGAAAATGTATTAAGGGCAAGAGCTAAAAGCCTTAGAGGTAGATTTGATGACACGAAGATGAAAAAATTTCACAGTATAGTAATAGAATCAAGGAGGTTGTTAATGCTATCAGAGGAGGAGAAGATATTATTGATGAAGACATTGTTGTGATTAAAATTATTAGAACCTTGTTGTCTGTCTATGCTATTAGAATCTCTGCAGTTCATGAAATGAGATCTGCACTGGGTAATGTTCTTACACTTGATAGCCTAATTGGTAAATTGACTACTTTTGAGATGAATAACTCTGATAACAATATTATACCAAGTGTTGAGTCTGCATTTATGTCATCTTTGAAAATTGGTAAATCTAGTAGTAAACATAAGATTCGAAATGAGAGTGATAATAATAGTGAAGATGAACTTGATGAGCTTGAAGCACTAATGGCTAGGAGGCTACAGAAAGGTAAAGGAAGGTATAAAGGAAAGTTACCTTTAGCATAGTTTAACTAAAGAAATTGGCCATATTGCAGCTAGATGTCTAAACAAGAAGGATGATGAGAAAGACAATGACCGATCTGGTGAAAGAAAGTTTGACAAAAGAGAAAACTGAGAACATAGAAGAAATCGACAGTATGATAAAAAAAAACAACCAAGACTAAAAAGACAAAGGAAAGAAGGTTTGTTACTTAGTTGGAGATGATGATGATGATGATACTGACATCGACATTGATGAAGACTATGAAGTGGTATTCATAGCTATGAAAGAAGAGTCAGAAGAAGAAGAAAGGTATGTTGAAACAACACTTATTTCTAAAGTTAGCAAAAATGATACATGGATTATTGATAGTGGTTGTACACATCATATGACTGGTGATGAGGAAAAATTTAAATATCTTGAACATTATAATGGAGGATCTGTTAAAATGGGTAATGATACACCTTGTCTAGTGAAAGAAAAAGGATCTATCTTGTTGAATAATAAGATTAGATGTAAGAATGCATATTGGGTGAAGGGACTTAACTATAATTTGTTGAGTGTAGCACAACTAAATAATTTAGATCACCGAGCTACATTTGAAAGAAGAAAGGTGAATATCTATGATGAAACTATAAAGTTGGTCGGTATTGGTGAACAATCTAAAGGTAATCTATTTTATCTTGAAAATGTTGAAACATCTTGTTTTTTGGCTAGAAATGAAGATGTATGGTTATGGCATAAGAGTCTATGTCATGTGAATTTTGATAACATGGTTAATATCAGTAAGAAAAGAAAAGTTAGAGGCTTACTGAGCTTATCTAAACCTGACCATGTTATGTGTAATCAATGTCAGAAAGAGAAAATAACTAAATCTAGTTTTAAGAGCAAGAACTATTCATCTAAAGGTATTTTTGAGTTGGTACATATCGACTTGTGTGGTCCTATGAGAACTCAGAGTTATTATGGTGAAAAATATTTCATTTTATTTGTTGATGAATACTCTGGGATGATAACAATTATGTTTTTGAAGGAGAAATATGAATCTTTTAAAATGTTTAAATGGTATAAAGATAAAGTGGAAAAGGAAATTAGAAAATAATTAAAATGCTTGAGATCAGATAGAGGAGGAGAGTTTATTTTTGATGAATTCACTAACTTTTGCAATGAGCATGGAATTAAAAGATAGGTTTCTGCACCGAGGATGCCACAATAGAATGGTATTGCTAAAAGGAGGAATAATCTATAGTTGATTGTGCTAGAACATTGATGATTGAAAAGGATGTTGCACAAGTATACTGGAGAGAAGTTGTTAGCACTATTGTATACACCTTGAACCGAGTACAACTGAAGAAAGATTCAAACAAGACACCTTATGAGCTATGGTTTGGATACACACCAAATGTGAGTTATTTTAAAATATTTGGAATTAGATGTTACATTCTAAAAGATGAAAGAAATGGTAAATTTGATACTAAAGGTGATGAAGAAATATTCTTAGGATATTTTCTAAGAGAAAATCTTACAAATCTTTGAACAAGGTTACTAACAAAATGATTGAGAGTGATAATGTGAAAATTGATGAGTTTGCCAAGAAAAATGATGAAGAAAGTAGGAAGGAACCAGAAGACTGTGGTAGATTTACATACATTGAGCATCCACACATTCTACCTGAGCCATAGGCTGAGTCTACCGAGTGACAAGAAAATGCTACCGAGTGTCAGCAAATACAAACTAAGAATCAGGAAGATGTTACAAAGGAAGAACTTTATCCTACACCGACTAAAGAGAAAAGAAGAGAACAAGTTTTGGAAAAATTTGTGAGAAGACACCATCCATAGAATCAGATTATTGGAGATAAGCAAGTTGGCATGATGACAAGAAGTAAGTTGAGACATAACACATGTTTAGTTTGTGAATTTGAACCTAAAAATGTTAAAGATGCACTTGAGAATGAGGAATGGATTAAGGCAATGAATGAAGAAATGGAGCAAATACTAAAGAACAAAACATGAACATTGGTATCGAGACCGAGTGATAAAAATGTGATTGGAACAAAGTTGATATTCAGAAACAATTTGAATGAAAATGGTGAAGTGACTAGAAACAAAGAAAGACTTGTATGCAAAGGATATGCACAAGAAGAAGGAATTGACTATGGTGAGACTTTTGCACCAGTAGCTAGACTTGAAGGAGTTAGAATACTACTTGCATATGCTTCTTACAAAGGATTTAAAGTTTATCAAATGGATGTGAAATATACATTTTTGAATGGAATTCTTGAGGAAGAAGTTTATATAGAAAAACCTGAAGGTTTTGTTGATCCGAATAAGAAGAACATGGTTTGCAAATTTCACAAAACACTATATGGACTGAAACAAGCACTGAGAGCATGGTATGAAAGACTACATTCATATCTTATTATTATTGGTTTTGTTAGAACAAGTGACAACAATTATTTATACTTGAAAGGTGAAACTGATGACAAGATTCTTATTGCTGAAATTTTTGTTGATGATATTATATTTGGAGGTCATGATAATCTTTTCAAATCATTTGTTGCTGAAATGAGAAAGGAGTTTGAAATGTCAATGTTTGGAGAGATTAAATTCTTTCTTGGTTTGTAAATACTACAAGAGAGTGAAGGCATATTCATTACAAAATCAAAATACATCAAGGAAGTATTGAAAACATTTTGTATGGAAGATTCAAAACTAGTTGGAATACCTATGGTTACTAGATGAAAATTGACAAAGGATGATGAATCAACTAAGGTAAATTATACATTGTATAGATCAATGATTCACAAGTTGATGTATGTTGTACATAGTAGACTGGATATAACACATGCAGTTGGGAATGTAGCAAGATTTTTTGCTAATCCTAAGGAATCACATATGACTGTTGTTAAGAGAATTTTGAGATATTTAAAGAACACTGAGCATCATGGGTTATGGTATAAGAAAGAGGGCAATTTTGAACTATAATTTTACACTGATGCAAATTGGGCTTGAAATATTGATGACTAGAAGAGTACTGCCGGTGGAGCATTGTTTTTGGGAGAAAGACTAGTAACTTGGATAAGCAAGAAATAAGCATGTATTTCTCAGTCAACTGCTGAAGTGAAGTATGTTGTTACTACTGCTAATTGTTCAAATATTGCATAGATAAAACAATTGTTGAAAGGAATGAATGAGGAGATCATTGACCCAATGATAATATATTGTGATAACACAAGCGCTATAAATTTTTCAAAGAATCCAGTGATGCATGAAAAGATGAAGCATATATCTATAAAGTATCACTACTTGAGGGAACAAGTATAAGAAAAGAAATTGAAATTGGAATATGTTAAGTCAAAAGAATAACTTGCAAATATATTTACTAAACCCTTACCGAAGGATACATTTGAGTACTTGAGGACTAGACTAGGGGTCCATCCCCTATCTATTGGTCACTAAGGTGATCAGGATGTTCATCAACCCATAATTTATCAGAAAATTAAATGATGTTGATGCATATTGCTCACACTTTAGGACTCCTAAGGTTGTGAAAGAGATGAACAAAGTACACTGCATATTAGCACATGAAGGTACTTGATCTGGACTGAACAATAGAGATACTATTTGGCTACTGCAGAGCTGTTTGTTTATTTTATTTTGGCATTGTTGTCAAAGGGAGAGAGATTTCAATGAAATATATGTTGGGGAGAACATGAAAAGGAGAGAATGATAATGAAGCATCTATCCACTGAAGGGAAAGAATCAGTGAATTGAAGAAGATCAAATCCGCAAGGAGAGTTTGCATGAAATGCTAAGTAGAGATTAAACATATTAAATATCAAGCTAGGGAGAGCTTACCAAGCTACAACATTTATCTATATAGTTGTAGAATAGAAGTTTGGTATTCTATGACATATTTCATATTGTGTTACATCATAAATGTCAAAGGGAGTGATTGTTAACCTACAAGTGATTGAATATATTGATGAAGATTCAAGAGGTCACCGAGCTACTAAAGTGACATGTAAGATGATTAAATCAGTCAATATGTTGTCATTGATGTCAACTAGTTTTGACTATACTTATCATTATCGTTACAAACATATGAACATCTGTAGACTGAAGAAATTGGTAAAGGAATGAGATATCTACATGAAGACAAGATGGATATGATAGATATGGATATGGTATACATAGGGTAACTTATTGATGAGTCTATGGTATTATGTTGTTGACTTCATCATGCTAAATTATTCTATTATGAAGTTGAGATCAGAATTGAACAAGTTAATGTGGTCGATAATTGAAAATTTATGTATACACTGAGCCAATCTTTTGTATACCAAGTAACAATAATAACCGAGTTAGTTATCACTGACGCATTCTATATTGATCGAGTGAAAGAAGAAATAAATGTTTATAACAGCCGACTAAAATTGATGAGTTGGTAGATGCTTATGATTTTGAGGTAAGAGACGAAGTTTTTTATGAAGATCAAATGGTTGAAAAAAATTAGATATGACTGAAGGGAAGAGATTGAAACGTGTTATTGTTACAACTACCGAGGAAGCTTGAAGTGAAAAAATGAATGATGGAGATTAAGAGGAAAAATCTAACGAATGAGATGAAAATGGTTTATGACATCTATTTAAAGAGACATGAGATTCATTATTGGATTTGGGTGAATTGAAGATTGCAAGAGAATTCACATGAAGGAAGTTTTCATGCACTACTGATCAAACTGGTTATAGACATAACTGATCTGGACTGCAGGCATTACCGAGCATTAGAGAATTATACACCAAGTGAGGTAAGTTGGAGGATATGATGGAGGGAATTAAATATTGATCAGAAGAGTTATTTTGAGCTTAACATAGATCTAAAAATCTACAAATTAGTGTTGTATTTGAATCAGATCATTATTGTATCAGTTTAACCATTGTTACAACAAAATCTCTTAACTGAGTGGACTTAATAGTCTTTTTGTATTTCAATATGATATTCAAGGAATGTTAATTATTTTCTTGTTGACCACATAGTGAATGTTGGTCGAAGGAGAATTGTTAGTGATAAATCCTCTAACAAGGTCACACCTTATAATGTGTTTTGTAAGCTTTAACAGGGTTGGCTCCTAACCAAGCTCACTTCAAAAGAGTGAAATATTTTGGGTTATTGGTCCAAGGTGGTTATTCCCTTAGCAGGGTTTCCATATTAAAATCCTTGTGTTATGTGTTATTTGTTGTGATTGGATTATTATCTTACTTTACATATTTCATATCTGGGTTAATCGGTAAACATAGTTTTGGAATTACTGGCAATCGGTAAATGAACAGAAAGTAATTATTGATGGCTTACCGAGATGATTATTTTGTTGAAAAGATCTGAATATATGCATTTGAGAATTTTGGACTGTAGGATAACTAAATTTAACTTATTCACCCTCTCTCCATTATCTAACAGATAACGTATTGAGGAATTTTCTTTGATCTTAGCAATTCATGGGAAGCGTGATGATGTCTGATGCAAGAGCATCTCGAGTCCTTGGCAATCGTGTGTCACCAAAAACAAGTTTGAGTTTTTTGTGTTGCTTGATTCCTTCTTTGACTAAGTTGGCTTGGTAGTTGCTCAATTTCCTTCTTTAACTGAGTTGGTCAGTTAATTCCCTGGTGCTCGGTTAACCTTGCTTATCGAGTTGTTTATTTTGATTTTCTGTTGAGGCCGACTTGTGCATTTAATTATGGTCACAGAGTTAATGTTGGTATCGATCATTGGGAAGTGTAGACCTAGATATGGTCTCTCATTTTGTTAATGGTGAATCTGAAGGCCAACTTGTTTCGGTAGCCTCTTGTATATAATGTAGTCGTTGGTTGTAGTTTTAGCAGTTGGAAGTTAGGAGTTAGCGGTAACAATTAGGAGTTAGGAGATTGAAGGTAGTTTATGAATACTCACATGTTGGAGGACTGTTGTAATTGAATTAATGAATCTATCCCTAACCGGGAAGGCCTTACAACCCAACATGTATGAATCTATCTAATGAAATATAAGGATCTATCCTGCATTCTCTCTCTCTCTCACTTATTGTGTATTTGCTTTCGTGTGTAATCTCTGAAAGGTAGACTTGGATTAGGGGTGCCTTCGGCCCCTCATCCTTCACTACCTTATGTCAGGTGGTATCAGAGTGAATATTGAGATATAGATCTAGATTTGTGAATCTAGGTTTGAGGGTTCCTTCTTGTTAAACCCTAGTTGATATTGGTTGTGGGGTAGCAGATTGTGATTGAGGTAAATACAAGTTATGGGGTGGTTGATTGTATGTAAAAAATGTTGCAAGTTTTTACTGAAAGTTCATTAGGAATTTTAGTTCAATTTGCAATGCTATCACTGAGACTATGAGAGGAGATAAAAGAGAATTCAAGTGGACACATGGAGCTGATAAAAGTTTTGAGACTCTGAAGCATAAGGTTGTTGAATTATCTATGTTAGCATTGCTTGATTTCAATAAGGTATTTCAAGTTGAATGTGATGCAAGTGGTAGTGAAATAGGAGTTGTTTTGAGTCAAGAAGGTAAACATGTTGCTTTCTCTAGTGAAAAGTTGAATGATGCAAAAAGGAAATATTTTGTGTATGATCAAGAATTCTATGCTATTGTTGAAGCCCTAAACAAATGGAGACATTATTTGATACCGAGTGAATTTGTGTTGTATACTGATCATAAGGCTTTACAGTATTTGGGTAGTCAAAATAAGTTGAATCAAATACATATGAAATGGGTTGAATATTTGCAAAGTTACACATTTGTGATAAAACATAAGAGTGGAGTCACTAACCAAGTTGTTGATGCATTGAATAGAAGATCTTTGATGATTGAGATGAGAATTAAAGTTCTTGGTTTTGATGACATGAAACAATTGTATGAAATTAATCCTAATTTTTTTGAGCCATGGAGGAAGTGCAGAGCACTTATTCAAGATCAACCAAGTACTAAATGGGAAGACTATTTCATTCAAGCAAGTATGTTGTTTAAAGGTATTCAGTTGTGTATACCGAGAGGATCAATGAGAACTAATTTAATAAAGGAGAAACATAGTAGTGGTTTGGCTGGACATTTTGGCATTGACAAAACATTGAATTTGCTTAAGGAGAAATACTTTTGACCACAGTTGTATAAGGATGTTCATAAATTTGTGAAAAGTTGTGGAATTTGTCAAGTTGCAAAGGGAGTAAGTCAGAATACTGGATTGTATATACCGATTTCTGTTCTTGAGAAACCTTGGATTGATATCAGTATGGATTTTTTTCTTGGCTTACCGAAGACAGTAAGAGGTAATGATTCTATATTTGTTGTTGTGGATAGATTTTCTAAGATGGCACATTTTATACCCTGTAGAAAGACATCAGATGCAATGCATATAGAAGATCTTTTCTTTAAGGAAATTGTCAAATTGCATGGATTACCGAGGAGTATCATCTCTGACCGAGATAGTAAGTTGGTTGGATACTTTTGGAAGACTCTTTGGAAAAATTTGGGCACCAAGTTGAGGTGTAGTTCTACATTTCACCCATAGACTGATGGATAGACAGAGGTTGTGAATAGAATTTTGGGTAATATTTTGAGATGCTTAGTTGGATTTAAACCGAGTAATTGAGATTCTATGTTGGCACAAGAAGAGTTTTCTTACAATAATTTAGTGAATAGGAGTACTAGAAAAACACCTTTTGAGATTGTCAATGGCATACAACCAAGAGATATATCAGATTTGAAGGATATTGGTGGTAAAGAAAAGAGAAGTGTTGAAGGAGTAAAGTTTGTTGAGTTCATGAAGACATTGCATGAGGAAGTGAGACATGAGTTGGAGAATAGTAATAAAAAATATAAAGATAGAGAAGATAGATCAAGAAGACATAAGACTTTTGAAATTGGGGATGAAGTAATGGTACACTTGAAGAAAGGCAGATTCCCTG
Organism: Chamaecyparis obtusa; assembly: GCA_027943335.1. Taxonomy (NCBI): domain Eukaryota; kingdom Viridiplantae; phylum Streptophyta; class Pinopsida; order Cupressales; family Cupressaceae; genus Chamaecyparis; species Chamaecyparis obtusa. Next base: position 97,287 of record BSBK01001124.1, read on the forward strand.
TTGGAACATATGTGAAGTTGAAAATGAAGTAATTTGGTCCTTGCAAGATATTGAGGAGATTTGATAGTGGAAATGCTTATGAGATTTAATTACCTGATGACATGGATATATCACCTATATTTAACATTGCAGATTTGTTTCGGTATTATGAACCTGATGAAGACATGACAGTACTGAATGACTATCCTACGAGATAGAAAGAAGAAGTTGAGAAGGTTTTGGAACATAGAGTTGGAAGAAGCACAAGAGGAAGATAGTATATGGAATATTTGGTAAAGTGGAAGAATAGACCGATTAAAGATAGTTCATGGATTTCATAATCTAAGTTGGATTCAGCTCAGGTTGTACCTACCACATGATTCAGAGAATCATTTTAAACAACCCCAAGTGTCTGATGTAGGATCATCTCAAGTCCTGGGCAATCCTTTATCACCAAAAACAAGTTTAATTTTTTTGTGTTTCTCAGTTCCTTCTTTGATTGAGTTATCTCGGTAGTTATTCAGTTTCCTTCTTTAACTGAGTTGGTTGGTTAATTCCCTGGTGCTTGGTTAACCTTGCTTACCGAGTTGTTTGTTTTGGTTTTCTGTTGAGGCTGACTTGTGCATTTAATTATGGTCATAAAGTTAGTGTTGGTATCGATCATTGGGAAGCATGTGGACCTAGATATGTTCATTCCTTCTATTAATGGTGGATCTGAAGGCCAAATTTTTTCGAGAGCCTCTTGTATATAATGTAGTCGTTGGTTGTAGTTTTAGCAGTCAAAAGTTAGGAGTTAGCGGTAGCAGTTAGTAGTTAGGAGATTGAAGGTAGTTTCTAAATCCTCGCATGTTGGAGGACTATTGTAATTGAATTGATGTATTTGGCCCTAGCCAGGAAGGCCTTACAGCCTGGCATGTATGAATCTATCTGATGAAATATAAGGATCTATCCTACATTCTCTCTCTCACTTGTTGTGTATTTGCTTCCATGTGTAATCTCTGCAAGGTAGATTTGGATTAGGGGTGCCTTCGACCCCTCATCCTGCTCTATCTTGCATCAATGTTAGTTGTGGCATGTGTTTTGAAGGAAACCTATTTGGGGTTGACTTCAAAATTGTAGTGTGTATTATGGATAGCGAGCATGGATTATGAATGTTGGACCTAAATTGTTGAAATATAATTATTGTATACTTGTTATAGATACCTTGTGTATCTTAGCAAGGGATTATGTAGTTATTTGTATATTAGGAAAGACTAATTGGATGACCTGATCATTTTTATTTTAATAGGGTATATATGTAAGATCTTTTCTTTTGAAAAGATAGGTAGTGTGTAAAAATTGAAAAAGAGGATTGTGGAAGCTCTGAGCTTGTATCTACTGGATGTAGAGAAGAGGATAGTTTATACTTCATTGGAACTGATCAAGCAAAGACAGTTTCTATCATACAGTTCACAAGGATTGTGTATTTCCTTCATATACACTTGTGTTGCAAATAGTGAGTTCTGGAGGTGGACATAACCTTCTTTGGGCAGTGAGCCTACATTTCTTTGACTCCTAATAGGGTCTGTCCTTTAACAGGGATTGTGTACTGTAATATTTTAATAAGCTCCTAATAAGGATAGATATTTTAACAGGGATACTATACTCTCAGTACATCATTTGTGGGTGCTAATTACCACTGAGGTTTTTACCTTTAAGAGGGTTTACTTGACAACAAAATATTGTGTTATTGTGTTGGCATTTACTGTGTTATCATTTGATTTGGTGTAGTTGATAAACTAAAGATAAAATTCAATAATCTATCTCACAACTGATTCACCCCCCTCTCAGTTGTGTTGGTGGACTGTTATTCCTAACAATTGGTATCAGAGCTATTGTTCCTTAGAGAGGAAGCTTAATAGCTTGAGGTGATCTTGGAGATAACATTCTATAGGAAGGATAGTCTAAAATTTGATCTTGGAAACCTTGACAGTTGGAAGAACAAGATGCGAACACATTTGCTATGTTTGGGTATCGACATTTCCTTCAACATTTCACAACAAAGTTTGAGTGGAGTGGACTCTGAACTTTCTTTCAAAGCCATGTCCTAATGTCCACTTCCACATCAATTTCCCATAAAAGTTCCCAATCCCCTTTTTCTACTTGTTTCTTCTTGCCTGGAGTTCGAGTTGACCTACAAACATCTTATTTTTAACCCAAGCACCCTATTCCCCTTTCCTATTCCACATTTCCATGTTCTCATTTCATGATCCCATTTCTTGTTCCATATTTTCCCCTACATTTCTCAATATTGATTCCTTTTCTTATGTCAACCTTTTTGCAGAATTTCAACAGACTTTGATATTTTCATTGAAATGTCTAGTATTGCAACAAAATCTTGCATTTCCCATTCTAATCTCCCAATCTACATTGAACTACAACATTTTCTCTTGTTCACCTCAACCACTAATGAACTTCAACATTTTCTCTTGTTCACCTCAAATGTTCCCAGAACACCATTAATGAATGAATTTTACCTTGCAAATGCTCCATAAGGATTTTCCTACCCAAATATCATTGCTCATCCTAAGGGTATATATTCACAGGCATTTTCAATGGTGGACGATGAATATTTTTTATTTTTTCCATTAATGCAACAACTAAATTCCATCTCTTTATGGTCCTCAAACACATTCCTATATGTTCATCTTGCATATTTCATGGATTTTAACCTATCTTGTATGCCACACAATCTTCAATCCTTCATCAATTTCCAAAAAAAAATCATGATAAAGGGCTTCTACCTCCTTCAATGACCTAAGTTGTCATGAATGATCTAGTAATGGAATAAATTAGATGAGAAATGTTTTTTAATGCCTCCTAGTACTTGTGGACCCCTTAAATACATGGTCTATGTATACAGGCATATGGGTGTTGATCTAGTTAGCATGGATTCAAGGATTTGGCCATGTGGAGATGATGCAAGAAGACTTGGATGGCTTATGAAATTGTAAACACCTATATTTTTTCCCTCAAAGTTTTTGATTGAGGTAAATACAGGTTATGAAGGGGCCCGAAACCCTGAACAAAGTGGTCACAAGAGATATTCAAAGTAACCCTCTTAAACGGAATGGAAAAGGACCAAGGCAAGGTTTTCACAATAGGAATTCACAAACTAGATGAAGCAATGCATGAAACAACCTTCATGCAAACCCAAGCTAAAGAAAAATCCAAAACTAGGATTTTCCTTTAGCACCCTTCTGATGGGAATGAAGAGTCATATCAAAAGAGGATGAGGACTTCTTTAAAAAAAATTCTTTTACAGTAATCCATCCCTCTTCAACTCTTGTCGCCTCAACTTGCCAACATAGAGGATCATCGGCCAAACCAGATCGAAGATGGCTACCAGTAGAGGCAACCAAAATACCAAAAGAACAAGCAAGAGTAGCATCTACAAAACCACTAGTAGCCACAACCCCCACACCACCAGGAGAGACCAAAGGTGCAACCACCCCCACCAAACTAGGTGACGAACCAACCAGAGAAGCACTAACAAGAGGACACATAGGAACCACATCCAAACCAATAGGAGGAGGGGCAACCTGCACATCCACCTAGGAGAAACTTTTCAGTGAGACATGATTCTTCTCCACCAAATAGTGTTGAGAAGAAGCACCGTTCCACCAAGATGCAACTGATTTATTTTCACCCAATCCACACTAAGCAGCCACATGCCTAGTTTTAAAACATCTTCTACATCTGAAGGGAATCCCTTCATAATCCAAAGTCTGAATCCAACTTCCTTTGGAGGAGTTTTTCCCTCAAATTTTCCTGTTGTTGTTGAATGATATATATTTGCTGATTTTGAGTGTTGAAAAGGGGGTAAAAATAATTGAACTGAAACAAAAGAGAAGGTTCAAAGAGTTTTTTTTTTCCAACACAGGTTAAAGTCATTTTGCATTGTAATTTTCCAAGTTTTATCCCCAAAAACAGACTCAACATATTTTGAATGTCTCTATGAACATTATGTATGTTTCTATGAATCTTATTGATTTTCCTAACCACATTCACTGGTTTAAGTGTTAGTTTCAATTAGTTTGTCATTTTTAAAGTAATAAAATCCCTAAAAAGATTTGTGGAGTGTATTGGTCTATTTTTGGAGAACCATGGAGAACAAAATTATATTCATTTGGATGTTTTGTAATTTAATTTTCCTATTTTTTTGCATGTATGGAACCTAGATTATGCATGAAATTGGGAGTGTGGTCTCCTTTGCTTTCTTCATTAATGTATGATATAGTAGATTTTAATCATTGTATCATTTGGTTTATGGTAGTTGAGACTTTGTTGTCTAACTAGATAAAGGAACCCATCTACTTCTTGTTCAACCTCCCAACACACCAACACACTCAAACAACTAAAATTAAGGTTCATTATAACCTTTGTTGATTTCATTGCATTCACTATCAAGTGTATAAAAAACCATTAGGGATTACCAAAGCCATATTTTTAAACACTTTACATTATTGCTCATTTGTTTTATGAAGGTGCAAAACCATTGCATAGTCAAAACACCAAACAAAAACTTAGCATGAAACAAATAAAAAGGTTTTAAGTACACATAAGAGTTTGTTTCAAGATTCATCTCCATTCTCTACATTCATATTCAATCCAACACCTCAAGGAAGCCCTCCTTGGCATTGCAAAGCCTAAATTTGATGAAGACATTACAACTTAGCAAATTGATCATTTGTAAACTTTCCTAATCATAAATTGAAGGACTTTGCCCTAAATTTCACACCCTTGATGCACAAAAAATGTCTTGGCTTAAAGGATTTGGGAACCTAAAACTTTGAGCACCATTAGGATGGAGAATTTAATTTAAGATTCCTAAACCTACGGGGTATGTTGTACAGCCTTATGGTTTTGAATTTTATTGTTTTGTAGAATTGAGAATTGCTAAATCATTTTCATGATCAACTATCACAACATTGTCTCACCTCGCATTCTCTGATCCCCATTCACAACTATTGTATTCTCCTATTAAGTGCTCATCTACCAATGCCCAAGAAGCTATAGCGAGTATTTGTACATCCACCATCTCTATGTAATAGTTTCATTTTGAGTCCTAATGTAACTTTATTACATAGTAAGTATGTGTAGATCCACCATCTATATGCAATTTCAGGTTCAAGTTTTTAGTTGGTTTCCAAAATTACCAGCACTAAGTTTAGGTAGTTGGATCCTTAGATGATAATAGATTCAAGGTTCATTTTACCATGCAGACACAAAATAAAGGATGAAATCATGGAAACCAAAGGCATTAGGTTATAGGAGCATTAATCGTTTGGGGAATAAATCAGCAAACTAAAACTATAAGATCTTTTGAAAAGATCAAGGAAAAACTAGAATAACAAAAGAATGTAAAAATATTGAAAAAAGTCAACTTTTAAGAAAAAAAATTAAGGGCATTTCAATAGGCATAGTAAAAACTATAAAACTAAAACAAAAATAGTATACCTAATTCCACTAGACTACCTAATGATATATTTAAGTCTTTTTCAAAGTTGGCCAATTCTACGTAAATCAAGTCTTTATGGAATTCTCTAGATTACTACATCTATAATGATGTGGAAAATATTGAAGGAAAGAAATAGGAGAATTTTTCAAGAAAGAACAATGGAATGAGATAATCTAATAAACAAAATTGAAGCTACTATAGTTGAAGTTGTAAATAGTAGATTGGCAACTTACCAACTACAAGATGCAAAATTTACAAATTGGGATGATAGAATCAGGAATAAGTGGTTTGGTTTAAAGATACCCAGGAAATACAAGTAAACAAGAAAGGATGTAAGCAAATGGTCAACTCCAAGTCAATAAATGGTTAAAATTAAATTTTGACAGAGCTTCCAGAGGCAATCCTAGAATCTCAAGAATAGGATGTATGATTCATCATTGGGATATATCAATAGTTGTCAATTTAGCCAAACCCAATGGTGAAGAAACAAATAATGTTGCAGAGGTGACAACTTTAATAAAATGCCTTCTTTTATGCAAAGATTTAGAAATAAAAAAACTAGAAATTCAAGGTGATTCAATATTAATTATCAATGTTATTAGAATAGAGGCCACTCCCAATTGGAAGTTAAATGCACTTCTAAGAAGATCAATATAACTTCTAAAATATTTCAAAGCAATTGTGAGGCCTCACCCCGTGACATCATTTCATAGTAGATTATTTTCCATCTTTGGACTCATGTTGACACTTTATTTTATCATGTTGGACTATTTGGACAGAGACATTATATTTTGATACTATGTGATGGCTTATGATTATGTGATGATGATATAGGACTTTTACTTTCATGCTATTTATTAGGTCAGGAGTATAGTAATTGTTAAATCTTTGATTTATGTATGATACTTTGATGTTATATTCATGTTAGGGAAATTTGTGAGAAATGATCATGATTATTATGTTAGGTGAATTAACATGTATCATTTTATTTTTGATTTTTTTATGCTTTAGAAATGCAATGTTGAAAATGATGAGAATTATTATGAAATGCAGTTAGAGAGTTATGATGTTAAGAATGTGATTTTTAGATGTATTCTACATACATATATATATATATATATATATATATATATATATATATATATATATATATATATATATATATATATATATATATATATATATATATATATATATATATATATATATATATATATATATATATATATATATATATATATATATATATATATATATATATGTTATTGACATTTCATGAGCTACTGATATTTTGTCAAGTGTGTAGGTAAGACCATGGTTATATTGGGGGAAATCAAAGATGGATATTTGTTGAAATCATGTTAAGCCAAGGTTATCTCCAAGGGGAGAAATTAACCTCGTTGTAATGTGCAATTGTTGTAAAGTGATGCATGAATGTATTTACTGATTATGTTTATTTTATTTCATTATTTTAGTCTACTTGGCATGCCATGTGTATTGTGTCATTGTTATACACTAAGTTTGCACCCTTGTCTCAAGCTCTTGTAGTCTTGATAACCTAGTATAACATGTGAATCATCTCCAGGTTGTGGGACCTATGCTAACTAAGATGAGACCTCTAGGTTCTAGGCTGGTTCATCTTGGATAATCACCTTGATTTGCTTCTAGACATGGAAAAGTAAAACTTTTGCGGGAAAGGGATAGAAGGAATGCTTGGAAAGGGAAATGACTGAAAAGCAAACTACCTACTAGGTGATACACCAAAATTAGGGTTTGGATCTCAGTATAGAGGAATGGAATCAATGAAAGCCTTAGGTCTAATAGGTCACAACTTACTGAATAGGCTTGCATAAGTGTGTCATGGGAGGGCCTGAACATAAGACATAACTCATGACCTGCAAGCAGACATTCACTTCTACAATTTGGTGTAGGATTGAGACAAGACTGTTAGGGGGCTGAAGTATACCCACAAAAACATCTAAATTAGATCAAACACAATAACACACAAAATTACAAAAATCAAGAGGGATCAAGAACCCTAAGATATTACTAAAAACATCATATAGTTTAATCCAATAAGAGATAACTCAAACAAGGAAGCATAGGGACATGAAGGATTGTCACAAAATACCTCTGCAATGCTTTAATTATTAATGGGAACTTTAAAATTGTCTAAGCCAGAGGGTAGAAAAAATACCACAGATGACCTTTAAGAAAAGATGAATTTTTTCTACAATTGTCCAACTCTCTTTTTACAAAAAAGTTAATTCTAAGCTCAAAAGATCCAAAAATACAATATATACATACTCCACTGCACGCAGGCAGGAGTCGAAAACCTAACTAGGGTTACAAAAGATTTTTTAGTACAATAATCAAACCCTAAAGGTACACTAATGACCCATAAAAAAAAAACTCTAAGAACACCGGCAATCAGATCAGATCCTTTCTTTGCATGTTGATCTTGTACTGAGCCCCTCCTACAAACATAGCAACCTCGATCCATCTACCCACCTGCAACTCCACTAAGCCATGAAGGCTCTTGAATCTGATCCTGAAGATATTTGGGTTTAAAATGATTAACCCTGCAAAAGGTGGCACCAAGCTTATTAAAGATTTAACACGATATGGTACTATGTAAAGTCGATGACACCAACTATCAGATCATCCATCATCATCCTTCCAACCTCCACTATCCTGAAGAATTAAATTCCAGCTACCCACCTTGTCGCACATGGCCACAAGAACAAAACCCTAGCAAAACCTTCACAGAGATATTCAAATTCAAATATTAACGGCTAACAGATATGTTTTTAAAATGTAGCTGTCGATGCGAAACTTTTTCCAGTAGATGAATGACCATGATTATCCCAACAATAGTCGCAAACCTTCTTGAAAAGTCAAATCCATATCAGCAAGTTACAACCAATGAGATTTTAGCACATCAGCATGTTTGGACCCACCTCAAGTTTTCTCCCTTTAAGTCATTCAGTGACTATGCGACTGAAGACTTATTTCTAAGTCACAGAATCTTTAGCTTTACCTTGGTTCAGTTAGGCGATTCAGCGAACAAGGCATTTCGCTGAATCGCTGGGTCTTTTAACTAACCCTAGTTCCATTAAGCAAATGCAAGAATTCCTTCAGTCGCTGAGTCGCTTAATACTTTACTAACCCTGGGCCTAGATTGCCACATGGCATTCTCTTATTTGTTCTGTTTGCCTCATCAACAAACACCTCAGCACCTCCCTGACATCGGACCCACTTAAGACAAGATTCTAATCCAATGGCGGGTGCAAGATCTCATACCCTTCAAATATTCCTTCAGATCACACGCCCGTTGTAGATCTGCATTAAACTCTGACCCCAATGACACATTGGTCCACCTAGAAGTCCTCATCAGCATGCAACAACCAATCACATTCAAGCACATCAGAACAGAGGACCCACTTGACAAAGCCCAGAGATAAAGTAAGATCAATAGCAGACGCATGACCGCATGTGTTAGAAAGATTCCTTGCGAACTCATGACAGTCATCAGATCCTGTAGAACTAGGACCCCCACAAGCTGAGACTACCAAATATTAAGTGATCACATGACTGAAGGAAAAGCAAACCATTCGCTGAGTCATTGACCACTAAGACTTAACCGCCAAACATTTGGTGACTAAGAGAACCAATGTAGTCGCCAGTTCACTGAAAGAAAAAGGCAATCGCCTAAAGACTTAGAGAACTGGCGACCGAAGAAAAATAAAGCGCACGTGGGAAATGGGACCTTTAAGTTGCCGATAAAGTAACGACCAAATAGAACACGGTCTAGGGTCTCTTAAGGTTTTTTTTTTGGGCCATAACGACTACTTTTTCAAATTTTTAACTTGCAGACCAGGGACTGAAACAAATTGTAGAGACCAGGAAACAAGAGATAAATTCATGAAAATTTTAGGGATGCTTGGCAGGGGAAAGATAGAGACCTGGGGATTGAAATAAGCCAAATTTGCATGCATATGAAAATTAGGGTAACATTTTGGTGATTTCTGCTGGATGTCAGCCTACTAGACATTGAAAACTAGTGGCCTTGAGCAATCCATTGGGCATGGGGTCATTCTGAGGAACATAAACTTGACAGAGAGACAAAACTGAACACAAGGAGGCAAACTTGTGCACAGGCACTTCTTGAAAAGGAGGAAACTAAACTATAAAATAGGAAGAAAGCAGGGAAGCATTTTTACAAAATTTATAGAGAGGGATTAACCTCAAAGCAGGGCTTCAAGTGGAAACCATTGACTGAAATTGGCAGGGAAAATCCTTCCAGAGTTGCTAGTTGAAAGGCATTAGGGCCCCTGCATTTTGTGATTACAAATGGTCCACCCCAAAATGAATCAAATTTGGTATGTCTGCCAGGCTTGGATCTGAATTCATCCCATTTGAGAACTACATCTCCAACTTTGAAATCTCTGATCCTGGATCTTTTATCAAAGTTCTTCTTTGTCTGAATCTGATGGAATTCCATATCTTTCATAGATTTGTCTCTGAGTTCTTCTAACTCCATGAGCTAAACATACCTGATTTGTAAGGGATCTCCTTCTTCAAACAAGGCATACTAAGTAGCTAGGTCCAGGGCTGGCAATTCAGCTGAGATAGACAACTTGGCCTCTCTACCATACACTAGCATATAAGGAGAATTACCAATGATTTTCTTTGGGGTAATTCTATCTAACTACAAGGCAGACCCGAGTTTAGTATGCCAATCCCTTTGGTTGTCTTGCAGAGTCTTCTTGATTATCCTAATCAAGTTCTTGTTTGTTGATTCAGCCAAACCATTGCCTTGGGGGTAGTAATTGGAACTGGTGTTCAGATAGATGCCATTCTTGACTACCCATTCTGAGACCTTAAGGCCTATGAATGCTAATGCATTATTTGAGATGATGGAATCTGGAATGCCAAACCTATGAATTATGTCATCATAAAAAACTAATACAGCATTCTCATTTGCTTCTTTTAAAGAAATTACTTCTGTCCATCTGGTGAAGTAATATGTTGCAGTGATTGTCCATTTATGGCCTACACTAGATGGAGGGTTGATCATACCAATGAAGTCTATACCCCACTTCATGAAAGGTTGCTCTGTTCTGATTGGCTATAAAGGCAAGGCTACAAGCCTTTCTTTTCCTGCAAACATGGCACACTTGATGCATTTTCTGACATAATCATGACTATCTTTGAAGATAGATGGCCAGTAGTATCCAACCCTCATGATTTTAAAAGCAGTAGTCTTACAAGAAAAGTGACCTCCAGAAGGTCCATCATGAAACTCAAATAGGACATCAACTATCTTTTGTGAATCTATGCATCTTAAAAGGACACCACTGTGATCCTTTCTGAAAAAAACTTCATTTATCAGCACAAAAGGAATAGATTGCAACCTATAATACCTCCTTTTTGTTGAATCTAGGCTTGCAGGACATTGTCCCGTCTTCAAGTAATTGATCATATTAGGCAACCAGCTTGTTGCCTTAGCTTGTTCTTCTGTAGAATGCACCACCAGAGATGCATCTATTTGCTCTAATTTCTTTAAACTCTCATCCCCTGCCAAATGCTCACAAAGACCTCTTCCTCTAACCAACTTGGTAGTTTGAATATCTATGTCATATTCCATCACCTTGGTGATCCAGCCAACTCTTTTCTCATTTAGGTCTTTGGAAAGCAAAAACTCTTTGACACTTGGATGAGTAACTTTCAAGTGTACCTTGCTATGGGTCAATAGATATTTGAACTTTTTAAGGCTTTTCACCACAACAAGTACATGTTTCTCTACAAAAGAGTATCTCTATTCATACTCTTCTAAACCTTTGCTAAAGAAAGCAATAGGCTGCTCCAATCCATCTGAATTTTCTTGAGTCAACATTGCAGATATAGCATCATGTCCTCCATAAGCATAAAGGATAAAATCCTTACTAAAATTTGGATTTAGGAGAACAGGGGCTTCTATTAAGGCCTCTTTGATAGCTTGAAAATTGACTTTCCCTTCTTTAGTCCAACTGAAAGTTGAACTCTTCTTTAGCATGGTTGTCAAAGGCTTGAGTAAATCTGCAATGTTAGGCAAGAACCTCCTAACAAAATTAATCTTCCCTATGAAAGATTGGAGACTTTTCTTATGGTGTGACAATGGTAGCTCTAGGATAGCTGCAATTCTCTCAGGATCTACTGTGATCCCTTCTTTGGATACTACATATCCCAACAATTTTCCTTCATGAACTGCAAACACACATTTCTTGGGATTAAGAGATATCCCAAATTCTCTACACCTTTCAAAGATCTTCCTCAGATGTTTGATGTGATCTACTGCATGCTTTGAATAGACAGTTATGTCATCTAAGTAGACCAGTACAAATTTGTATATGAGGCTTTTAAAGGCCATATCCATTGCCTTTTGAAATGTAGCACCTGCATTTGACAAGCCAAAGGGCATCTTTTGATAAGCCATGGTTCCCCACTTGGTTGTAAATGCAGTCTTGTATTGATCCTCTTCACTCACTAAGATCTGATTGTATCTTGAATAGCCATCCAATAATGAAAATCTCTTGAATCCAGAGACACATTGTAAGATTTGTTCCATAGAGGGTAATGGATGGCGGTCTTTTAATGAGGCCCTGTTAAGATCCCTGAAGTCAACACATAACCTCAGCTCCCCGTTCTTCTTCCTGATAGGAACAAGGTTGGAAACCCAACTAGTATGCTTAATGGGGTAGATGATACCGATTTCTATTAGTTTGAGTACTTCTTTATGCATAAGTGGCTCAAGCTTGGGATTAATAGGCCTTTGCTTTTGCCTCACTGGTTTGGCATTAGGTTCTAATTCAATAGTGTGTTGAGCAAGGGCAGGGTCAAAACCTTTGAGGTCTTCATATTGCTATGCAAATATATCACTGAATTCTTTGAATAATTGAGTGTAGGCTTGCTTGTCCAATTTAGTGTTCACTATTCCAAATTGTAGCCTCTTACCTGGTTCCAACTCTAATTCAACACAATGTTCTTGTTGGATTACCAAGCTAGCTTTATTTTTCTTGACTTCATCATCCTTGTTGAAGATAGTCTCTAATGTAATAAGACCTCTAGGCATCTTATTGGACTTGAGTTGTATCACTTGATCACCATAGTTTTGTGATAGCCTATCTTGATTGTATTCTAAAAAAATATCTTCTTCAAACAAGAATTGCAGAATTTGTTCATCATTGTCAAACACTTGCCAATTGACATCATTATCAGGAATAGAAGGTCTGACAATCACTTTGATATGTTGTTGATCCATCTCTTTTGAAATGCTATTTGGAATGTCATACTAAGATCCAACAGTAGCTAACCTATCTACATTTTGATTTAGCTTCCTAGGGATAGCAGCAATATTGAAAGCACAAAATTCTTCAATAGCATCCCAAACTCTATGTTTGTATGCCTTCAAAGTGACATTCCTAGTTGCACTTATCCTTCTTACTTGGCTAACAACTAATTCACTATCACCATAAACTTTTAAGGCCTTAAGCCCTCTTTTTCTAGCCCACTCTAGTCCATTGACTAGGCTTTCATATTCTGCAGTATTGCTAGTGCAGGAGAAACTAAATTTAAAGGCAGTATAATACCTTTCTCCTTTTGGGGACACTAGCATAGCACCACCACCAGAACCATGTCTACTTCTAGCCCCATCAAAAAATAGTTCCCAAACCTGATTACTCTGATCCTCTGAATCAGTGTCTTCTTTGAGAAGGCTTGCTTCTATGACATCATTTTCTTGTATCAAACAACTTCCCAAACCAAAATCCCAAACAAGATTTTCTTGGGTCTTTGAAGCTCTTTCATCTAGAAAAATATTAGGGATACTTTCTATCTTTGTGCTTGCTTCACTAATGGTTTGGAAGTCACTATCATCAAATATGGGGCAGTTTGCATTGATGGTATTGGACACATATGGTTCTATATGGTGTGTTGCCAATGGTTCTGACTTAATGGTGACCTTGGTCCCATACCTTGTATGAAATAGCATGTGAGACCAATCAGAAGATAGATAGCCTCCTATCTTGGCTGTAAACTCCCTTGAAAGACATATAAAAAATAATGCAGGGAGATCTATGATATATATATCAAGGAGGATGGAGAAATTGGGACTAGCATGCAGGATTAAACTAGTATCCTTGGCCACACCTATAGTATTGACTAAAGATCCATCAAGTTGGGTAACCCTCTTTTGGAAGGGCTCATACTTTAGTCCTAATTGGTCAGCTACCTTTTTGGGCATTACAGTGCTAGTAGCTCCACTATCTACCATACAATTATGTACTAAAGATTTTCCAATAATTAGAGACGCATAAAAGGGAGGTGGCTTTGAATTCCTACCTTGTGTGGCATTGCCTTTGGAGTTGCTACTTGGAGCTTCCCTTTCTTGATCAGTGTTAACCAACACTGGCTTTGCAGCTTCTTTTGTAGGTTGAGGAGTTGCTACCTCTGTCATGACCTTCTTCAAAATTTCAGGCTGTCCTGGAAGAGCCAGAGAGTCCCACATAGACATGGTGACATTCACATTGTTCATGTTGTCTACAATGTTATAAGGTGTCACAGTGTGTACTCTTTGTTGTGCTTTCACTATGATGGGCTCCACTTCTTTGGAATGTTGACCTTCTTTGCTTGTAATGATAGGTTCCTCCTTAGGTGTGATGGGATTAGCTTGCTGCAATGGCTCTGTAGATGTAGTGGCTTTGGCATTGGAATCTTCTCTCTCCTTGTCTTGAGCTCTTCTCTTTGCTCTTGTATAGGCAACAAAAGCAACTTCATCATTGACTCCATTGAAGTCTGGATGTTCCCAATTAAAGAGAGTAGTCTCATTCTCTTGTGATTCTTGTTGAGGCATTGACCCACTGGATGAAACCTCTGATTGAGCTTGTGAGGCATTCTGAACCATTAAAGCTTGGTTCATCCATCCACTTGAACATGTAGCCTGATTGTGAGGCTGATTACAAAGAAAAAAACATTCATTATCCATAGCCATATTGTTTTGACTAGGAACCATATCCCTCACTGGATTTGCAGAATTGAGAGGTGCAGGGTTATATGGCTGGAATGGTCTCTAATTAAAACTTTGCCTTTGTCCTTGATACCCTCCTTGGTATAGCAGCCTATTTTGTTGATAAGGTTGTCCTTGATTTTGATATTGCTGATTAGGACCTTGGCCTTGTGTCTGAAAGGGTGGTCTAATTCCTTGACCTTGTTTCTTCAAATTTTTGACCTCTTTAGTCAAGGTCTGCAACAAGTTTGTCATTTCTTGCTGACTACTTTTTTGGCTATTCTTTATCTCTTGCAACTCTTGAGAGAAACTTGTTCTCAATTCTTGACCACTGGTACTGGCCTGAGGTGCTAATATGGTGGGAATAGGGGTAAATGGGGGTACTTGTGCAGGTGCAAGGGGTTGAAGGCTAGGAAAAATGGGCATTGGAGGCCTTCTAGCAATCATGCCTACTTGGATTAAATAGTTTTTAGCCCTGACAACTATATCAAAAGCTTGGGGTAAGGAAGTACCACCCATAGATTGGATCATGACAGAAATTTGACCATTCAAACTTTGTAGGTAATATAGGAAAGCATGGTCAGCTGATGGCCTTACTGAGGCTAGATTTCTATTCCATGTCTTAAGGAATCTACTATTGTAATCTGTCATTTGCTCTTGAGGGTCTCTCTTAATAGTTGTTAGCTGCTCAACTAGAGACAAGTTATCTGATTTATCCTCAAAATGTTTACGTAATGCATCTCCTAACTCATCCCATGAAGTAATAGAACCAACCGTTAGAGTCCTAAACCATTCAAGAGCCTTACCTTTTAGAGAGGTTGCTAATAATTTTGTGGCCACATCCTCTTGAGTTATGTTGTGTATGCTGCAGATGGTGGTCACATCTCTTATGAGTTCAAAAGTAGTTGTCTACCCCTCACCTGTGAAATCAGGTATAATCTTTAGTGCCACCAAGGGCACATCATGATGTTGAGCAAAGGCTAATGGACTGCCTTGATTGAATGGTGCAAAGGAAAACTATCTAGCCATTGTAGGAGTTGGAATCTGAAGATTAATAACTATATGAGTTGTATTTGCTGCTAGATTTGAATCCTCTTCTAGATCTCTAGTCAGAGATCTGCTTCTTCTTCTAGAATGAAAGGACAAAGGTCTCCTTTCTGAGGTATCAAGAGGTGTAGACTAAACTCTCCTTGCAGGGGATGTTCTTTGAGTTGACCTGCCTTTATGACTTCTTTTTGAGGGCAACTCTGAAAATCTAGTGGGCTTTGAGCTTCTAGTCTCAATCTTTCTCATAAACTTTGAACAAGGTTAGCCTTGATCCTTGAAATTAGTGGAGTCGCCAGATATACTTGATAGAACCAACTTCTCCAAGTCTGTATTATGCTATCAGTATATTAGAGATAACATAATCTTCAACATGAATCTGATTCTTTACTATCCCACCGGGCGTGCCAGAATTGTTATACACTGGTACCAAGGTGGGGTATCCTTGAGCTTAAGCCTGTACTAAACTTCTTTGATCCTTTTGTAGATAAACCAATAGGAACACCTTTGAACATTAATCTAATCTTTACTCTCCCACCAGGCGTGCCAGAATTTTTATACACTAAGTTTGCACCCTTGTCTCAAGCTCTCGTAGTCTTGATAACCTAGTATAACATGGGAATCATCTCCAGGTTGTGGGACCTATGCTAACTGAGATGAGACCTCCAGGTTCTAGGATGGTTCCTCTTGGATAATCACCTTGATTTGCTTCTAGACATGGAAAATTAAATTTTTTGTGGGAAAGGGATAGAAGGAATGCTTAGAAAGGGAAATGACTGAAAAGCAAACTACCTACTAGGTGATACACTGAAATTAGGGTTTGGATCTCAGTATAGAGGAATGGAATCAATGAAAGGCTTAGGTCTAATAAGTCACAACTTACTGAATAGGCTTGCATAAGTGTTTCATGGGAGGGCCTGAACATAAGACACAACTCATGACCTGCAAGCAGACATTCACTTCTACAATTTGGTGTAGGATTGAGACAAGACTGTTAGGGGGCTGAAGTATACCCACAAAAATATCTAAATCAAATCAAACACAATAACACACAAAATTACAAAAAGCAAGAGGGATCAGGAACCCTAAGATATCACTGAAAACATCATATACTTTAATCCAATAAGAGATAACTCAAACAAGGAAGCATAGGGACATGAAGGATTGTCACAAAATACCTCTGCAATGCTTTAATTATCAATGGGAACTTTACAACTGTATAAGCCAGAGGGTAGGAAAAATACCACAGATGACCTTTAAGAAAAGATAAATTTTTTCTACAATTGTCCAACTCTCTTTTTACAGAAAAGTTAATTCTGAGCTCAAAAGCTCCAAAAAAACAATATATACATACTCCATTGCACGCAGGCAGGAGTCAAAAACCTAACTAGGGTTATAGAAGATTTTTTAGTACAATAATCAAACCCTAAAGGTACACTGATGACCCATAAAAAAAAACTCTAAGAACACTGGCAATCAAATCAGATCCTTTCTTTGCGTGTTGATCTTGTAATGAGCCCCTCCTACAGACATAGCAACCTCGATCCATCTACCCACTTGCAACTCCACTAAGACATGAAGGCTCTCGAATCTGATCCTGAAGATATTTGAGTTTAAAATGATTAACCCTACAAAAGGTGGCACCAAGCTCATTAAAGCTTCAACACGACATGGTACTCTGTAAAGTCTATGGTGCCAACTATCAGATCATCCATCATCATCCTTCTAACCTCCACTGTCCTAAAGAATTAAATTCCAGCTACCCACCTTATCGCGCATGGCCGCAAGAACAAAACCCTAGCAAAACCTTCGTAGAGATATTCAAATTCAAATATTAACGGTTAACAGATATATTTTTAAAATGTAGCCATCGATGTGAAAATTTTCCCGACAAATGAAAGGCCACCATTATCCCGACAACAGTCGCAAACCTTCTTGAAAAGTCAAATCCATATCAGCAAGTTACAACCAATGATATTTTAGCACGTCAGCATGTTTGGACCCACCTCGAGTTTTCTCCCTTTAAGTCATTCAGCGATTATGCGACTAAAGACTTATTTCTAAGTCGCAGAATCCTTAGCTTTACCTTGGTCTGGTTACACGATTCAACAAACAAGGCATTTCGCTGAATCGCTGGGTCTTTTA
>BSBK01001125.1:600000-864121 GCA_027943335.1 Chamaecyparis obtusa
CTAGTCCTCTTCTAGGTGATCCCACAACCACTCATCACACTTGTTCCCAAACTAAAAGTATTAGTCTTTTGTGTCATGCAGTCTCTACTAATCCTTAAAAGTTTTCAAATGCTTGAAGTATACCAGAATGGGATAATGCTATGGATGAGAAGTATTCTTCTTTGATGAAGAATAATACTTTGGATTTGGTTCCTCTTCCTAAGGGAAGAAATATAGTTTGATGCAAATGGGTGAATCATACTAAATTTGTAGTTGATGGTTCTATTGATAAGTATAAGGCCCATTTAGTGGCTAAGGGTTTTTCTCAGGTTGAGGGTATTGACTATTCTAAGACATTTTCTCTTGTTGCCAAGATGGATTCCATTCATCTTGTAATTTATATTGTTGCATCAAAGGGTTGGTCAGTGTATCAAGTGGATGTGAAGAGTGCTTTCCTGCATGGTGATCTTGAAGAGGAGATCTATATGGAGAAACCACCAGGTTTTGTATGTAATTCTTCACTTGTTTACAGGATTTGACATTTATTGTATGGTCTCAACCAAAATCCTAGAGCTTGGTATGAGAAGATGGATAGTTTTTTTCTTGCTTATGGATTCACTAGATGTCATTTTGATCCTACAGTTTACATTCAATGACATGGGGGTGATCTTCTCATTCTTGTTCTTTATGTGGATGACTTGATCCTCATAAGGAGTTCTCATGCCATGATTGATAAAACTCAAAGAGCCTTGATGAATCAATTTTTTATGACTGATCAATTTTTTATGACTGATCTAAAATTGTGCTCACAAGCCATCAAGAAACCTCTTATCATCCTAAGACCTCAAGCCACTAGTTCTTCTACAAACTCCTAGATTCACAAATATAATTCTACTCCACCATCTACTAATGATCCCTAAACAAGAACTACATATCTACTTAAATACTAGATCACAAGCCACAAGTCAGCTTATTCGATCCCCAAACCCCAAGACAATTTACAAATAAAGGGCATGACCTAAAGCATAAGGATCACCCCTAAACAAACACTACATGTCATGCACCCACACAAAAGGGGCTACATAAAACATAAGAACATCATCCAATGCTCCATCAAACACCACAGATCATGAAAAACTATCGCAAGGCTAATAAGCCCAATCTGATCACCTAGAATATGAAGAACATTTAGGTCTAGACCTAAATAAGAACATCTCCATCTCCAATGAGAGAGAACATTAGGAGGTTTGAACATAGAAATAAGCCCATAGAAAGCCCAATATCCAAGATCCAAGATTGTACAAGCTAACTCCCAACGGTCATCGAACGCATACCCAATCTTCCAAACGGTCCAGGGAAGAAAAGCATAGAACTAGTCAGAGAGGATCATCCAAGATCTCCCAAACCATGCCACCTCAAGAGATGCAATCTTAGACATAACCTCCACAAACATTAAGGGACATACCCCTTTCATCACACATGCCAGAGATCTCCATAGATCATCGCAAAATAGAAACTTAGAAAGCTGCCCAAAACAAAGTACTGTATCCCTCTGACAGTGAATTCCTCCAAGACTAAGAAAGATCTCCACGAACCCAAAATGCTCCTACATCAGATTTTAAGTATGGTTATGATGGAGCCTTGCATGTTTATATTTATGTTTTAGAAATTTTCATGATGCTATGTTCATGGACGTAGTGTCAGTTGTGTAGTACAGGTTGAGTTATGATGTTTCCAGTTGCCAGTTACAGTTTCTTGAGGTTATCTGATGGAGCTGACATTGTTTATATTGTTGTAGTAGTTGTGCCTATCATTTTGATATGCATATTTGTTTTAGTGTTTGGTTATGATTTAAGAATTTTTGGTTAAGAGTGCATAACGTATTTCAGCATGAGAATAAAGTTTCAGTTAATTTGGTGGAGCCGACTGTGTGAAGCGACGTGTCTACTCATATGGAGTTGCATAGTCCTAATTTGTGTTGTGTGCTTAGTATAGCCATTGGAGATGTTGTTGGAGGGTTGTATTGTTTCTCTATTATGATTTCAAGGAACTTCTAATAGGCCGACTTGATTATATTAGTTGGAGAAAGATACTTATAGCTGGTCAGTTGTGGTCACTAAGTATGGAAGATAGTTAAAAGAGAAGAGCAGAGTAGAAGGTGCAAAGTATTGAGCCATCAGTAGAAGGTCTATGTGACAAAGAAGAGAGTGTATGCTATTCATTGGAACTGATCAAGATAGTAGGTCTAACTCATAGTTCACCAAGATTTAGATATAGTGTATATCTATTATGAAGAAGGTTGTAGCCTTCACCATTTGAGCAGTGTGCTCCTAGATAGTGTGTCCTCACCCCTAATAGGGTTAATTATAAAAGACTCCTAATAGGGTCTGACCTTTGACTAGGTCACTGTACTTAATGCATTGTAAAGATCAACTCCTAATAGGGTTGTAAGATCTTCTAACAAGGATCATTATATTCTACTGCAGTTTATAGTGGGTGCTAATTCCCACTGGGGTTTTTACCTATTTGGGTTTCCCTGTAACTAAAATTGTGGTGTTGTGTTAAGTGTTCTCATATTGTGTTTATGCTTAATGTTCATTTTTACTAAATTGGAAAAAGAATTGAATCTTGTAGATAAATAATTCACCCCCCTCTCTTTTATCTCTTGGGACTATTCCTAACAATTGGTATCAAAGACAAGTGCCTTGGAGAGAAAGTTTAAGAGCTTGAGGTTGATCAGATGACACTCTTTAGAAAAGAAAGTCCTAAGTTTGATGGAGAGAACTATCTAGATTGGAAGAACAAAATGATAACACATTTACAGTGCATTGCCTTTGAGATTTTTGAAGTAGCTACTAAAGAAGTTCAGATTCCCTCTTTATCAGATCTTACAAAGGAAGATGCAACTCTTAAGTAGAAGGAGATGTTCACTCAAAATTCTATTACCAAGGAAGACCTTATCAGTGCCTTGTCTGGTAGCAAGTTCTCAGAGATCAAGAAAGTAGATAAATCGTATAAGATATGGAAGTATCTAGAAGACATGTTTGAAGGAGATGTCCAAGCTAATAATGCACATAGAAAGACATGGAAGAAAAAGTACAATACATTGGAGATGCTACCTAAAGAGAACATCAGATCATATAATCAAAGAATTAATGAAGTAGTTGTAGGAATCGAAAACAATGGTGGAGAAATTTTAGAAGAAGACATAATGGATAAGTTGATAACTACTCTAACAACATAATATGAGAGCAAGATAAACATCCTAGATTAGACTATGCAGTTTTCAAAAGACTTCAAAAGAGAGACCTTAACCAGAAAGATTTCAGCATTTGAAATATCAAGCTTGAAGACAAAGCCTAAAAGTGAGACAACTTTCAAAGCTTCAGTCCATGGTAAGAAATCCTTGAACACTTCTAGTAATTTTGATGATGATGATGAAGATAAAGAACTAGATGATCTCATTTCTATGATTGCTAAGAAAGAAAGAAAAGGAACAGGAAAATATGAAGGCCAGTTACCATTCAAATGCTTTTCATGTAACACGATTGGTCACTTTGCATCTAAGTGTCCTAGAAGAGTCAAGAAGTTCAAAACTAATTACAAGACCAAGTATATAAAAGAATGTTACTATGCTGGAGATGGAGTATTAGATGAAGATTCAACAGAAGATGAAATTGGATTCATTCCTATTGAAGATATGGAGAATATTTTTGATGAGATGGATCTTGAAGATGAAAAGAAAGCACAAGAGTTAGCATTAATTTCACAAGCAGACATCAGAATAGACTGGATCATTGAAAACAGTTGTTCACATCACATGACAAGAGACAAAGATAGATTTGAACATTTGGATAAGTACAAAGGAGGCATGGTTATATTTGGAGACAACACTCCTAAACCTATCATAGGTAGAGGAGCTATCACCTTGGATGGAAAGAATAACACTGATGATGTTCTATATGTTGATGGTTTGCAACATAACCTACTAATTGTTGGACAATTGCTTCACAAAGGATATCAGCTGGAATTCAAAGACAATAAGTGCATCATTAATAACAAGGAAGGAGTAATGATTTCATCAGGTTCAAAGACAAAAGGTAATGTTTTTCAGCTTAATTTAGAAGTAAGTTGTTTTGTTTCTAAAGTAGATAACAATTGGTTATGGCACAAAAGACAATGTTGTTGGTGTCCAAAATGACGCTTATGCTCTAATAGGCTGCCAGTATAACCTCGGATGGATTTTAGGGGTGGTTAGCTCCAAAATGTAATGAGGTCTTAGGGTAACTGGACCAACTCTAGGGACAAGACTGCCCTCTTCTGCTTCTGGCTCTGCAAAACCAAGGTGGGTGCACCTAACCCAGTATAAACTATACTTCACACACCAAAGAATGGGTTTGAATAATAGATAAATGGATAGAAAGAAAGTACTAAATGTTAACCACACACTCATTGACTCTCCATTGCTATGGGGTAGAACCACACACAACCAAATGCTGAAAACTTAAGGAATGGTTCTTAATTTATGTTTTTGAATCATAACAACCACAATCAGGATATGTCAACCAAGAAATACTTATCTAGGCTAGTGCCTCATCCATTGGGCAAGGTTTCTTGGACAGACTACACACACACACCAAAATGTATCTGAGATTCAAAGCCATAAACACATTTACTGTCTCCTCTACTACTTATAGAGTATCCCTACATAGACAAGAGATAGATCTAGGTCCCATCTGAAGCATCATTTAATCTAATCCTAGATTAGAACTCAAGAATGAAGACCTCTACATAAATTATTATGCAGTGAACTGGAAAGTTCAAAATTCATCTACGTTGACACAAGGGAGAAATGAGAATCAAGTGCCTGCATTAAGTGTGAAGAATCCTCAAGTGCATACAATCCATCCAAAGGAACCCTGCTTGCAAACTACAGCTTAGACCTACAACTTTCTTTCAATTGGCAAGAAATCAAGACATGACATTACAATTCAGACTGGCAGAAGACTCACAACCAGAAAAGTTTGAAAATCTAACTCCCAATGCAAAGAAAATGATCACAAAAATCCCTTTATACCAGGGTTACAATGCAAGCATGATGATCACTTCCAACTCAAAAATTCAAAATCACCTACCCCCCCAAGGAATTAACATAGACATGATAGGGGTCAAGCCATAGCATGCAAGCTTAAACAGTCTAATCAACTAGCTGCAAACACTTCTCGAGCGAAGATTGTAATCATTCCTCATGGTACAAATCCCTCTGCAAATAACTGTCAAACACTTTGGACCACATCGCAGCAACAAGCACCACCAAACCAGTCAAATCTAGCCAAGACAGCATTTAAAACCAGTCCTTTCTGTTGCAAAAACTCTCTTCAAGTTCAAATGGTCACCATGCACCTCATGGGCTTGTGTTTTTCACCAATTCAAACACCTCAGGCTAACTCCGTAATGGTGATGCCAAACAGTTGTTGCATGATCGCATAACCCAGAAATGGGCTATGTGAACATGTGACATGCCACTTGCCATTACCTTCCTCATAACGGCTGACACTGCCGCTACCACAAAAGGGTTTGTCACATGTTCGCAAGCCAGAAAACTGGCTCATGCGAACATGCGACAAGCCACCAACATGCACCCTGCCGGTTGTCATGTCACTACCGAGAAACTAATAGCACATCAGTGATCCACAAGTCAAACTGAGATCAACACTAAGTCCCCACCGTCAGATCCTCCTATCTTCCCGAGTTCATGGCTTTAACTCATCCAAGCACCCCAGGTTACTTTCAGCAAACACCCGACAAAGGAAAATCCCATTTGTGGAATGAAAGTCTAAACCCCAGTTAGATTCAATGAACACATGACTACACATGTCAAAAGAACCCCTTAAGTCATCTGGCGAATTGGCGACTAAAGAAATTTTGCCAGCTCCCGGAGATAGTAGCGCTGCCCCTAAAACATCATGCAAACTAGCAACAGGAAGAAGATTTTGTCAGGCTACCAAATAGTTTATCCACACTGCCAAAAACACCAAGAAATTCAACTGGGTCCAGCACATGTGGCACTCTGTCGCATGATTGCATAACCCAGAGACAGGCTACATGAACATGCGACAACCCGCAAACCTTAACTATGCCGAGCATAACCGCCACTGCATGAAGTTGATAGAAAATGTCAGTCGCATGATCGCATAGCCTTGTAAAAGGCTATGTGAACATGTGACTAACCACCAGCAAACTGCCATTGCTACCTACCATCTCAACATTTGAAAGATGCCCCATCACCTGCTATTAGGCCCCAGGGACATGTGGCAAGCGGTCGCATGATCGCATAGCCAAAAACTAGGCTATGCGATCATACAATAGCCAACCACAGGCTGCCACATCATTGCCTTGGACCAACCAAACAACAACCACCAACTGCTAAGAATCGGGACCCATGCGGACAAATGGTAAGCGATCACATGATTGCATGTCAGAAAAGTCTGACATGCGGCTATGCAACAACCAATTAGGAAGAGCCTGGACCCACCATCCACTCGGACTTGCGTAGTTAAGACCGAGGTCAAAAACACACAAAGTTTTCCACACCAAAAGACAAGTGCACAAAGCTAGACGAAAAGGGTCAAAAACAACAAGGGTTTTCAGAAAAAGATCAAAAACACACAGGAATATCGACAGACCGAAAGATAGCAGGGAAGCTGAAAACATCACGGGTTTTCGAAAACACTGCGGGTTTTCGACACTGTGGTAGATTTTTAAAAATGTTTCCCGCAGACCTCAAAACTTGGATAACTCCTTGGGCTTTGTGAATTAGGAGATGTGATCTGGACTAGAGCTAGGTGACATAATTGAAGAGCACGGGGCAAGACACTTAACAAAAACATTGCAGGGAACAGGCCAATTTCACAAGATTTTGTAATGACTAGAAAATGGACTAACAGTGGCTCTAGTTGGGGACATGTATCTCTTGCAGATACAATGAGAAAATAGAATCTACTGGAAGAGCAGACCATAAAATTTCAGACCAAAAAAAACCCTAAGAGACCTAGGGAAGAATCCTAACTACTTCTCATGGAAAAAGATACTTCAAGAGAAGTAAAACTTTAGGAATTGTCCATGAACAGGCAATTCCAAAGTGCCACCAGCCAGATCTTTCAGAATATATGAATCAACTCCCTATTTATTTTCAATGAGATAAGGACCTAACCAGATAGGGTCAAATTTACCATGCCTTCCCTTATCCTCTAATCTAGCGTTCCACATTAGAACAAGATCACCAGCCCCAAAACTCCTTTGAGTGGCTCTTTTATCAAATAAGCTCTTACACTATGTCTGAAGTGTTTCATTTCTTTCATGTGCATCTCTTCTTACCTCCTCCAACTAGATTAACTCATCCATCCTTAGTCTCATTTCATCATGTAAGTCTTCATCATATGCCTGGATGAATTTATACATTTGCAATAGATTGTTCTGAGGTAACCTAGCTCCAATCTCGTAGACTAGATCAAATGGGGCACAACCTATGGCCTTCTCGATGGTCACTCTGTCAGCCCACAATGCCCACCAAAGTTTTGAGTCCCACAATTTTTATTCCTGTCCAATACTTTTTTGAGGATCTTTATCAAGCTTTTATTAGTGGATTCAGCCTGGCCATTTCCCTGTGGGTGATATGGGGAAGAGAATGAAATGTGCATCCCATAATTCTTACAAAAATCATCAAACTCCTAAGATCTAAAACACATTGCATTGTCTACCACTATTTTTTCTGGACATCCAAACCTAGTGAGAATATTCTGCATCATGAAATCAATAACAACTTTACTAGTGGCCCTCCTAGTGGGAATAGCTTCAACCCATTTAGTGAAATAGTCTGTTGCCACTAATATGTAGGAATGCCCACCACTAGACTTGTTTGGAATCTCACCTATGAAATCAATACCCCACTATCAGAAAGGGGCCTAAACTAAGACTAGTTTGAGTGGTAAATTTCCACCAAATTTCAGCTTACCTGAAAACCTCTGGCATGCATCACACTTCCTTACAAACTGATGTGTATCTTTAAAAATTGTAGGCCACCAAAATCTAGATCTAAGGATCTTGTAGGCTGTGGTCTTTTCCATGTAGTGTCCTCCACATACACCTTGATGCATTTCCTCTAGCAGAGTCTTAGACCTTTCGTGGTCTACACATTTTAGCAATACACCTTCATTGCTTTTCCACCATAACTCACCATGTATAATGGCATATCTCACAGATTGTAGCCTGATAGTCCTTTTCTTATTTTCACTCATGTCAGGGGGAAGAAAAAATTTCTACAAGTAATTGATGACATCCCTGTACCAATCACAACAATCCAAATCACAAACATATGGCCTTTCTTCCTCCTCTAACATGTTCACATGGTTTGCAACCAAATTACTCTGTGCCATCAACTTTGCAAGACCAAGGCCTCTTACCAATTTTGTAATCTGAATATCTATATTGAATTCTTGGATCCTATTGATCCATCTACATCTCTTACCTGAGACCTCTTGTTGCACTAGAATATCCTTGACAACAGCATTAGGAACATAAGCAACCACCCTAGCTCCCACAAGATAACACCTAAAAGCCTTGACTGCTTTGACTAGGGCATAAGCCTGCTTCTCAACTATATCATACTTTAGTTCTGCTGCATGTAAGGATTTGCTGAAAAAGGATATGGGTTGCTCATATCCATTTGAGTTCTTTTGCAATAAAACTGCTGCAACCGTATGATAAGAAGCAAAAGAGAAAATTTGCATGGGTTTACCATAATCAGGGGTCTAAAATAGGGGCATCCTTGATGGCCTATTTGATATTCTTGAAAGACTAATTTTCTTCTTCATTCCATTCTACTTTTGCATTTTTCTTCAACATTCTAGAGATGGGAATACAAATTTCTGCAAAGTTAGTAACAAACTTTCTTAGAAAATTTACTTGCCCAAAGAAAGACTGTACTCCTTTAACATTCCTTGATGGTGAAATCTTGTCTATTGCCATAACCCTTTCAGGATCAATTCTCACTCCATCCTTGGACACAACATGTCCTAAGAGTTGTCCTTCCACCACACCCAAAAAACATTTCTTTGGATTCAAAGAAATTCTCTATTCCAGAGCTCTAATAAAAATCTTTTCAAGATGCTCACAGTGCTGATCCTCCTTCTCTGAATATTCCATGAGATCATCCTGATATACCACTAAAAACTTATTTATGAAATCTACAAAGGCCACATCCATAGCTCTCTAGAAGGTAGCTCCTGCATTTGTCAGACCAAATGGCATTCTGACATAAACATATGTTCCCCAAGGAGTAGTGAATGTAGTCTTGAATTGTTCTGACTCCCTAACCATGACCTGATTATACCCAGAGAAACCATCCATCATTGACATCAACTCTAATCCAGTGACTCTTTGCAGCATGTTTTCCATGTTAGGCAGACCATAATTATCCTTTAAAGAATTGACATTCAAATTTCTAAAATCAACACACAATCTAATGTCACCATTCTTTTTTCTAACTGGAACCAAGTTTGACACCCAAGTAGAATGTCTGACAGGCTTGATAATGCCAGCATTCATCATCTTTTTAAGTTCATCTTGCATTTTTGGTGCCAAAGTAGGGTTCACAGGCCTTAATTTCTGCCTAAAAGGTTTAGTTCCTTCCTTTAATGGTATCTCATGTTGGAAGAGATCTTCTCTATAAGCTTTCAAATCTTCATAAGACCATGCAAAGACATGTCTCAATTTTTTGAGAAGATCAATTAGATTTCTTCTAGTTCTTTGAGATAAACATTTACCTATGTAAACATTCTTTGGTTCTTGGCTTGTCCCTAGATTCACCTCCTCCAAATCACTTAACCTATCAGCAAGTCTAGCTACACAAGCCCTCTCTTTATCATCAAATTCTCTCTCAAGAGAAACCAATCCCCTTGGGATCCTATTTGACTTCAATTGCAGTACTTCCTTCCCAAGGACACTCTCTTTTCCATCTTTGTTGTCTACATAGGTGTTGAAATCCATTTCTTGACCATCAAAGTGAGACTCACACTGCAAGAACCTCAATATATCATGATCATCAAAAAATACTTGCCAATTCTCAACATTATCTGGGATAGAAGGCCTGGACTTACACTCAATTTTGGATATCCCTGCAAAGGTAACATCCTCTAGCCTTAAGGCTATGTTTTCTAGTAAATCTGCCATCCTGTTCTAGCTTCTATCCACCCAATCAATTCCAAAAGCATTGAAACATTCAATTTGATCCCATACAACATTCCTATATTGTTTTAGCCTTTGGTTTTTTGATGCATACTTTTCTCTAATCTAAGATATTACTAACTCAGAATCACCAATTACCCTAAGATGTTTGATCCCATGTTTTGATGCTTGTTTCAAACCAATCAATAGGGCCTCATATTCAGCAACATTGATTGTGCAAGAAAATAGGAGAGTGAAAGAAAACTTAAAAGTCTTACCACTTGGGGATATTAATAACACTCCCACTCCAGCACCTTCCTTAGAATTTGCTCCATCAAAATATAATGTCCATAAGACATTACCCTCTACCATGTTACTCTCATCATCGGCCAAAAGGATAGGCCTGACCTTCTCCTGTATCTCATTCCTCTGGACTTGGAATGAGCCAATGTCAGTGTCAACAAAACAATTCATGCTATCCTTTTCATTTTCCTCAATCATATGTGGGGTCCTGGCTTCCCTTGACACCTTCACACTCTCTCCTTCAATGTCAAAAGTGGGAAAGGACAAGTCACATTGAATACTTCCTCCCATGGAGGCACTCCACTTTCTAGATAACAACATTCCATATTAAGGAGGAATGTCAACTACAAGAACACTCATAGTCAACTGTTTGTTATGAAATGCAGCTAATTTATAAGGCAAAGCCTTGATGGTACCAATAACTGGCACTTCTCTTGAGTCCATAGCTTGGCATCTTCCGTGAGGTGTATCAACCTTTAGTCCTAATGATTTCATGATCTCTGCAAGCATGACAGTGTTTGATGCTCCAGAATCGATCATGCAATTCTTCAATATTTTACCATCAATCACAAGGGACTAAAAGAAAGGATCAACTGTCCCTACTGCATTGTTTACAATATTTGTATCCAAGAAGATTTGAGGGATCTTAGAAACAATTTCTTCACTCTTACTGTTAGGTGTGTCTTCCAAGGAAGCCACATGTTTGTCATTTCTACTCACTTCTTGGATTCCTGTAGAAGAAACACCATTTACCCAATTTAAGGCCTTGACCTTGTGTTCTTCTATTCTCATCATTTCCAACAGTGGAACCTTGACAGTGATCTGTGAAAGAAATTTGGACATATCAATTGGAACATACCTTTGGTTATTCATGTCTTCCTCAAAAATAGTGACAACCTTATCCTTTGTGAAATTAGACTTGTCCTTGAGAGAAGATTCTTCTCCATTTTGAGAAATAGGGATCACAACATCTGATGTTTTTTCTTTATTCCTAGGTGCTGCAGTAGGCATAATTTTCCTTTTTACCTTCACTTGGTTAGTATCATCGGCACCCTTTCCCTTTTCTTCATGTTGTTGTACACTATTTTCTATCCTCTTGATGAACATATTGCCTGGCTTACTAGTTCCATTTCCAACTGTCCTATTCCTCAGGATATAATTGCTTCTAGCTTGAGTAACCCATGTCTGCAGTGATTTGAGCAATTTCTTCACCTGAGGGTCTTCTTAAAGAAACTTGCTCCTCACCCCTCACTGTACTACATCCAACATCATCAAACTCTTCATCCTCTTCATCAGAATTAGTCTCATCCTCTACATGTGCAGAAGTCATTCCATAACCACTCTTGTCATATTGCTCCTCACCTTCTTGATTATCAGATAAATTCAAAGCAATGACACAATGCTCTGGACTATGAGGAGATTGACAAACAACACACCATGGAACTTCATCAGCTAAATTCACAAAATTTCTCTGCAAAGGATCAGGGATCCTTCCATCAGGTCTTTCCTACTTGGTTGGGAGAATGGGCCTGCCATCTTTCCACTGAGTGTTGTAAGGGTAATTTTTCATTCTTGGCTATCTACTAAAATTGTTTGGAGATAACCTCTCCATATTCACAGCTCTATTGTTTCCCTTTTCTCCAGGCTTTAAACCTTCCAAAGCCTTTAAAATTTGTTTTAGATTGTCATCATCTTTGGGTTTAGAGTCACCAGACCTTCCCATTTCTTTCTTACTCTACATTTGAGGCTTGCAATCATCTCTTCTTCCTATCTTTCCTAATAATCTTCTATTTCTCTCTATGTTGATGGCCAATTTGTAAGCTTCCCCAAGATTTCTGGGGTTCTTGTCGCTCAAGAGGTAACCCATTTTTGCATCAAAGGCATTCAAGTATGTCACAAGACATACCCTATCATCTAGTCTAATAACCTGAAAGAGCCTATGCATAGCCTTTTGGAATCTTATATTAAATTCAAGGACCTCTTCATTCTGATTTTTCTTTATGTTATTGAATTCATTCAGGATAAAACCCTCACTTGTTTTATTCCACAGTGTTCCTTGAAACAATTCTTAAATTCATTCCATGACCCTATACTAGCATGGGGTAATCCTCTAAACCAATCCCTAACATCCTCAATCAGGGATTGTACAAATAGCTTCATTATAACATCATCAGGCTCTACATTATAATCATCTATTACATCTATGAAATTTTTTAGATGTTCTTCACATGTGATGACATTATTTCCAGTAAATTTAGGAAGCTTCTTTCTAATTTCATCAGGGATTACATTAGGATAACCAGGAATACCAAAAAAGACAAGTTGTTTGTACCTTTCATGAATAGGAGCTCCATGCATTGGATCCATTCCTTGAGATGTAGACATCCTTGTGTTTGAACCATTAGGAACTCTAGCAGCACCTGACACACCATTTGCTTGAGCTGCATTGTTACCATGAGTTCCACCTTGTCCCAAAAGGGAAGCAACAATATTTGAAGGTCCTGAAGCATGCTTGAGAAAATCTATCTTCTTTCTAATTTTTGCAGCAGAAGCCTCCAATTCTACTTTCTCTAGTTCTTTATCCAATATTTCTTTCTTCTTTTTAGCTATCTCCAAATATGAATCTAATCTCAGTCCTGGATCTGATGTCCCATCCACAATAACTTGTTCACTGATTTGAATCCCAACAGCCTTCTGTTTGCCTTTATCTCTTGGTCTAGTTTCTTCACATATTTTTTGAATAATAGGCTGTTCATCTACTCTTTCAAGCTCTAAGATAGAATTAATTGCCTCCAAATCTAGTAACTGCCTCTTTAGCTGATCAACCCTTATCATGGCTTGTCTTACTTTATCTTCTTTGTCCTTTTCTCTTTGTTGCCTAATGGCAAGCTGTTCTTGAACTCTTCTTTCTAGTTCATAGACCTCTTCAAAGATCTCTTCTGATTCAAGGAGTGTGGTCTCTGACTCATCATCTCCCACTTGAAACTCTTCCTCATACTGGTTCAATCCCAAGTCAGCAGCCTCTTCAAATTCTGAATTATTTTCTTCCTGACGAGGCTTGGCTTGGATTTCTTGTCTAGTATCTTTCTTGTTTCTCCAAGTGTGAGAAACACCTCTTCTCTTCTTTCCTCCCATTGTCTGACTAGGCCCAGAAGTCCTTAGAATGCCTTCTTCCATTATATCTTCAAGATGCTTCTTTCTCTGAGACCTGGAACCTCTATAACTCATCCTGCAAAATAAATACTGACTAGCACTACTTCAGAGATGTTTGAGTCACCACCCAAGTGTATTGGGAATATTACAATATAGTTTCTTCACTCTAGAAATACTCAAATGAGTTAGAGAGACAAAGGACAAGAACAACCCTGTTTCTTCCAATGATGACCTACTGGTTAAGATGAACATGTATAACACTCCCCAGTGGAGTCACCATCTTGTTGGTGTCCAAAATGATGCTTATGCTCTAATAGGCTACCAGCATACCCTCAGATGGATTTTAGAGGTGGTTAGCTCCAAAATGTAATGAGGTCTTAGGGTAACTAGACCAACTCTAGGGACAAGACTACCCTCTTCTACTTTTGGCTCTGCAAAACCAAGGTGGGTGCACCTAACCCAGTATAAACTATACTTCACACACCAAAGACTGGGTTTGAATAACAGATAAATGGATAGCAAGAAAGTACTGAATGCTAACCACACACTCATTGAATCTCCATTGCTATGGGGTAGAACCACACACAACCAAATGCTGAAAACTTAAGGAATGGTTCTTAATTTATGTTTTTGAATCATAACAACCATAATCAGGATATGTCAATGAAGAAATACTTATCTAGGCCAATGCCTCATCCATTGGGCAAGGTTTCTTGGACAGACCACACACACACACACACCAGAATGTATCTGAGATTCAAAGCCATAAACACATTTACAGTCTCCTCTACTACTTACAGAGTATCCCTACATAGAAAAGAGATAGATCTAGGTCCCATCTGAAGCATCATTTAATCTAATCTTGGATTAGAACTCAAGAATGAAGACCTATACATAAATTATTATGCAGTGAACTAGAAAGTTCAAAATTCATCTACGTTGACACAAGGGAGAGATGAGAATCAAGTGCCTGCATTAAGTGTGAAGAATCCTCAAGTGCATACAATCCATCCAAAGGAACCCTGCTTGCAAACTACAGCTTAGACCTACAACTTTCTTTCAATTGCCAAGAAATCAAGACAGGACATTACAATTCAGACTGGCAGAAGACTCACAACCAGAAAAGTTTGAAAATCTAACTCCCAATGCAAAGAAAATGATCAAAAAAATCCCTTTATACTAGGGTTACAATGCAAGCACGATGATCACTTCCAACTCAAAAATTCAAAATCACCTATCCCCCCAAGGAATTAACACAGACATGACAGGGGTCAAGCCATAGCATGCAAGCTCAAATAGTCTAATCAACCAGCTGCAAACACTTCTTGAGCCAAGATTGTAATCATTCCTCATGGTAAAAATTCCTCTGCAAATAACTATCAAAAACTTTGGACCACATCGTAGCAACAAGCGCCACCAAACCAGTCAAATCTGGCCAAGACAACATCTAAAACCAGTCCTTTCTATTGCAAAAACTCTCTTCAAGTTCAAATCGTCACCATGCACCTCACGGGCTTGTGCCACCGCATGAAGTTGATAGAAAACATTAGTTGCATGATAGCATAGCCTTGCAAAAGGCAATGCGAACATGCGACTAACCGCCAACAAACCACCGCCGCTACTTGCCATCTCAGCATCCAGAAGATGCCCCATCACCTACTATCGGGCCCCAGGGACATGTGGCAAGCTGTCACATGATCACATAGCCAAAAACTAGGCTATGTGATCATGCGACAACCAACCCCAAGCTGCCACATCATCACCTCGGACCAACCAAACAACAACCACCAACTGCTAAGAACCGGGACCCATGTGGACAGATGGCAAGTGGTTGCATGATTGCATATCAAAAAAGTGTGACATGCGGCCATGTGACAGCCAATCAGGAAGAGCCTGGACCCACCATCTATTCAAACTTGCGTAGTTAAGACCAAGGTCAAAAATACATAAAGTTTTCGGCACCAAAAGACAAGTGCACAAAGCTGGATGGCAAGGGTCGAAAACAACGAGGGTTTTCGGCAAAAGATTGAAAACACACAAGAATATTGATAGAGTGAAAGATAGTAGGGAAGCCGAAAACATCACGGCTTTTTGAAAACACTACGGGTTTTCGACACTGTGGCAGATTTTTAAAAATGTTTCCCGCAGACCTCAAAACTTGGATAACTCCTTGGGCTTTGTGAATTAGGAGATGCGATCTGGACTGGAGCTAGGTGACACAATTGAAGAGCACGTGGTAGGACACTTAACAAAAACATTGTAGGGAACAGGCCAATTTCACAAGATTTTGCAATGACTGGAAAATAGACTAACAAATGTCACATCAATTTTGACAATATAGTAAAGATAAGCAATGTAAAGGTAGTAAAAGACCTTCCTAGCATTGCAAAACTAGTTGATACAATATGCAAGGAATGTGTGATGGGAAAACATGTGAGGAATTCATTCAAAAGAAAGCATAATTAAGTAGAGAACAAATTGGATCTAGTGCATATAGACCTATGTGGACCAGATCAAACAAGATCATACTATGGTGAAAGGTACTTTATTTTGTTTGTTGATGATTATTCTAGAATGATGTGGGTTGCATTCTTAAAAGAAAAATTAGAAGCATTTGAGAAGTTCAAAATATTTAAAGCTAAAGTTGAAAATGAGTCTGGATTAAAAATAAAATGTCTGAGATCAGATAGAGGAGGAGAATTGACCTCTAACAAATTTTATGAGTATTATGAGGAACATGGGATAAAGAGACAGCTAAGTGCACCTAGAACCCCTCAGCAGAATGGAATTGTAGAAAGGAGAAATAGGCTCATACTTGACACAACGCGCACCATCATGATTGAAGGAAAAGTTGCACACACCTATTGGAGAGATACGGTCAATATTGTAGTCTATACTATCAATAGAATTCAATTAAGGCCATGTGTAGACAAGACACATTATGAGCTATGGTTTTGGAATGTACCTGCAATAAAATACTTCAGAATATTTGAAAGCAAGTGCTACATCAAGAGAGATGAAGCTATTGGAAAGTTTGATGGAAGAAGTGATGAAGGTATTTTTCTTGGTTACTCTACTAAAAGAAAAGCTTATAGATATTTTTAACTTAAAATTGAAGAAGATCATTGAAAGTGCTTATGTTAAGATTGATGAGAAGTTTATGATTCAAGAAAGATATCATGATTATGCACCTATGATTGAAGAAGAACCTAGTCCGATAAGTAGAGAAATAGTTGTTGAAGAAATATTTGACAGCATTGATGTATTATTCAATGACCCTGAAACAAGTGAAGAAGAATCACATAAGACAAATGAGAGAGTCACACCTAATGCTCCAAAATTCACATCTAGATACCATTCAAAGGAAGATATTGTTGGAGATCAGAATTAAAAAGTTATGAAAAGATCAAAAGCAAAAAGTTCCACAGCTGATGAAGCGGTATGTGTACTTTCAAAAATTAAACCTTTAAGTGTTGAAGATGCATGTAATGATTTAGATTGGCATGAAGCAATGAAAGAAGAGCTAGATCAGATAGTTAAGAATGACACATGGGAATTGGTCCCTAGACCTAGTAACAAGAGTGTGATCAGAACAAAGTGGATATTCAAAAACAAGATGAATGAAGATGGTACAGTAGTAAGGAACAAAGCAAGACTAGTATGTAAAGGGTATGTGCAAAGAGAAGGAATTGATTATTCTGATACATTTGCCCTTGTAAGAATATTGGAAGCAATAAAGTTTTTTCTAGCCTATGCTACATTCAAAAACTTCAAATTATATCAGATGGATGTCAAGTCAGTGTGTGCTATAATTGTGTCACACTTCTATGAATCATTACATTCAAGAACACTCAAGAATGAGGTCTCAAAAATTGATCCATAGCTCCCTAGGCATGGAGTATAAAGGTTTTAAGAATGCTCTCAGCTAGAGCTATTTAACCTATAACCTTGCTAGTAAACCATGCAATGGGAGATTCAATGAAGACAAGGGAAAGAATTCCAATATCCTCAAGAATCAAGAATGAAAATGCAATGCAATGCTATGCTAGAAATGGAAATACAAGCTAAGCTATGAAAATGAAAGATGCAAGTATTACAAAGCCTCCTAGTTAAGCTAGATGAATTAATCTAAAGCATAAAGGAAACTAAGCTAAGTATGAAGCTATGAATGCCATGACAATGCAAGAAATGAAACTATGATAACATGTAGATGCAAAAAGCCGAGAATGCTCCAAATCTCCAAAAGCTCCAAAGTGACCTAGAAAACTTGCAGCATAACATTAGTATAAAAAGTTGGGGATCTAGAATGAAGAAGAGAGCTCTCTTTTTATAAGAAATGAGAAGGAATGGACCATGGAGATTAAGAGGCAAAAGATTTAATCAATGGTGGAGCTTGAAGAGGGAGCAATCCATGTGCACAAATATCCTCCAATGAGAAAATAAGAGTTGAATTTTGTGTCCATATGAGACAAAAAGTGTTTTTTCTCTTTTTATAAAGTAAGAATAATGCTTTATTTGTGCAACTTAGGATAAGAGGAAAAGTGGGGGCTTTTATTTATTAAAAGGGGAGGAAATATTCCTTTTAAATAAATAAAAACTTAGGATAAAATGGTTAGCCCATAGAAAATAATCGAATTAATGATAGAGCTAGGATTTGATCAAGAACAAGCAATTTATGATTTAGCAAAAGGGGCTAATAGTCTAGGTGACCATTTTTAGGTGTATACAGTCAGCATTCCTAAATGGAGAGTTGAAGGAATAAGTATATATAGAGCAGCCTGAAGGATTTACTTTATCAAACAAACCTGATATGGTATGCAGATTGAAGAAAGCCCTCTATGTACTTAAGCAAGCCCCTAGAGCATGGTATGAAAGACTAGATGGTTACTTGACTAAGATTAGATTCAAGAAAGGAGCAACGGATTGTAACTTATTCATAAGAGAGACACCTAATGGATTATTATTAGTTGCTATTTTTGTTGATGACATTATTTTTGGTGGTAATGACAAGGTTAGTGCAGAATTTGCTAAAGAGATGTAGAGAAAATTTGAAATGAGCATGATTGGAGCTATCAAGTACTTTTTGGGCCTGAATGTGCAATAGATAGACAAAGGTATTTTCATTAATCAGTCTAAGTATGTGAAAGAGATATTGAAGAAATTCAAGATGGATGATTGCAAGCCAATAAGTACCCCTATGATAACATGATGCAAGCTTTCAAAAAAAGATGATTCTACAATAGTAGACATAACCTTATATAAGTCTATGATTAGTAAACTTATATATCTTACTCAATATAGACCTAATATTTCTAATGCAGTTGGTATAGTTGGAAGATTTGAAGTAGAACCTAAACAAAGTCATCTAATGGCAGTAAAGAGGATATTCAAATATTTGAAAGGAACTATAGACTATGGTTTATGGTATCCTAATTCAGAAAATGTAGAACTTCATGTGTATATCGATGCATATTGGGCAGGTTGCGTGGATGATAGAAAGAGTACCTCAGGAGGAGCGGTATTTCTTGGAAATAGGCTTGTTACTTGGACAAGCAAGAAGCATAATTGTATTTCTCAGTCCATAGTAGAAGTAGAGCATGTAGCAGTAGCATTAAATTATTCTACAATTGTATGGATCAAGCAAATGATAAAAGATTTTGGAATTTAGATTGATTATCCTATTTTTATTCATTGTGATAACACTAGCACTATCAATATGTCAAAGAACCTTGTGATGCATGCAAAGACAAAACACATTGAGATAAAATATCACTTCCTAAGAGAGAAAGTTACAGAGAAAGAAGTAAAATTAGACTATGTGAGCAAAAAAGAATAGCTAGTAGACATATTAAAAAAGCCTTTATCGAAGGATACATTTGATTATCTCAGGGAGAAGTCGGGAGTAATTGCCTTCCCTGTATCTGATTAGAGTTTGCAAGAGGGCATCAGTCCTCAGTGACTGATGAATGGTTTACTACTCTACTTCAAGAGTGGTACCGGTGCTTATTTGTTTTGGTGCCCTTTTCCATTGATGTCAAAGGGGGAGTGAGTATATAGTCATGAAAAAAAAATAGTGGTTTTTATCTAGAAAGGGGGAGTAAGTATTAATAAGGGGGGTATATAGAAGTTGATTCAACAACAGTTGGAGGATTCATCCTTGGAAGAGTTTTGTTGAGGAAATGGAGAATGTTATAAAATAATTATACATTTGCATAGGTGGTGTTTTCAATTCCATATGTTTCCATCAATGCCAAAGGGGGAGACTGTTGGAGATTTGCCAACAATCCAGTGTTGATTATATGTTTGTCATTGATGAAAACATATGGTAAGAAGCATGCGTAGAAGTCTTATGGAGAGAGCCTTGAGCATATGGTTCTTAGCTATGTTATCAGCATGCTATCATAGACACAAAGGTTGATTTTGAGTGAAGATAATTATACAGTTGTTTATTTCAGTAGTGTTCCTGATAGTGTCCCAAGAAGAGTTCTGAATTTGATTTGTAGTACGGTTATGATGAAGCCTTAAGAATTTATATTTATGTTTTAGACATGTGTATGATACTATGTTCATGGATGCAAAGTCATTTGTATAGTACAAGTTAAGTTATGATGTTTCTAGTTGCCAGTTATAGTTTCCTGAGTTTATCTAATGGAGCCAACATTGTTTATATTGTTGTAGTAGTTGCACCTATCATTTTGATATGTGTGTTTGGTTATGAGTTAATAATGTTTGGTTAAGAACACATAATGTATTTCAGCATAAGAATAAATTTTTAGTTAATTTGGTGGAGCCGACTGTGTGAAGCGACATGTATACTCATATGGAGTTGTATGGTCCTAATTTGTGTTGCGTTCTTAGTATAGCCATTGAAGATGTTTTTGGAGAGTTGTATTGTTTCTCTATTATGATTTCAAGGAAGTTCTAATAGGTCGACTTGATTATATCATTTGGAGAAAGATACTTATAGCCGGTCAGTTGTGATCGCTAAGTATGACAAATAGTTGAAAGAGAAGAGCAAAGCAGAAGGTGCAAAGTATTGAGCCATTAGTAGAAGATCTATGTGACAAAGAAGAGAGTGTATTCTATTCATTGAAAATGATCAAGACATTAAGTCTAACTTGCAGTTTACCAAGATCCAAATATAGTATATATCTGTTATGTAGAAGGTTGCAACCTTCACCATTTCAGCAGTGTGCTCTCGGAAAGTGTGTCCTCACCCCTAGTAGGGTTAATTATAAAGGACTCCTAATAGGGTCCGACCTTTGACCAGGTCATTTTACTTAATGCATTATAAAGATCAACTCCTAACAGGGATCATTATACTCTAGTGCAATTTATAGTGGGAGCTAATTCCCACTAGGGTTTTTACCTATTTGGGTTTCCCCGTAACCAAAATTGTGGTGTTGTGTTAACTGTTCTCATATTGTGTTTATGCTTAATGTTAATCTGTACTCAATTGGATAAAGAATTGAATCTTGTAGATAATTGATTCACCCCCCCTCTTAGTTATATCTTGGGACTATTCCTAACAAGTTTATCCTAACATATTCTCTATAAATGAAATCTAGTAGTGCACTAGCAGTTGAAAGTTCTTAAGAGTGATTGTAAATAATAACATTATATATGTATAGCCTCATACAAAAGAAAGGCCATTGGAATTTGAATGACCATTTAATAGAAAAAAGGTCCAAGTATTCTTAGATAGTTGATATATGAAAATAAATTCTATATAAATATTGGTATAGACCAAGAATTTCTTTAGAAATTATTCAAGAAAAATAAATTCTTTGAATAAATAAACATACAAGAGTACTTGTAAAATTCAAGGAGAAAATCAATAATCTTCCTATAATAGATGTGCCAAAAATAGAAGATTACGTACTCTACACAAACCCTTCTATTTATGCATGGGAAGGTTTTCTCTACTTTAAGGAATAAGGGAAACAATTTCTAGTTAAGTATATGCTATGGAGTGTTGTTTGAATAAGTTTGAAAATAGAGTTCTTCTAATAAAGAGATATATGCAATAAAGAAATGCCTCCAAAAAAATACCTTAAAACTCATCCATATCAGACAACTCATTACTAAAATTGATTGTACCACATTCTTACATTCAAGGATAAGGACCATGGCCGCAATATTGGAAAGTTAAATATGTATGATTGCAAGATTATTTCAATGAGTTTAATAATACTATTTA
Organism: Chamaecyparis obtusa; assembly: GCA_027943335.1. Classification (NCBI taxonomy): domain Eukaryota; kingdom Viridiplantae; phylum Streptophyta; class Pinopsida; order Cupressales; family Cupressaceae; genus Chamaecyparis; species Chamaecyparis obtusa. The sequence goes on from BSBK01001125.1 coordinate 621,860, forward strand.
TAATATTCTAGGGAAAGACTCTATTCTAGCATACTAGTTAAGAAAATATTTCCCTATAACATCCATGAAAGTTCCTATGCCTCCAAATCCTCCTCCTATTGGCTTCAATTATTTTTAGAGAATTAATGCTAACTTTAATTCTATCCAAAATGAAAGTGGAGAAATAAGAAGAGAAAGGAAAGAAATGATAATCCAAGAGAGTTAATTGAAGAGAAGATTTTTTACCATGAGAAATGCATAAAATTGGAGCAAGCACCCAAAGAGCCAAGAAAAGGAGACAATAAGATTTTAAAGGGGAAAAGAAAAGAAAAACCCCTTGTGAATTATGAATGAGGCATAAGCCTAAAGAGTGAGAGAGAGGGAGAGGAAGAAACTATCATTTACAATAATATCATTGTGTCTAGAATGAGAGAGGAAAGAATCTCTTAAATAGAGACGAGGAGAGGGGTTAAAAAGTAACTCACCAATATACGAATGCCAACATTCATATAGGTGTGTGCAAAGTGTCAACATACTCTTAAGGAGGATAAAATAATTTCCTTATTAAAGGAATTATAGAATATGACATGTCCTTCCCCTTGAACTAGAGGAAAAAATACATGTAGGATATCTTGGTTTATCCAAATAAATAAATACAACAAAGAAAAAACTAAATTTTCTAACACCCCACCATAATCTTACTTGGGGAGTTTACATTAATGAGTATCAAACCTAAATATTTACAATGAAAGTGAAATGTCTCTTTGGAATATCTGCAACTTGATCTTCAATACAAGGGAGAATTTTGATTGACTTCAATTTGAGATAAATCCAAGTTTTCAAGTAGTCTTATTTAACCATAAGGTATGTTTGGATGCATGGGTACAACTTAAGAGAAGTGTATTATTCCTTTTCAATATTCCATGATATGTCACCTGAATCAAAGAAGAGAAATACAAAATATCCACAAGTAGATTTCCCATTATTGGGATCTACCCTAGATACAAATGAGTATAACCTTTGGAAATAAAATCATGATTTAAATCATAAAATAGTACAATTTGTAAAGATTCTTTTGTAACTTTAAAATAAGATTGAGGAGGGATAGAGAGGAATCCATAAGCTTTCACTAAACCGCAATCAAGCTAACATGATATCAAGATAAAAATACACGAACAATCTATTTACCATAAACATCATCCATCCTCTCATTTCAAAAAACATACTAATGCACAAATGACCATAGACAAGGCCAACTAGTAAAATCTACATCAACATTGAATCAATCACGTTGATATTGACAATCCACTAATGAGACATCCCACTGCAAGTGAATGGGTAGCTAATCCATAACCTACATGACTCACGATCTAAGCAATGAAGTATGAAAACTCATCATCACATTAGTAATGTCCAATAGAGATATGGGAGATAATAAACCATAATCTGAGTAGAACATATGACTCAAACACCAAATCAATGTTTAATTTGATTTTCCAAGTATGTCAACACTCATATACCATAATCAAGGAACCTTCAAGGAGTTAAGAGACTTAAACCAAAATAATTAGAAACTTTAACAAGTTGATCATTTCCTCTATATAAGAAATGGATAGATCATATAGAATACCTAATGATATAAATAAAAAACTGAAAAGATTAATGAAATATGCTGTAAAATAATCTATTCTAATGATTATGACTGTTAAAAAACATATTTCCTTTCAAAGAAATGAGAAAATAACAAATTTTGAGAACTATATCAAGAACTTCATCCTCATTATGAGGAAAATAATGGAATAAGTTGATAAATATCAACAAAAGTAAGTGCATACCAATCATAAGATGTAGGGAAAACTCTACGGGCCACAACGAGAATAACTAGGAATTAGGTACAACTGACAGGTCCTCCATAGGTAACCTTGAAAATAGGGCACCCTACACAACTTACAAAAAATATGCAACTATGTGCATACAAATAGATGGTATGAAAACTATAGAAAAAATGCAACCAAGTACATATTAAGATAGGGATGGTATAAAACCATAATCGAATTGATAGCAATTCATGCTAATCAATAAAATCAATAATAATAATGATGAAGACAATAATAGTAAGACAACTCATAATACTTGAACAAATTATAACTCAGCAACATCAATTGGATCAATCATATGAAAAAATATACTTTTCTTTTTAATCTTAATGTGAGATCAAATACAATATTTCACTAAAACAAAACTGAGATTATTCCAAAAACACTTGAACAAAAAGTGAGATGGGAAAATTTAATCCCATTTGTGTAAAAAAAATCTCCTATGTTTGAGATTGAATAAATATTTCTTCAAGGTGAATAAACATTTCTTTGTGTAAGAGACTTGAATAATAAGTCTAATTTTAAGAATTTGTAAAATAATAAAAATATAAAAGAGACTTACGATTAAATAAACATTCTTTAAAAGTATTTATATACATATAAAAATAATGAATATACATGTTATGATTGATAAACAAACGTCAAATAATGTTAATAGATAAGTTTGAAAGTAAAGAAGGACCATTAAAAATGAAAGAAAGGTTATCGAAATGGAAGAGAATTAAACAAAGGGCAATACAGAAGTTGCAGCAAATTGATTGAAGACAACCCCCCAAAAAATAAGAGGCTTGACAAAAGTTCGTAGAAGAAAAAATAATGATAAATTAAACCAAATAATACTAAACTCGCAATAAAAAAAATAATATAAGTGAGTTGGCAGCAGAGATGGCAGATAAGACAAAAAGAAATATCAACAAGACAAACACTGGATTAAGTCAAGAAGTAGTAATTAGAAATGATAGGCTGCTGCAAGGATGACAAAAGGAGAATACAAATATTATGGAGCTGCAAGAATTGCTCGGAATAGGGTTGGTCAAAAAGGGTTACAAAGTACTTAAAAATAACTGTTAGATGAAAAGATTCCATAAAGATAATAAAATAAAATGCAGCGGAATAAAGGACTGACAAAATGTATTTTACACAAAATATAGTGTTGGAAATAGAAATGTGGTAGAAATGTCTACAGACAGAGGTAATTAAATGGCAAAATAACAGAGGTGTTACAAGTTATATTTGGAAATGATAAGAACTAGCGTAGAGGCAAAAATGAGATTCAAATTTAATTTGGTTGGCAAAAGAGAATAATTAGTAATCTGAGGTGTAGGAAAGAGAAATGCTTGGCAATAAGCAAATGAGGATGCCATGAAGGAATGAAAATGAGAAATAATAATTGCACTGAAAGCTATCTACAGAGGAAATGCATGAAAAATAAAATAAAATAAAAGAGATAAGTGGGAAGCAATAATTACGATTCTAAAATTTGTAGCAATAATGATTCCTGAAATGGAGAAGTTGGTGTAAAAGGATTTGAGAAATAGAAAATAAGCTGATATTGCAGGCAACGTTAAAGAAACAGATACGCTGTCTTTTATTTCACTTTGAAGGGATAATAGAAAAAAAAAAGGCAAAAAATAATAAAGCGAAATTGAAAAGTCAAAATTTAGTAGCTCTTTTAAAAAATAATAATAAACGATACCAGTATCTTGTTTATTTCAGTAAGCAAAAACTGAATTGCTATGCTTGGACAAATGTTGAAAAACTACAGTGCTATGCTATGAAATGCTCCACAGACTGTCTTGGAATGAGGGCGCACAACAGAAAACGAGAGAAAGGAAAGGAGAAAAAACAAAACGCAGGGGTGAGATGGATAAAGAATAGGCTCTCAGACGTATTGAAGACACAGTAACTGTCGACGCTGAATGAGCAGTGGTGGAAGGCTTAAGTAGCGAAAACAGCGAGAATGAGAAGCTTGTTTGGGAGGTGCTTAATCAGAGATGGGTTTTAAAGTTGGCGAATAGAAATATGGATCAATGAGTTTGACTCAAAAATCATATAGTTGAATGCTGATAACAATATCAAAATTTGACTTAATGCGGATTATATCTCCTACTTATTATTTGATGAGCTTAAGAGGCTTTATAGTGAATGGTTCATAAGGCACAACACTTGTTGAAGGATTTTCAAATGGAATTACAAGCAAAGTGAACTTGACATTAGAAGAAATAGTTAAATGCACTTGAGCTAGAGTAGTGTTAGGATGGGTGACCTTGCAGAAAGTTTTTGTGCTTTCATCTTTGTGAGTACCACTTAGATGCAATAAATAAGTGCTAAGCGTTCCATTCATTCTCATGAGAAATAGGTTCTTGTAAACTACTAGTCATGAAACACAGGTCAAAAAAATTGAACTCAAAAAATACATAATTAAATCCTAGTAGCAATATCACAATTTGACTTACTCAAAAATATATTATACTTGCAACAAATGAATCAATCAAAGAATTGTTGAAGAACGTGAATGCCTGTGGACGTGGAAGCTTGCAAAGCAGAGTCTGTAATCTTCCCTGTCCCTACGGTCTCTTCTCCCACCTACCAGCATTTACTACATACCTTGTCGCATGATCGCAAGGCTTCATTTTCACTCTTGCGATCATGCAACTTCCTTCTCTGCCCTGACATTGTCCTTCCCCACCTACCGTAGGCCTTCTTTCTCTGCCTTGTCGCATGATCGCAAGGCTTGCTTTCAGCTTTTGCGATCATGTGACTTCCTCATATTTTTGCCCAGCACTTTATGCGACTGCCTTAAGCTTGCACGGTTTTGTTTTTGTGCGCACCTACGACCTCAATAAATGCCCAACTTTTTTGTTTACCGTCTGCGTGTTTTTCCATGGCTTGTCTTTTGTGTGGGGCCCTCTCCCTTTACCTTTTTGCATGATCGCATAACTCTCATTTGGTTTATGCGATCATGCGACATCCTTAAACTTTTGCTTTCATTTCCAAGCGCGTGGGTCCCCTCGAATATGCTCTTGTTGCATGAGAATTATTTTATTCATGCGATCATGCGACCACTCTCATGCGAAAGCCATTTTTCTTCCGCCAACCACCATATTAATTGCAATGTATTTTATATAGTTTTTCTCTGACTTTTTGAATCGATCAGTTATTCTCCAGGCAATTCAAGAACTTTCTTCAAGAAGAATATTTTGAAAACAAAAGAGGAATGTTTTTCTTAGTTTTTTGTGTCTAGAAAATTCTCGGTCTCTGCAAGAAATATAGGCAATAATTTGAGCATACTGGCAGCTTTGTAAATCTGAAAAACTTGGCATTAATATATATATAATTATTATTTCAGAGGATCAATACTCTGTTTCCACTCTATTTTTTACTCTGTTTGTTCTTCAATATTTTATGTGTTGAATCTTCCTCCATCAAATTTGTATCAGAGCAGGTTGTTATTGAAGGGAAAAGGTTTGTTGGAGATTGAAGCACAAAAATGATCTGGGTATTGTTTTCTTGGAAGATTTCATTGTGGGCAAAGAGCAAGTCAGAGAAAAGAAAGAAAAGGGGGTTTTATAAAAAAGGAGAAAGTGTTACTGGTAAACCATGGCAGGAACTAGTGGAAGTATTTCTCAGCCCCAGATTCCAATTTTTAATGGCAAAAACTATGACTATTGGAGCATCAAAATGAAGACTCTTTTTCGTTCACAAGATGTTTGGGATTTAGTGGAAAATGACTTTCCTAAACCACCAGACCAGCAAGCATGTTAGGCCCTTTCACAAGCAGATAAAGATTTATTGAAGGAAAATAAGAAGAAGGATGCAAAGGCACTATTTTTCATTCAACAGGCAATGAAAGAATCGATCTTTCCAAAGGTTACAGCTGCCACAAGATCAAAACAAGCATGGGATAGTTTGCAAACAGCATACCAAGGCACAGGCAAGGTAATAATGGAAAAATTACAAATACTTAGAAGGGATTTTGAAAATTTGCAAATGAAAGACTTAGATTCAATAGATGCATTTTTCACTCATGCAATGTCAATAGTAAATCAGTTAAGGTCCTATGGAGACACTGTTGAAGATCAAAAGATTGTGGAAAAAATACTTAGAAGTCTGCCTGCTAAATTTGATGCTGTAGTAATAGCCATTCAAGAGGCCAAAGATCTTTCTATATTATCAGTAGATGAATTGATGGGATCACTTCTAGTCCATGAGAAAAGATTGAACCGAATAGGGTCATCATCATTTGAGAATGCATTCAAGACTCAGCTCTCATTTGGCAAGTCAAGAGGGAGATTAAACAACAACAGAGGCAGAGGACATTTTTCATCAAGAGGAGGAAGAGAAAACACACAATTTGAAAGTAGAAGACCACCATCAAGCCCAAATGCCCATTCTACATCAACAAGAGGAAGGGGGAACAATCACTCTCAAAGTTATCATCAAGGAGAAAGGTATGACAAATCTAACATCCAATGTCACTACTGTAGCAAATTTGGGCATTATGCATCAGAATGTAGGAAAAAGCAATATGATTTGAACAAGCAAAAAGCACATTTCACAAATGAAAATCAGTCAAACAGTAGTGGACAAGACACAATATTGATAACATGCAATGTAGCACAAGAAAGTTCTAAAGAACTGTGGTTCTTAGATAGTGGGTGTAGTAACCATATGAGTTATAAAAAGGAGATGTTTGCAACAATAGATGATTCAGTAAAATTAGAAGTTAAACTAGGAAATGATCAAAAAGTTTCAGTTATGGGCAAAGGATCAATTAACATAAAAACAAAACAAGGCAAAGATAAACAAATTTCAGATGTTTACTATGTTCCTGGATTACAACATAACCTTATAAGCATTGGGCAATTAGTGCAAAAGGGTTATAAAGTACACTTTGAGAATGGTGAATGTGTGATTCTAGACAAGAAACCAAGCAATAGGCTGATTGCAAGCATAGAAATGACAAAGAACAGGATGTTCCCACTAAGAATTCAAAGTGGATTAATAATAGAGCCACAAGGTTTGCAAAAGGTTGCTGAAATAGCTTTTAAAGCCTCATACAAAAATGAATCTTGGTTGTGGCATTTAGGACTTGGACATTTAAACTTCAAAGGATTATAGCTGTTATACAAGAAGAAAATGGTATATGGGTTGCCACAAATAGAGCCACTTAAAACCACATGTGAAAGTTGCATATTGGTAAAACAACATAGGAAGTCATTTCTGGTTGGGGAATCATATAGAGCAAAACAACCATTAGAGATAGTACATTCAGACATTTGTGGACCTATGCAAACACCTTCCATTAGTGAAAAACTTTATTTCATAACATTCATTGATGATTTCAGTAGAAAAGCATGGGTTTATTTCTTAAAATTCAAATCTGATACATTTGTTGTTTTCAAGGAGTTCAAGGCAAAAGTTGAAAAAGAAAGTGGATATCCTATCAAGACATTGAGAACCGATCAAGGTGGAGTATGTCTCAACTGAATTTAAGAATTTTTGCAAAGAAAATGGCATACACAAATAATTTATAGCAAGGTACACACCTCAACAAAATGGAGTAGCTGAGAGAAAGAATAGAACAATCATGGAAATGGCACGTAGCATGATAAAGGCAAAACATCTACCAAATGAATATTGGGCTGAAGCAGTTGCATGTTCAGTTTATATTTTGAATAGGTGTCCAACAAAAGTAGTGATAAATAAACCACTAGAAGAAGCTTGGAGCAAGAGAAAACATAACATATCACATTTAAGAGTTTTTGGATGTGTGGCATACTCATTGGTACCTCAAGAGTTGAGAAGAAAATTAGATGACAAAGGAGAAAAATGCATATTTGTGGGATATAGTGAACACTCAAAGGCATATAAGCTATACAATCCTATTACTAAGAAGCTGATAATAAGCCATGATGTTGAATTTGTTAAAGAAGAGGCATGGGATGGCAGCATAGACAAAATAAATTCAACCACTCCTAATGTTCTATAAGAGAATGAAGAGGATGAAATTCAGGCTGCAAATCCACCTACACAAGAAAATGCACCTAGAACACCATCAAGACCACCTAGCACTCCAAATCCCACTACAACAAATAATAACAGTAGTGAATCTTCTGATCCTACACTTGCATCTTTGAGGTCTAGGTCCATAAACACATCAAAGAAGACAAGAAGTCTTAGGGAGATTTATGATGAAACTCAAGAAGATGAAAATGCTGATTTTTGTTGTGACTTTGCATTGTTAACACAAGCTGATCTAATCTATTTTGAAGAAGCCTTAAAAGAAGACAAATGGATTGCAGCCATGGATGAAGAAATTAAGTCAATAGAAAAGAATGAAACATGAGATCTAGTAGAGCTTCCAAAAGGCAAGGATGTGATTGGAGTAAAATAGATTTATAAGACAAAATATGATGTTGATGGAAAAGTTGCAAAGCACAAGGCAAGATTAGTGGCAAAAGGTTTTACACAAAAGCCCGGTATAGATTTCAATGAAACATTTGCACCCGTGGCAAGATTGGATACAATAAAAATGGTCCTATCTATTGCAGCTCAAAACAAATGGAAATTTTATCAAATGGATGTCAAATCAGCCTTCTTAAATGAAATTTTGGAAGAAGAAGTGTATGTAAGTCAGCCACCTGGTTATGAAGTCTTGGGAGAAGAACATAAAGTATGTAGATTGAAAAAGGCTTTATATGGTTTGAAACAAGCTCCTAGAGCATGGTACAACATGATAGATTCTTATTTTGTAAATAATGGTTTTAGTAAATGTGGGAATGAACCTACTTTGTATATCAAAGTGAATGATGAAGGAGAAATTTTGATAGTTTGTTTATATGTAGATGATTTGATATTCATAGGAGATATGGAAACTAATACATTCAAAGCAGCCATGAAAAAGGAATTTGATATGACTAATTTGGGCCTTATGAGATACTTTCTTGGCATGGAGGTAAGTCAAAATGATCAAGGAATCTTCATATGTCAGAGCAAGTATGTTGGTGAATTGTTGAAAAGATTTAAGATGACAAAAGTGAATCCAGCCCCTACACCGGTTGCATTGGGTTTGAAGCTTAGTAAAGATGATCAAGGTCCAAGTGTAGATCCAACTTTATTCAAAAGATTAGTGGGCAGCCTCATGTATTTAACTGCCACAAGACCGGATATTATGTTTGGAGTTAGTCTTATTTCCAGATTCATGGAGAAACCAAAAGAGTCACATTTGAAAGTTGGAAAAAGAATTTTGAGATACATAGCTAGAACAAAGAATTTTGGAATTTTGTATATATTTTCAAATGATTACAAACTGATTGGTTATATAGACAGTGATTGGGGAGGTAGTATGGATGACAGAAAAAGCACTTCCGGATACATGTTTCATCTAGGTTCCGGAGCTATCTCTTGGGCATCAAAGAAATAATCAATTGTTACTCTCTCATCAACTAAAGTAGAGTATGTAGCAGCCACATCAGCATCTTGTCAAGCAGTTTGGTTGAGGAGAGTACTTTCAGATTTGGGGCATCATCAAGAAGAAGCTATGAAAATTTACTGTGATAACAATTCAGCAATTGCCTTATCCAAAAATCATGTATTCCATAAATGAAGCAAACATATTGATACCAGATATCATTTTATCAGAGAATTGGTAAACAATGGTGACATTCATCTTCAGTTTTGCAAGTCAAATGAACAGCTTGCTGATATATTCACAAAACCACTGGCAAAGAATGTGTTTGAACATCTCCGAAGAGAAATCGACATTGTGGACATAATTGATAGTGAAGATTAAGGGGGAGTGTTGAAGAACATGAATTCCTGTGGAGGTGGAAGCTAGCAAAGTAGAGTCTATAATCTTCCTTGTCCCTACGATCTCTTCTCCCACCTACCAGCATTTACTACATACCTTGTCGCATGATCACAAGGCTTCATTTTCACTCTTGCGATCATGTGACTGTCTTCTTTGCCTTGACGTTGTCCTTCCCCACCTACTGTAGGCCTTCTTTCTATACCTTGTCACATGATCACAAGGCTTGCTTTCAACTCTTGCAATCATGCAGCTTCCTCATATTTTTGCCCAGTACTTTATGCGACTGCCTTAAGCTTGCATGGTTTTGTTTTTATGTGCACCTGCGACCTTAATAAATGCCTACCTTTTTTGTTTACCGTTCGCATGTTTTTCCATGGCTTGTCTTTTGTGTGGGGCCCTCTCCCTTTACCTTTTTGCATGATCGCATAACTCTCATTTGGTTTATGCGATCATGCGACATCCTTAAACTTTTTATTTCATTTCCAAGCGCGTGGGTCCCCTCGAATATGCTCTTGTCGCATGATCGCATGAGCATTATTTTATTCATGCGATCATGTGACCACTCTCATGTGATAGCCATTTTTCTTCCGCCAACCACCATATTAATTACAATGTATTTTATATAGTTTTTCTCTGACTTTTTGAATCGATCAGTTATTCTCTAGGCAATTCGAGAACTTTCTTCAAGAAGAATATTTTGAAAATAGAAGAGGAATGTTTTTCTTAGTTTTTTGTGTCTAGAAAACTCTCGGTCTCTGCAAGAAATATAGGCGATAATTTGAGCATACTGGCAGCTTTGTAAATCTGAAAAACTTGGCATTAATATATATATATATATATATATATATATATATATATATATATATATATATATATATATATATATATATATATAATTATTATTTCAGAGGATAGATACTCTGTTTCCACTCTATTTTTTACTCTGTTATGTTCTTCAGTATTTTATGTGTTGAATCTTCCTCCATCAAGAATCATCCAAATTTATTTTTTATTTACAAATAATCACTACCATCTAAACCACGAACTAATCAAAAGAATATTGAAAATGGTTAGATTCCAATTTGGAACAAAGAAACAAAAAACAAAGCAGTGAAAAGAAAATTAAGTTTCACCTGCCACCACAAATACCAATATGTTAAAAGAAAAACATTAAAGAACGTCCAAGCTAAATAGTAATTCTGAGATAAGCTTCATTCTACTTACGAGCTTACATGTGTTCCAAGGAACATATAACAAGGCACTAAAGCGACTAGACATAAAAAATGGTTCCAGGTGCCACCCCTATAGTATATAGTCAGGGGAAATAAACCAAGTGAATTCATTTAACAAATAAATTATGACTACAATGCCAGACAAATAAATTATGAATACAATGCCACGGAATAAGCTAAAATCTTATGGATCGAAATAAGAAAAACCTAAAATGCCTTTGAAAGAATAGATGGATAAAAGTCCAAAATTCTCTCATTAATTTGAGAAGAAGATGGTCACTGTAACAGGCCCAAAATAATACAAAATAAAAATGCACAGACATTTTCATTAAATTAAAAAAATTAGAAAATATATTACAATCTAAACTGTCGAGATAGTTGAAAGAAAACTACCAAAACGTTATAAAAAATAAACTACTAAAACTAAATTACTAAAGATAATAATCAATAAAATATGCCGTAGGATTAGTTGATTAGTTATCATTCCCCCCTTAATCTGAAGGGATATCTGTCATGCCAAGGAGCATTCTGAATTGCTCAAATTTGACATGACCAAGTGCTTTGGTGAAGATATTAGGGATTTGGGCTTCGGTAGAACATGGTTTTGGCTTCAACATGATGTTGAATCAAGTGATATTTGGTGTTGATATGCTTGGTTCTGTCATGAAATCTAGGATTGTTGGCCAATTGTATTGCAGAATTGTTATCAACAAATAAAGGTGTTGAAGTCATCTGTTTCTCCCCCAAATCATCAAGGATTTTCCTAAGCCATACAATTTCTTTTGTGGCTTGAGTTTCTGCTACATATTCTGCTTCGGTTGTAGAGTCAGCAGGAACTGTTTGTTTCTCGGATCTCCATGTGATAGCAGCTGATCCCATAATCATCAAATAACCTAAAGTAGATACTCCATTCTCTTTGTCACCATCAAAATCTGAATCTGAATAGCCCGTAAGATGGAAATCAGAAACCTTAGAATATTTTATACCAAGAGTCTGAGTCCCTTTTAAATATTTCAAAACTCGTTGTGCTGCAACCCAATGTCCTTGACATGGTTTAAGCATAAATCTGGAAAAAATACCCACTGCATAGGTAATGTCTGGATGAGTAGTGGTGACGTAAATCAAACTTCCAACAAGTTGCCTGTACTTGGTTGGATCTTAAAAATCATTTCCTTCATTGGAAGAAATCTTCAAATTTTGCTCCATGGGAGTGGAAACTTAATTACAATCTTCCATGCCAAATCTGCATAATAACTCTCCAATATATTTCTTCTGAGAAACAAAAATAAACTTAGGATTTCGAATAACTTCAATACCTAAGTAATAATGCAGTAACCCTAAGTCAGTCATATCAAAAAATTTCTTCAACTCTCTTTTAATAGATGTAATATAATCATCATTATTTCCTATGATGAGAAGATCATCAACATATACAACTAGATATACAATTGATCTACCAATTTTCTTGACAAAGAGAGTTGCATCATCTAGATGAAAGTGCTTGTAGTTTAGTTGTAGGAGGTGCTCAATTAATTTTTCATACCAAGCATGTGGTGCTTGCTTCAAACCATACAAAGATTTTATCAATTTACATACCTTTTGTTCCTGACCTTTGATAACAAAACCTTCAGGTTGCAACATATAAACATCTTCTTTCAAATCTCCATTCAAAAAAGCTGTTTAAAAATCCATATGATGTATATTCCATCCTTTTTGTGTTGCTAAAGAAAACAAAGCTCGAATAGTGCCCCATTTTGCTGTAGGAGCAAATGTTTCAATGTAGTCAACACCTTCTTTCTGAGCATATCCCTTTGCTACAAGTCTTGCTTTGTGTTTTACAAGAGATCCATCAGCTTTATATTTGTCTTTAAATACCCACTTGCAGCCAATAGGTTTGGTTCCAATTGGAGGATCCACCAACCTCCAAGTTCCATTTTTTATGAGAGCATCATACTCTCTTTGCATTGCACTTTTCCATGTATCACTAGCTGTTGCTTCTTGGAATGAAGAAGGTTCATCAATAGAAGAAAAATTTAATTCAAAATCATCATATCTTTTTGGAATTGTCTTGGACCCCAGGGATCTACGGACTGGTTGTTCCGATGTTTTCTCAATTTTTGGTTCACATTCTTTTGTAACAAGTTCGTCAGAAACTGGTTCACATTCATTTGCAACATGTTCTTCACAAGAAATTTTAGATTCATTAGACTCTTTCACATTCTCTATCACTTCTAGAGATTGATTGAGAAGAGGAATCCCGCCTACAAGAGTTGGAAGTGCATTATCTCATTCATGATAGAATTTTTTTGAATGAAATCGATCAAGATGAGAAAGCTATTTATTAATAGTGGAGGCATCTTTTCCAAATTCCAGAAATATAACATCTCGAGAAACAACTAACTTTTTGTTTTTCTCATCATATAGACGATAAGCTTTAGAAGTAGTAGAATATCCTAAAAAAATGCATTTTCTACTCCTAGCTTCCAATTTATTTCTTAGCTATTCAGGAATTAAAGCATAGCAGGGGGAACCAAAAACCCTAAAATGCTTCACATGGGGAAGACGACCATGCTAGAGTTCATAAGGAAATTTATTTTCTAGTGCAATAGACAAACTTCTATTTTTTATGTAGACAGCACAAAGAACTGCTTCTCCCGCGACCTCTATTGCTAGTGTCTTGTCTAGAAAAATTATCTTTAGATGTCTACCCCTGCTGTGCAAGACATTAAGTCTCAGCATTTGAAATTGATGCTTTCTTCCCAAAGGCTTTTTCTCTCTCTACAATTTTTTCCACAAGTTTATCAAATGTTATATCCTTCAGTTTCTCACTAGCTTGAAGAGACTCAAGATAGTGTGAATAGGCAGGATAAAGAGCTTTAATAAAAGCAATGAGTTGAAGATCAACTTTTACACTGGTAGCTTCAATATCATGAAATAATGCTCTAATTTTAGAAGCCAACTTCATTGGATCATTATCTTTCAACTCTAAATGGAATAACTTCATTAACAACTGAATGATTTCAAGTTCTGAATGTGAATCATACAGATCTTTGAGTTTCTTTAATGTTGCAAATGCATTTTTACAAGAGATTATATGTCTACTTACCTCTTCACTAATTGAGGTGGCAATCAATGCATAAGCCTTTTTATTTTTACTCTTCCAGATGATAAGTTCTTTTTGATCTGTAGGTTGTTCTAACTCTTTTGCACTATCATCTTTGCTTTCACAAATATCATCCCACAAATCATTAAAACTAAGAGTATTTTTAACTTTTCGAAACCATTCATGATAATTCTCTTTCCCAGAAAGAACTATTCCAACAATTGAAATTGAAGAATGCATTGGAATAAATTGTTCAATCTAAAATCTATTTTGTATTCTAGACTATACCAAGAAAATCATTTACTTCACAATAAAAAATCAAAATTCCAGAGCCTGTAATTTTTATTTTTCTACAGGTTCTACAACTTGGCTCTGATACCACTGTAATAGGCCCAAAATAATACAAAATAAAAATGCACAGACATTTTTATTAAATTAAAAAACTGGAAAATATATTACAATCCGAACTATTGAGATAGTTGGAAGAAAACTACCAAAACGTTATAAAAAATAAACTACTAAAACTAAATTACTAAAGATAATAATCAATAAAATATCCCGAAGGATTAGTTGATTAGTTATCTAGGAGAGTCTATGGCATTATTGAAACATTGAAAGATATGGAAAATTTCATGCTCAATATTGCTGGAATTACATGGATTTCATTTGGTTGTTTTGTGGCACTTCTAGTTGCCAAAGTTACAATTGCATTACGGTGGAAGCCTCTGCAAATAGCCAAGCATTTTCAGTCTCAAGGAATTACAGGCCCTCCTTACAAGTTTCTGGTTGGAAATTCTTTTGAATTTGCTAAGTTGATGTATGAGGCCACAACCAAGCCTATGAAACTCTCCCATGACATTGTAGGAAGAGTGTAGTCTTGGTAACCTTATTGGTCCAAAATATATGGTAATTTTTATTCAATACGGCAAGTTTATTCTGTAAGCTAATGATGTTAAAACATATTAACATATTCTTTATCATTTAACTACCAGGCTCAACTTTCTTAATTTGGCTGGTGCCAAAACCAACATTAATAATTGGTAGATTTGAAATGGCGAAGGAGTTGCTAGGTGATAAGAAAGGGAATCATGGAAAACCAAAATGGGATCCTGTGACTAAAGAGATATTTAAAGAAGGCCTGGTGGTGCTCAATGGTGATAAATGGGCGCATCACCGGCAGATTATTAATCCATCTTTCCATATTGATAAGCTCAAGGTTAGGTGGTATCCATATTCTTGCCTGAAGTATGTCAAAATTGGACCCTATCTGAACAGTTAAGCTATCAATTTTTTTTGGAAAAGCAGAAAATTGTGTATTGATGATATTGATCATTTGAATTTAGGATTTTCATTTGCTATAAGAGAGTTCCATCGACTGAATTATTGGTATCTGGATGACTTATCCATAATCCATCTACACGAGAGTTCCATAGACTAGTCAGAACTTTGTTGTTACTTTAGTAATCAGTCAATAATTTATCCAAATATGGTTTGTTTCCCATATTAACTACATTGAGAAAAAAAATGTTAGAAACTGCCTTTAGGCAGGAGACTTATGTTTTCATATGAATAGTTTGCAATTAGTTGCTGCTTTGGTAACAGTGCAAACAGTTATATCCTATGGTTTGGAGTGATATTCCCATTAAACTTATTTTTCTATCCCTTTTTGCTTTTTTGTGATTGGATAATGGATTTTTGCTGGTGGTTTATTTCATTTTTGGTTCACAAAAATGTTGGAAAAACATTCTAGAACACTCCACTGTGTCTCGACTATGCTTTGACAGTTGTGGTCCTCGCAACATTTTCGATTAAATGAAATTTTTAAATTACTTCCCTATTTTCTGATTGGCTCTCCTCATTTTTGTCAGTCGTCTTTTTATTTTCCCGCTCAGAAAATTTGACAAAAATCTTCTCAAGCGTCCACCTGTTTTGTCGCTGCTTCCACATCTTGCATATGCATGTTACGAGACAACTTCTGTGGCAATTCTAACACAATTCACTTGTCCTGCTTTCCCTTCCACACTTTGCGAACATGCTAAATTTCTCTTCATGCTCCTTTTTTGGGATAAGTTTGAACTGGGTTGTGATTATATTGCCATGGTTATTCTTGAGGCTAACATCTTCTCATTGAATCTCCGTACGAATCTGGAAATGCTGCAGCGGCAAGAAGCAGAAAGAAGGAACCGTCGCCTGCATCACAAGAGTTGCTTATTCCTTTGATATTTGAAAGGTAAACTCGTAAAAAATGCTTTTAATTATGATTCTCAAAAGTTTACAGCCTCAGGTTTCTGTCAGTCTCCATTCTAATGTAGCAAAATCCCTCACTTGAATTCAACGAGACTATAATCGAGAATCCATTCAGATTCTCACTAGTTTCTCATCTGCATTCGTCAGAAATATATCCATCTTAGCTTCTAGATTATTTTCAGACCATCATCGGAGAAGGATAGAATTGTGTGATGGCATGTCGAGTTGTACAGACTGATGGGGGCTTCTTGGGCATTTAACCTTTGAGAAAAGCTATGGCGCATTGGTCGAAATGGTGGTTGGAGCTGTTAAACCATGCAATATTGAAGAATTGATACATAGAAAAAGATCTAAAGCATTAGGAGAAATTGGGTTAAGCGGACTCCGAAATATAAATTAAACTCTCAATTCCAATGCTCTAAACATCAGAAGAGGATATGTAGATTCCTAACAAGATCTAGAGGCGTTAGGAGAATTAAGATTGGGCAGAATACAAAACGATAAAATTGAATTCTCAATTGAAATAAACCAGAATCAAATTTCTTCGAGTGTGGGTAGGTTCTGGTTCACTAGCAGAATTGAACTGTCCGCAACATCCCGCTCAAAGTCAACCATATGAGTTAAATTGAGTAAAAAAATCCTAACACTTTCCCACCAACGTTCTTTCTCCTAGACTCGTCATGGTCCATGATGCCAGCAGATGTGGTCAAGACGATGAAACCAAACTGCACATAAAGAAACTGCTATGAATCCAATAAAATATAAATTTGATGAAGCAAAAATATGCATGCAGAATGAAAAATGTATTTAAGAGGTAAAGAGTTTTAAATAATGATTTTTAGCAAAAGTTTACCTGTCGAGAAGGAAGTAATCTAGCAGTCCACGATTCAATTTCTTTCACCCCAACATCAAATCGAGGACTAATTGCACCACACTTGTTGAGCCTTCCAAATTTTGTATGCTGTTGAATCAGAATTATTATCAATGCATCTCATAGATTACATTTAGCTTTAATTTTTATGTTATGTATGTTGGAAGTGGTGATAGTTTTGAGAGGGGGGGGTGAATCAGGACTATATAAAATTTATTCAAACAAGCACAATTACAAATTGCAATTTTCTGAACATGACAGATTTGAAATCTTTATGAGAATGAAACAGAATGTAAAGAAATAACTCACAAGACAACACAAAAATTTTGTCGAGTGGGAAACCCTCAAAACCTTACAGTTTTGTCATAGGGAGAAAAACCACTCCCATTGAACCTGTACTTTTATTGAAAAATACCCTTATTCATACAATAGCAGCTCCTACTGCTTTCCTGGGCTTATAGCCTTTCACTTTCTTCTTCACAAATGGATTTTAACCATATAGTTTGTATATGTAATTGTATGTGTTTACAGTACATACACCTTACATATAAAACTACTTAAGATAGAAACATTCAGTACTATTCATATTTGAGAACAGTTTCTCCTCATTTTTTTCACACATTTACATACAACATCTTCCTCTTTTTAAATAGGAAGTATAAATTTTTTCAAAGAACAAAAAACTGTTTGGACTGATATTCAAACTGAAAATTTTGTTCCAACCGAAACTGAAAATATTATTCCAACTGATACTCAAACTGATAATAGAAATAGTTTGCATATAACTGTTCATATTACCAACTTAATATGTTTTACGAATGCATAAATTTTTTTCCATGAAATCTATCTCACAAACAGACTATCCAACTGAATCCAAAAACCGTGTAACTTCTAACCAAATAACTGATTTTTCGTGTACAATAAAAACTGCATAGAATACTTTAGAAATTGATGTAAATCATACAAACCAAGTTCACAAATGAGTATCATAAAACTCAAATGACTAAAGACATGAAACTTCATTTTCAGATTCCAAACTGCATGCTTATAAAGAGTCAAGTTTATAAAATAAAAAATGACTACCAAATACCAAAGTCTTCAGAACAAACATAACTCTCACAGTTGACATAACACTGAATAGAGAACACAATGTTTCCAATTTCTTTCAATAAAATGCAATGAAGATTTCAGACTCGAGACTTAAGATGCATACCTTGTCCACCCTCAAACTTGCCTAAAAATGCATATCGTGAAATTTGACTGAGAACCCTCAACCACTGCCTATGAGTGACCGCTGAGTGCATCATGCTCGAAGAGTGCTAGAACACAGCAAACAAAAAAAATGTATCAGCATTTGATGAGAAGATAAACAAAAATGTCATAGTTCATAATACCAAAGGTTAGAGCACATAAATCTTCACCAGTTCTCAAATACCTTACAAAGATACCACAAAAATAGTATGAATCTATTCCTCGCATGATGCGGAATGACATTATAAAAACCCACAATCACAAATGCCACAAAGAGCCATCAAACCAGCACTGAAAGAATCATGGTGGTACTCTCAGCTAGGGCAAGAGCAAAAAATAATATGCTAAACATAAAGTCTGGATATGATAATGAGCAACAGAACTTAACAATAATGAAGAATGATTCATGTCCACCATAGTAAAAGGACACATGGTTGCATCATTGCCAAGTGTTGACAACCAAGGTCAACAAAAAAACACAATCATAACTCAAATACAACCCACGGTTAGCCGCATGGTACACTACACTCAACAATGCCAGCTAGAGTCAAAACACATGGCATCAAGGACAAAAGACCAAAAAATCTCCCCCATTTGTCCTTGAGGCAAAACAATTACAAACTTTCATATATCAAAGAAACAATAAGCAATGAACAGTAGAATGCTGAACATCAAAATACATCACTGAAATATCTGAATACCAGAATGATAATCAATGAACATCAGAATGCTAAACATCATAATACATCATTGAAATATCTAAATACCTGAATTGACCAAACTGCAAACTGAAAAACATACTGAAAAATCTGCACGGCATGAAACCTATGAAATATCTGCATGAAACCTTGATGAAACCATTGAAATGCTGAGAACCAGAATGAAACTCTGAAAACCATGAAGAATGAAATGCTGATAACCATTTGAAACTCTGAGAACCAAAAAAAAATGCAATGCTGATAACCACATATCTCCCCCATTTTGCATCAAGGAAACAAAAGATTGCTAGAAAATAGACTATGAAGAGGAAGCAATAACCTCTCCCAGACTCCCCCATAAGGGAAAAAAACTCAGTGTAGTAGAGAAAGAGAAACAACCCCCAACTGAGTGCAGAGTTGTTCAAAAGAGGCTCGGGGAAGAGCTTTAGTAAAAATATCGGCCACCTGTGCTTGAGTAGGAACATAAAGAAATTGAAACTCATTTGCAAGCACATGATCACATAAAAAATGAAGTTTAATAGCCACATGCTTGGTACGAGAGTGCATAACAAGATTTTTGCTTAACTGAATAGCACTCACATTATCACACATGATAGAAATGTGTTTAGGAACTTGAATACCAAGATCAGATAACTGATATGTCATCCAAATCAACTAAGTACAACAAGTAGTGGCTGCAACATACTCAGACTCAAAAGTAGGCTAAGTGACACAATCCTGTTTCTTACTATGCCAGGCAACCAAACAAGGACCTAAGAAAAATGCAGCACCACTGGTGCTCTTTTTGTCATCTGAACCACCCCAATCTAAATCAGTATAACCAATTAAAGTGCAATCATCAGTATGAGGATACCATAATCCAAAATCAAGAGTACCTTGGATGTACTTAAAAATTTGAACAACAGCACTAAGATGAGACTGTTTGGGAACTGATTGAAATCGTGAGACAAGACAAACAACTTGTATCAGATCTAGTCTAGATGCAGTAAGATATAATAGATTACCAATCATAGACCTGTAATAAGTCTGATCCACTGAAGGGGAATCATCATCTTTAGTAAGTTTGCACCCTATTTCCATTAGTGTACTAATAGGTTTACAATCTGTCATATTAAATTTCTTTAACATTTCTTTGGCATATTTTGATTGTGATAGAAACAGGCCATGTTTAAGCTGAGTTACTTGAAGACCAAGAAAAAATGTCAATTCACACAAAACAGACATCTCAAATTCTGATGCCATGATATCAGAAAAATGCTTTGACAATGCATCATTAGTTGAACCAAAAATAATATCATCAACATAAACTTCCATAGCTAGGATTTCTCCATTAACATTTTTAATGTACAAAGTACTATCTGCACTTCCTCGTGTAAAACCATTTTCTATAAGATGCTTATCAAGTCTGGAATACCAAGCTCGAGGAGCTTGTTTTAAGCCATATAATGCCTTTTTAAGACAATATACATAATCAGGTTTATCTGATGACTTAAAACCTTCTGGTTGTTCCATATATACTTCTTCATCAAGATATCCATTTAAGAAAGTAGTTTTGACATCCATTTGATAAACAATGAATTTTTTATAATTAGCATATGCAAGAAAAATTCTAATAGATTCTAGCCTTGCAACTGGTGCAAAAGTATTGCCAAAATCAATACCTTCCTATTGAGCATAACCTTTACACACAAATCTAGCTTTATTCCTCATTACTTTGCCATCTTCATTTAACTTATTTCTAAAAATCCATTTCCCACCTATAACGTTCTTGTTATTAGGTCTAGGAACAAGTTCCCATGTCTGATTTTTCTCAATCTAATTTATTTCATCTATCATAGCATTTACCCAGCAAGGTTTAGACAAGGCTTCGGTTACAGTTTTTGGCTCAAAATCTGATAATAAACACAAATGTTGTACAATGTGAGCACGTTCATCCAATTTTTCTTTTCTTCTCCTTAGTATTCCTCCTTCTATAGACCCAATTACCTGAGATTCAAGATGCCTTTTTGCTATGATTCTAGATGGAGTTTTCAAGGGAATTTTTGACTCTTGAGAATCTGAACACTATTCTTGATCAGAATGATGAGAATGTTCTTGATTATCAATGTTAGTCGTATTATGTCCACAAGAAACATGTTCTTTTCTTTTCAGAGATTCTTCATCAACACAACTTTTATTTTTACTGTATAATGAAGAACTTTCATCAAATATCACATTAATTGCTTCAATGACTTTATTTAATCTTGTATTATAACATTTGAAAGCTTTGCTTTGTGTAGAATACCCTAGAAAAATACCTTCATCAGACCTTGAATTAAAACTATCTAACAAGTCATTGTCCTTCTTAATGAAACACTTATAGCCAAAAATTTTAAAATTCTTAACATTAGCAATTTTTCCATACCACAGTTCATAAGGAGTATATGCTGTTCTAACTCTGATTTGAGCTCTGTTCAGAATATGCACAGTTGTATGAACAACTTCTGTCCATAATTTATTAGGTAATTTTGCCTAATTTGACATAGTTCTAGCCATTTCTTTCACTGTCCTATTTTTCCTTTCAACAACACCATTTTGCTGTGGTGTACGAGCAGGTGAAAATCGCCTCTTAATACGATGTTTTTCCCAATACTTGACAAATTCTTGAGAAGTGAATTCTCCACCTCTGTTAGACTATAAGCACTTTAACTTAAGTTCTGTTTCTCTTTCTACCATTTTCTTGAAAATTTTGAAGTGTGAAAAAGCTTTAGATTTATGTTTCAAGAAGGTTACCCAGACCATCCTTGAATAGTCATCTACAAATAACATGAAGTATCTTTCACCATTTAGGGATGGAGTTATTGTAGGACCACATAAATCTGTATGAACAATTTCTAGAGGCCTACTAGACATGTACTCCTTAGTTTTGAAAGATATTCTAGTTTGTTTACCTTTAACACATTCTTCACAAATTCTATCAGGTTTGCTAATTAATGGTAAACCTCTAACCTTTTTATTTTTGCTGATCCTAGAAAGATTATTAAAATTTAGGTGACCCAGTTGTTTATGCCATAACCAATTCTCTTCTACTTGACTTACAAGATAAGTATTAATCAGTGAAGACTCCTTTACAGTAGAATCAATTAGATTATATAGATTACCTCCTGTCCTTAGACCATTAGTAATAACTTTGTTGTTACTTTTAATAGAGCATCCTTTAGAATTGAAGGAAATTGAATAACCACTGTCACAAATTTGACTAACACTCAGAAGATTGTGTTTTAGTCCTTCTACATAATAAACTTCATGAATAGGTGTATCTGTATTAAGGACTATTGTACCACACCTAGTTACATAGGCACCTGAGTTATCTACAAATAGAACAAATCCACCATCAAAATCTTCTAGAACCTTATACTTGCCATTACAGCCTGTCATATGATGAGAGCAGCTGCTGTCCAAAACCCAAGAAGCTAGTTTATGGACAAACAGAGCTGTTTCAATGATCAAAGACTTTTCAATGGGTTTCCATACTTGTTTAGATTTTAAATGAAGCTTACACTGATTGGAAAAGTGCCCATAATGAAAACACCTAAAACATCTGATTAGATTCTTGAAACCATACTTTTGTCTATTTATCTTACAGTTGAATGCTTTATGACCAAAAATATTGCAGTTAAAACAATAACCTTTGAAATAACTCATATTTTGCCTTGAAGTTTTCTTTTTGTCATTTAATCCAGCTTGTTCAATCTATTTTAGCAACATAACAAGTTCCTTGTCTTTTTCAACAAGGGATTGTTTTTGATCTTCAATCACCTGATTTGCTATTTCTAAATCAGTTTTCAGAGTTCTATTTTCTTTTTCAAAATCTAATATCAATTTCTTTTGCTTCTTAAGTTCTTGTAAAGAACAAAGAAGTTCTTTTTCAAGATCAATATCTCCATCTGAATTAGATGAAGATTCTGCTTTTATAGTTTCAAAATTAGAAACATTAATAATTTCAGCCATAAATGATACTTCTCCTTCTTCTTCAGAATTACTTGATTCTTCACTAGAATCCTCTTTTGACAAGAAACTTTTCTTTTTGAAATTCTTGAACCTCTAATTCTGATTCCAAGGTTTCCTTCTAGGAAAATTTTTAGTTTTCTCATTATTGTTATCTTGATTAGCATAAGGACATTTTGCAGCAAAATATCCTAGTTGACCACAACTAAAACATTTATGTTTGCCTTGATAATTCTTCCTCATTTTCTTGACTAATAAAGCTTCTAGAGCAGTAGTTAAATTAGTATCACTTTCATCTAATTTCTCAGCCTTAAAGGTTATTTCTTTTGATGCAGAAGTAGCTTGATTACTGATTCTCATTTCATACGTAGTCAAAGTTCCTTGCAGTTGATGGAAGGTCATTTTAGAAAAAAAGTTCTTTTCTTCTAAGGTAGAAATCTTAGTTTCAAATTTAGGTAGAATTGTTCTAACTACCTTTGAAATGATGTCATGTTCTTCAATAGTTTCTCCTAATCCTTTTCTAGCATTAACTACTTCATCAACACGCAAAAAATAAGCAGCTATACTTTCTTCCTCATTCATCTTCAAGTTATAAAACTGAGTTTTTAATGTTATCAATTTTGATTCCTTTACTTTCTCATCTCCTTGATATTTATAGTTTCTAACTTATTACAAATATCATTTGCTGATTTACAGTACATAACTTTAACAAACACATCTTTGTTAAGACCACACAGAATAGAAATTTTTTCTCTTTTATCAAGTTCATATTTGGTTTTTTCAACTTGATCTATAGGAACTGTATTAGGAACATCATATTTATTTTCAACTACTTCCCACATATTAATTTCCAAAGAATTAATGAAGGCTTCCATTCTTACTCTCCAAAACACATAATCAGTGCCATCAAACAATGGAGCTCTGCTCAGAGATGCACCCTCTGCTTGAGCCATTTTTACTTCCAAAAATCCCTAGATAATCCCTATAGATAGAAAGGGGCCCTATCTCTGATACCACTTGTTGGAAGTGGTGATAGTTCTGAGAGGGGGGAGTGAATCAGGACTATATAAAATTTATCCAAACAAGCACAATTACAAATTGCAATTCTCTGAACATGACAGATTTGAAATCTTTATGAGAATGAAATAGAATGTAAAGAAGTAACTTAGAAGACAACACAAATTTTTTTCCAAGTGGGAAACCCTCAAAACCTTACTGTCAGGTCCCCTTTTCAAATAATTAAAAATAATAACTTTTGCTAAGGCTGGCGGGCTCATAAAGTAAAGTTTCAGAAAAAGGGGCTAATATTTGGAAAGGATTGAAATAATAAATGTTAAAAATTATTAAAATATATCTAATTCACCCCTCTTGGTCCTGAGTTAGGGTTATGCCCTCTTTAAAAGTGGTTTAGAGGCATTTCGGGCTCATTCTAGAACTTGATTTTTGCTCATTGCTTTGTTGTTCTTCAAAGGCTGCCAAACTTGTGGAGAAGGAGACCCAAAGATGAGAGTTTTTAGGTTTATAGGAAGGCTAAGGATGGGATTTTGAGGCCATTCCATGTGCAAGCTCATGCAGAGTTTGCCCTTGTGCTGAACAGTGCGGATTTATGAGTTTTCGGGTGTGTTTTTGTAAGATTTTGGTGTTTTCGGTTGAGCTTTTCATATCAGTTTGTGTTTCTATTTTATTGCAGCTATTTTGATGTTAAAATAGAGCTGAATATATGTATTGGGTCGTGGTTATACTTCTATGATGAATTATTAGTGTTTTGTGGTGTTTTCGGGCTATTTTGTGTTGTTTTCGGGAGCCCGCTGAGCATTGTTTTTGTCCTCCATTTGGGAGCTGTTTTGTAAACTCTATACAGATCTGGAAATGTCATTTTGTAGGCTGTTATGCTGGTAAAATTTCTGTAAAAATGTCTACTTTCAGATTTATCAATAATATGTGAAGCTGTGAAGATTTTGGCACTGTTTCGGGCATACTCGATTTGGGTTTTATTGAGAAATTGTATAATATTTCAAAGTGCTGATTTTTTAATTTAATAATCTGATTAGAGGTTTTAAATATCATATAAAATTAGTAAGGGTACATTACACTTACGATTTTGTCACAGGGAGAAAAACCACTCTTATTGAACTTGTACTTTTATTGAAAAATATCCTTCTTCATAAAATAGCAGCTCCTACTGCTTTCCTGGGATTATAGCCCTTCACTTTCTTCTTCACAAATGATTTTTAACCATATATTTTGTATATGTAATTGTATGTGTTTACAGTACATACACCTTACATATAAAACTACTTAAGATAGAAACATTCAGTACTATTCAAATCTGAGAACAATTTCTCCTCATTTTTTTCACACATTTACATACAACATCTTCCTCTTTTTAAATAGGAAGTATAAGTTTTTTCAAAGAACAAAAAATTGTTTGGACTGATATTCAAACTAAAAATTCTGTTCCAACCAAAATTGAAAATATTAATCCAACTGATACTCAAACTGATAAGAGAAACAGTTTGCATATAACTGTTCATATTACCAACTGAATATGTTTTATGAATGCATAAAAACTTTTCCATGAAATCTGTCTCACAAATAGACTATCCAACTAAATCCAAAAACCATGTAACTTCCAATCGAATAACTAATTTTTGGTGTACAATATCAACTGTATAGAATACTTTAGAAATCGATGTGAATCATACAAACCAAGTTCACAAATGAGTATCATAAAACTCAAATGACTAAAGACATGAAACTCCATTTTCAGATTCCAAACTGCATGCTTATACAGAGTCGAGTTTATAAACTCAAAAATAACTACCAAATACTAAAGTCTTTAGAACAAACATAACTCTCACAGTCGACATAACACTAAACAAAGAACATAGTGTTTCCAATTTCTTTCAATAAAATGCAATGGAGATTTAAGACTCGACACTTAAGATGCATACCTTGTCCACCCTCAAACTTGACTGAAAATGCATACCGTGAAATTTGACTGAGGACCCTCAACCAGTGCTTGTGAGTGACCGCTAAGTGCACCATGCTTGAAGAGTGCTAGAACCTAGCAAACAACAAAAATGTATCAGTATTTTATGAGAAGATAAACAAAAATGTCACAGTTCATAATACCAATGGTTAGAGCACATAAATCTTCACTAGTTCTTAGATACCTTACAAAGATACCACAAAAAT
Source organism: Chamaecyparis obtusa (assembly GCA_027943335.1). Taxonomy (NCBI): domain Eukaryota; kingdom Viridiplantae; phylum Streptophyta; class Pinopsida; order Cupressales; family Cupressaceae; genus Chamaecyparis; species Chamaecyparis obtusa. The sequence goes on from BSBK01001125.1 coordinate 648,137, forward strand.
GGTATGAATATGTTCCTCACATGAAGCAGAATGACATAATAAAAAACTACAATCACAAATGCCATAGAGAGCCATCAAACCAGCACTGAAAGAATAATGGTGGTGCTCTTAGCTAGGGCAAGAGCAAAAAATAATATGCTAAACATAAAGTTTAGATATGCTAATGAGAAACATAACTTAACAATAATGAAGAATGATTCACGTCCACCACGGTAAAAGGACACGTGGTTGCATCATTGCCAAGTGTTGACAACCAAGGTCAACAAAAAAACACAATCATAACTCAAATACAACCCACGGTTAGCTGCACGGTACACTACACTCAACAAATGCCAATTGGAGTCAAAACACATGGCATCAAGGACAAAAGACCAACAATCTCCCCTATTTGTGCTCGAGGAAAAACAATTACAAACTTTCATATATCAAAGAAACAATAAGCAATGAACAGTAGAATGCTGAGCATCAAAATAGATCACTGAAATATCTGAATACCAGAATGATAATCAATGAGCACCAAAATGATAAACATCATAATACATCATTGAAATATCCGAATACCTGAATTGACCAAACTGCAAACAGAAAAACATATTGAAAAATCTGCACGGCATGAAACCTGTGAAATATCTGCATGAAACCCTAAATATGAAACCCTTGAAATGCTGAGAAAAAAAATGAAACTCTGATAACCATGAAGAATGAAACACTGATAACCATCTGAAACTCTGAGAACCAAAAAAAAATGCAATGCTGATAACCACATATCTCCCCCATTTTGCATCAAGGACACAAAAGACTGCTAGAAAATAGACTATGAAGAGGAAGCAGTAACCTCTCCCAGACTCCCCATAAGGGAAAAAAACTCAGTGTAGTAGAGAAAGAGAAACAACCCCCAACTGAGTGCGGAGTTGTTCAAAAGAGGCTCGGGGAAGAGCTTTAGTAAAAATATCAGCCACCTGTGCTTGAGTAGGAACATAAAGCAATTGAAACTCATTTGCAAGCACATGATCACGTAAAAAATGAAGTTTAATAGCCACATGCTTGGTATGAGAGTGCATAACAAGATTTTTGCTTAACTGAATAGCACTCACATTATCACACATGATAGAAATGTGTTTAGGAACTTGAATACCAAGATCAGATAACTGATATGTCATCCAAATCAACTAAGTACAACAAGTAGTGGCTGCAACATACTCAAACTCACAAGTAGACTAAGTGACACAATCTTGTTTCTTACTATGCCAAGCAACCAAACAAGGACCTAAGAAAAATGCAACACCACTGGTGCTCTTTTTGATATCTGAACCACCCCAATCTAAATTAGTATAACCAATTAAAGTGAAATCATCAGTATGAGGATACCATAATCCAAAATCAAGAGTACCTTGGATGTACTTAAAAATTTGAACAACAGCACTAAGATGAGACTGTTTGCGAACTGATTGAAATCGTGAGACAAGACAAACAACTTGTATCGGATCTGGTCTAGATGCAGTAAGATATAACAGATTACCAATCATAGACCTGTAATAAGTTTGATCCACTGAAGGGGAATCATCATCTTTAGTAAGTTTGCACCTTGTTTCCATAGGTCTACTAACAGGTTTACAATCTGTCATATTAAATTTCTTTAACATTTCTTTGGCATATTTTGATTGTGATAGAAATAAACCATGTTTAAGTTGAGTTACTTGAAGACCAAGAAAAAATGTCAATTCACCCAAAACAGACATCTCAAATTCTGATGCCATGATATCAGAAAAATGCTTTGACAATGCATCATTAGTTGAACCAAAAAAAATATCATCAACATAAACTTCCACAGCTAGGATTTCTCCATTAACATTTTTAATGTACAAAGTACTATCTGCACTTCCTTGTGTAAAACCATTTGCTATAAGATGTTCATCAAGTCTGGAATACCAAGCTCGAGGAGGTTGTTTTAAGCCATATAATGCCTTTTTAAGACGATATACATAATTGGGTTTATCTGATGACTTAAAACCTTCTGGTTGTTCCATATATACTTCTTCATCAAGAAATCCATTTAAGAAAGCAGTTTTGACATTGATTTGATAAACAATGAATTTTTTATAATTAGCATATGCAAGAAAAATTCTAATAGATTCTAACCTTGCAACTGGTGCAAAAGTCTCACCAAAATTAATACCTTCCTGTTCAGCATAACCTTTACACACAAATCTAGCTTTATTCCTTATTACTTTGCCATCTTCATTTAGCTTATTTCTAAAAATCCATTTCCCACCTATAACGTTCTTGTTATCAGGTCTAGGAACAAGTTCCCATGTCTGATTTTTCTCAATCTAATTTATTTCATCTGTCATAGCATTTACCTAGCAAGGTTCAGACAAGGCTTCAGTTACAGTTTTTGGCTCAAAATTTGATAATAAACACAGATGTTCTGCAATGTGAACATATTCATCTAGTTTTTCTTTTCTTCTAGTTAGTATTCCTCCTTCTACAGACCCAATTACCTGAGATTCAGGATACCTTTTTGCTATGATTCTGGATGGAGTTTTTAAAGGAATTTTTGACTCTTAAGAATCTGAACACTATTCTTGATCAGAATGACTAGAATGTTCTTGATTATTAATGTCAGTCGTATTATGTCCACAAGACATGTGTTCTTTTCTTTTCAGGGATTCTTCATCAATGCAACTTTCATTTTTAGTGTATAATAAAGAACTTTCATCAAATATCACATTAATTCCTTCAATGACTTTATTCAACCTTGTATTAAAACATTTGAAAGCTTTTCTTTGTGTAGAATACCCTAGAAAAATACCTTCATCGGACCTTGAATTAATACTGTCTAACAAGTCATTGTCCTTCTTAATGAAACACTTACAGCCAAAAATTTTAAAATTCTTAACATTGGTAGTTTTTCCATACCACAGTTCATAAGGAGTATATGTTGTTCTAACTTTGATTTGAGCTCTATTCAGAATATGCACAGCTGTATGAATAGCTTCTTTCCAGAATTTATTAGGTAATTTTGCCTCATTTAACATAGTTCTAGCCATTTCTTTCACTGTCCTATTTTTCCTTTCAACAACACCATTTTGCTGTGGTGTACGAGCAGTTGAAAATTGCCTTTTAATACCATGTTTTTCATAGTACTCGACAAATTCTTGAGAAGTGAATTCTCCACCTCTGTTAGACCGTAAGCACTTTAACTTAAGTTCTTTTTTTCTTTCTACCATTTTCCTAAAAATTTTGAAGCATGAAAAAGCTTCAAATTTATGTTTCAAGAAGGTTACCCAGACCATCCTTGAATAGTCATCTACAAATAACATGAAGTATCTTTCACCATTTAGGGATGGAGTTTTTTAAGGACTGCATAAATCTGTATGAACAATTTCTAGAGGCCTACTAGACATGTACTCCTTAGTTTTGAATGATATTCTGGTTTGTTTACCTTTAACACATTCTTCACAAATTTTATCAGTTTTTCTAATTAGAGGTAAACCTCTAACCTTTTTATTTTTGTTGATCCTAATAAGATTATCAAAATTTAGGTGACCCAGTCATTTATGCCATAACCAATTCTCTTCTACTTGACTTACAAGACAAGTATTAATTAGTGAAGAATCCTTTACATTAGAATCAATTAGATTATATAGATTACCTCCTGTCCTTAGACCATTAGTAATAAATTTTTTCTTACTTTTAATAGAGCATCCTTTAGCATTGAAGGAAATTGAATAACCACTGTCACAAATTTGACTAAGACTCAGAAGGTTATGTTTTTGTCCTTCTACATAATAAACATCATGAATATATGTATCTGTATTAAGGACGATTGTACCACGCTTAGTGATATAAGCACCCGAGTTATCTCCAAACCGAACAAATCCACCATCAAAATCTTCTAGAACCTTAAACTTTCTTTTGCAGCCTGTCATATGATGAGAGCAGCCGCTGTCCAAAACCCAAGAAGCTAGTTTATGGACAAACAGAGCTGTTTCAATGATCAAAGACTTTTCAATTTGTTTCCATACTTGTTTAGATTTAAATGAAGCTTACACTGATTGGCAAAGTGCCCATAATGAAAACACTTAAAACACCTGATTAGATTCTTGAAACCATACTTTTGTTTGTTTATCTTATAGTTGAATGCTTTATGACCAAAAATATTGTAGTTAAAACAATAACCTTTGAAATAACTCATATTTTGCTTTGAAGTTTTCTTTTTGTCATTTCATCCAACTTGTTCAATCTGTTTTTACAACATAACAAGTTCCTTGTCTTTTTCAACAAGAAATTGTTTTTGATCTTCAATCACCTGATTTGCTGTTTCTAAATCAATTTTCAAAGTTCTATTTTCCTTTTCAAAATCTAATATCAATTTCTTTTTCTTCTTAAGTTCTTGTAAAGAACAAAGAAGTTCTTTTTCAAGATCAATATATCCATTTGAATAAGATGAAGATTATGCTTTTATAGTTTCAAAATTAGAAACATTAATAATTTTAGCCATAAATGATACTTCTCCTTCTTCTTCAGAATTACTTGATTCTTCACTAGAATCCTCTTTTGACAACAAACGTTTGTTTTTGAAATTCTTGAGCCCTCTAATTTTGATTCCAAGGTTTCCTTCTAGGAAAATTTTTAGTTTTCTCATTATTGTTATCTTGATTAGCATAAGGACATTTTGCAACAAAATGTCCTAGTTGACCACAACTAAAACATTTAGGTTTTCCTTGATACTTCTTCCAAATTTTCTTGACTAATAAAGCTTCTAGAGCACTAGTTAAATCAGTATCACTTTCATCTAATTTCTCAGCCTTAAAGGCTGTTTCTTTTGATGTAGAAGCAGCTTGATTATTGATTCTCATTTCATACGTAGTTAAAGTTCCTTGCAGTTGATGTAAGGTCATTTTAGAAAAAAAATTCTTTTCTTCTAAGGTAGAAATCTTAGTTTCAAATTTAGGTAGAACTATTCTAACTACCTTTGAAATGATGTCATGTTCTTCAATAGTCTCTCCTAATCCTTTTCTAGCATTAACTACTTCATCAACACGCAAAAAATAAGCAGCTATACTTTCTTCCTCATTCATCTTCAAGTTATCAAACTGAGTTTTTAATGTTATCAATTTTGATTCCTTTACTTTCTCATCTCCTTGATAAATAGTTTCTAACTTATTCCAAATATCATTTGCAGATTTACAGTACATAACTTTAACAAACACATCTTTGGTAAGACCACACAGAATAGCAAATTTTACTCTGTTATCAAGTTCATATTTGGTTTTTTCAACTTGATTTGCAGGAACTCTATTAGGAACATCATATTTATTTTCAACTACTTCCCACATATTAATGTCTAAAGAATTAATGAAGGCTTCCATTCTTACTCTCCAAAACACATAATCACTGCCATCAAAAAATGGAGCTCTGCTCAGAGATGCACCCTCTTCTTGAGCCATTTTTACTTCCAAAAATCCCTAGATAATCCCTATAGATAGAAAGGGACCCTAGCTCTGATACCACTTGTTGGAAGTGGTGATAGTTTTGAGAGGGGGGGTGAATCAAGACTATATAAAATTTATCCAAACAAGCACAATTATGAATTGCAATTCTTTGAACATGACAGATGTGAAATCTTTATGAGAATGAAACAGAATGTAAAGAAGTAACTCACAAGACAACACAAAATTTTTGCCAAGTGGGAAACCTTCAAAACTTTACGGTTTTGTCACGGGGAGAAAAACCACTCCTATTGAACCAGTACTTTTATTGAAAAATACACTTCTTCATACAATAGAAGCTCCTATTGCTTTCCTGGGCTTATAGCCCTTCACTTTCTTCTTCACAAATGATTTTTAACCATATAGTTTGTATATGTAATTGTATGTGTTTACAGTACATACACCTTACATATAAAACTACTTAAGATAGAAACATTCAGTACTATTCAAATCTAAGAATAGTTTCTCATCATTTTTTTCACACATTTACATACAACATCTTCCTCTTTTTAAATAGGAAGTATAAGTTTTTTCAAAGAACAAAAAACTATTTGGACTGATATTCAAACTGAAAAGTCTGTTCCAACCGAAACTGAAAATATTATTCCAATTGATACTCAAACTGATAATAGAAATAGTTTGCATATAACTATTCATATTACCAATTGAATATGTTTTACGAATGCATAAAAACTTTTCCATGAAATCTATCTCACAAACAGACTATCCAACTGAATCCAAAAACCATGTAACTTCCAACCGAATAACTAATTTTTGGTGTATAATAAAAAGTGCATAGAATACTTTAGAAATTGATGTGAATCATACAAACCAAGTTCACAAATGAATATCATAAAACTCAAATGACTAAAGACATGAAATTCCATTTTCAGATTCCAAACTACATGCTTATAAAGAGTCAAGTTTATAAACTCAAAAATGACTACCAAATACCAAATTCTTTAGAACAAACATAACTCTCACAGTCGACATAACACTAAATAGAGAACACAGTGTTTCCAATTTCTTTCAATAAAATGCAATGGAGATTTCAGACTCGAGACTTAAGATGTATACCTTGTCCACCCTCAAACTTGACTGAAAATGCATACCATGAAATTTGACTGAGAACCCTCAACCACTACCTGTGAGTGACCGCTGAGTGCATCATGCTCGAAGAGTGCTAGAACATAGTGAACAACAAAAATGTATCAGCATTTGATGAGAAGATAAACAAAAATGTCATAGTTCATAATACCAAAGGTTAGAGCACATAAATCTTCACCAGTTCTCAGATACCTTACAAAGATACCACAAAAATGGTATGAATCTATTCCTCGCATGAAGATGAATGACATAATCAAAACCCACAATGACAAATGCCACAAAGAGCCATCAAACCAGCATTGAAAGAATCATGGCGGCACTCTTAGCTAGGGCAAGAGAAAAAAATAATATGCTATACATAAAGTCCGGATATGATAATGAGAAAAATAACTTAACAATAATGAAGAATGATTCACATCCACCATGGTAAAAGGACATGTGGTTGCATCATTTCCAAGTTTTTACAACCAAGGTCAACAAAAAAACACAATCATAACTCAAATACAACCCACGTTTAGCTACACGGTACACTACACTCAACAATGCCGGTTGGAGTCAAAACACATGGCATCAAGGACAAAAGACCAACAATGTATAGGATAGAATGGTGATTTTTTCTTTTGAAAAAATAACTAGCCTGTTCTTTTTAGGTTAATGTAAGATAGAATAACAGAATTTACCATTAGTATTTCTGAAGATTGTACAATTTAAATAACTCTTAAATATTAGAGAGGTAACTATTAATTTCAAGGTAGATGTAATGGTTGTCATTTAGGTCAAGACCAGAGATATACCAATTTGGTATTTCAAGACCTCATTGTGGCATCCATTATTGATTTTCTTTTTACATTTACTTTCTGTTGTGTTTAGGGTTTGTTCTCATCATTAAGCTTCACATCTTCCTACTCGATTTGTATACATGAATCCCTGGATTGTGCAACATTTATCTTAGATGCTAGCCTGAATGAGATTATATGCCCAACAAATAGCTAGGCCTCACAACAAAGACTAGAATGCCTTAACAAAGTTTGCTCGAACAAAACTTAAAAATGATGAGAGCCCCCTAAGCCAAAATTGCTAAAAGAATAAATTTTCAATAGGATTGGAAAATAAAGGGTCAAGATAAATTTGGCAACCTTGCACTGTATTCTATTTCAAATGCCAAACAAGTGCAAGTAGAAAAGCTCTTCTATTACCATTGTATAAATAACAAATTCCATAGCTTTTTTTGGTTAAGAGAACATGATAAATAAAAATCTTTATAACTTTTAAATATGAACCAGGCCCTATTGTAATAAAATCAATAGCATGATCAAAAGTGACTAAGAATGTCCCTGCCAGATTCTTAGAAGGTATGAGACACAAATGCACCTCTATTCATACTTGCACTCCATTGAGTTGAAACAAAATCCCATTCATGTCCTCCAAATTACCATTTTCAACATTTTTACAGTTTTTTTGCCCTGAATCACCATTTTCAAAATTTTTACTGTTCTCAGCAGACTCCCTTTGCCAAGAACCTGTAATAGGCTCAAAATAATACAAAATAAAAATGCACAGACATACATTAAATTAAAAAATCAAAAAATATATTACAATTCGAACTATTGAGATAGTTGGAAGAAAACTACCAAAACATTATAAAAAATAAACTACTAAAACTAAATTACTAAAGATAACTAATAAATAAAATATCTCGTAGGATTAGTTGATTAGTTATCATTCTCCCCTTAATTTGAATGGATATCTTTCATGTCAAGGAGCATTCTAAATCGCTCAAATTTGACACGACCAAGTGCTTTGGTTAAGATATCAGCAATTTCGGCTTCGATAGAACAATGTTGCAGCTGTATGATTTTGGTTTCAACATGATGTCGAATCAAGTGATATTTGGTGTTGATATGCTTGGTTTTGTCATGAAATCTAGGATTCTTAGCCAATTATATTGCACAATTGTTATCAACAAATAAAGGTGTTGAAGTCATCTGTTGCTCCCCCAAATCATCAAGAATTTTCCTAAGCCATACAATTTCTTTTGTGGTTTGAGCTGCTGCTACATATTCTGCTTCGGTTGTAGAGTTAGCAGGAATTGTTTGTTTCTTGGATCTCCATGTGATAGCAGTTGATCCCATAATCATCAAATAACCTGAAGTAGATACTGCATTCTCTTTGTCACCATCAAAATCTGAATCTGAATAGCGAGTAAGATGGAAATTAGAAACCTTTGAATATTTTAGGCCAAGAGTCTGAGTCCCTTTTAAATAGTTCAAAACTCGTTGTGCTGTAACCCAATGTCCTTCACATGGTTTATGCATAAATTTGGACAAAATACCCACTACATAGGTAATGTCTGGATGAGTAGTGGTGACGTAAATCAAACTTCCAACAAGTTGCCTGTACTTGGTTGGATCTTCAAAATCATTTCCTTCATTGGAAGAAATCTTCAAATTTTGCTTCATTGGAGTGGAAATAGAATTACAATCTTCCATGCCAAATCTGCATAATAACTCTCCAATATATTTCTTCTGAGAAATAAAAATAAACTTAGGATTTTGAATAGCTTCAATACCTAAGTAATAATGTAGTAACCCTAAGTCAGTCATATCAAAAACTTTCTTCAACTCTCTTTTAATAGATGTAATATAATCATCATTATTTCCTGTGATGAGAAGATCATCAACATAGACAACTAGATATACAATTGATCTACCAATTTTCTTGACAAAGAGAGTTGCATCATCTAGATGAAAGTGCTTGTAGTTTAGTTGCAAGAGGTTCTCAGTTAATTTTTCATACCAAGCACGTGGTGCTTGCTTCAAACCATACAAAGATTTTATCAATTTACATACCTTTTGTTCCTGACCTTTGATAAAAAAACCTTCAGGTTGCAACATATAAACATCTTCTTTCAAATATCCATTCAAAAAGGCTATCTTAACATCCATATGATGTATATTCCATCCTTTTTGTGTTGCTAAAGAAAACAAAGCTCGAATAGTGCGCCATTTTGCTATAGGAGAAAATGTTTCAGTGTAGTCAACACCTTCTTTCTGAGCATATCCCTTTGCTACAAGTCTTGCTTTGTGTTTGTCAAGAGATCCATCAGGTTTATATTTGTTTTTAAATACCCACTTGCAGCCAATAGGTTTGGTTTCAATTGGAGGATCCACCAACCTCCAAGTTCCATTTTTTATGAAAGCATCATACTCTCTTTGCATTGCACTTTTCCATGCATCACTAGCTATTGCTTCTTGGAATGAAGAAGGTTCATCAACAACAGAAAAATTTAATTCAAAATCATCATACCTTTTTGGAATTGTCTTGGACCGCAGCTATCTACGGACTAGTTGTTCTGATGTTTTCCCAATTTTTGGTTCACATTCTTTTGTAACAAGTTCGTCAGAAACTAGTTCACATTCATTTGCAACATGTTCTTCACAAGAAATTCCAGATTCATTAGACTCTTTCACATTCTCTATCACTTCCAGAGATTGATTGAGAAGAGGAATCCACCCTGCAAGAGTTGGAAGTGCATTATCCCATTCATGATAGAATTTTTTTGAATGAAATCGATCAAGATGAGCAAGTTGTTTAATAATAGTGGAGGCATCTTTTCCAAATTCCAGAAATATAACATCTTGAGAAACAACTAACTTTTTGTTTTCCTCATCATATAGACAATAAGCTTTAGAAGTAGTAGAATATCCCCAAAAAATGCATTTTCTACTCCTAGCTTCCAATTTATTTCTTAGCTATTCAGGAATTAAAGCATAGTAGGGGGAACCAAAAACCCTAAAATACTTCACTTGGGGAAGACAGCCATGCCACATTTCATAAGGAGATTTATTTTCTAGTGCAGTAGACAGACTTCTATTTTTTATGTAGACAGCACAAAGAACTGCTTCTCCCCAAAATATTAATTTAACATTTTGAAAAAATATCATAGATCGAACCATATTCAATAGGGTTCTATTGATACCTTCTACCACATCATTCTATTGTGGATTATAGGGAACAATGGTTTGATGCTTTATGCCATTGTCCTGTAGATATTTTTAAAAATCTTTAGAAGTGTACTCTCCACCATTATCACTTCTAAGAGCTCCAATATTGAGTTGAGTTTCATTTTTTATCCAGAAATGAAAATTTTTGAAGGTATCAAAAGCTTGAGATTTTTCCTTTAATAAATAAACCCAACACATCCTGGTATAGTCATCAATAAAAGTCATAATATATTTATTTCTATTTGCCGATGGAATAGGCATAGGCCCACACAAATCTGAGTGAATGAGAGCTAGCTTTCTAGAAGCTCGAGACACAGAATCATGAAAAGGTTGTTTACTGTGTTTGCCTAAAATGCAAGCATCACATTGAGAAATTTGTTTCGGAATAGTGGGAAGCCCTTGAACTCCTTTTTGTTTCATGATCCTAAGACTATCGTAGCTAATGTGACCAAATCTTGCATGCCATAATAAACTAGAAGACAAGTTACCACTATGATGAAAGAAATTTGCAATATGCTGGGAATGTGATGAAGTACCTTTCAAATGTAAAAGTGTTCCAACTTCTACCCCAGTCATAACAATCATAGAATCAATAGATCATCTAATTTCTATGATTCCATCAAACATATGCATTGAATGACCTTGCCGTCTAATATTCACAAGGGATATCAAATTTCTCTTCAATTGTGGAAGATAAAGAACATTAGAAAGTATGTAAACAGTAAGACCTAGTAATTTAAGTCTAATAGAACCAATCCTTGAAGGGTGTAATTCAGATTTGTCAGCAAAATATACTACTCCATCCACTTGATCATTGAATGTCTCAAACAAATCTCTTCTAAATGTCATATGGCATGTGGCTCCAGTATCTAACAACCAAGTATCATTCAAAGAAAAATATGAAGTACTAAAAACTTCTTCAATCCCAACATTACAATGTGCTACAACATAGTGTGTAGATTCAGGAGGGTTACCTTTGTCTAGTGGCTTTTCCTTTTTATCACAAATCTTCTCCCAAGGAGTTTGACAAAGGTTGGAACTATGACCCATTTTTCCACATCTATAGCATTGCATAGATTGCTTGTCTCTCGATTGGATGTCTCTGTGTTGATAATCTATGTGCTGGTGTTGTGACTGAGAATATTGGCTGCCACCTCTGCCACCTCTGCCACTAGATTATCTTCTCCCACGACCTCTATTGCTAGTGTCTTGTCTAGAAAAGTTATCTTTAGATTTCTACCCTTGTTGTGCAAGACATAAAGTCTCAGCATTTGAAATTGATGCCTTCTTCCCAAAGGCTTTTTCTCTCTCTATGAATTTTTCCACAAGTTTATCAAATGTTATATCCTTCATTTTCTCACTAGCTTGAAGAGACTCAAGATAGTGTGAATAGGTAGGATAAAGAGCTTTAATAAAAGAAGTGAGTTGAAGATCAACTTTTACACCTGTAGCTTCAATATAATGATATATAATGGTCTAATTTTAGAAGCCAACTTCATTGGATCATTATCTTTCAACTCTAAATTGAATAACTTCATTAACAACTGAATGATTTCAAGTTCTAAATGTGAATCATACAGATCTTTGAGTTTCTTTAATGCTACAAATGCATTTTTACAAGAGATTATATGTCTACTTACCTCTTCACTAATTGAGGCGGCAATCAAGGCATAAGCCTTTTTATCTTTACTCTTCCAGATGATAAGTTCTTTTTGATCTGTAGGTTGTTCTAACTCTTCTGCACTATCATCTTTGCTTTCACAAATATCATCCCACAAATCATTAAAAATAAGAGTATTTTTAACTTTTTGAAACCATTCATGATAATTCTCTTTCTCAGAAAGAACTATTCCAACAATTGAAATTAAAGAATGCGTTGGAATAAATTGTTCAATCTAAAATCTATTTTGTATGCTATACTATACGAAGAAAATCATTTACTTCATAATAAAAATCAAAACTCTAGAGCCTGTAAATTAATTTTTTTCTACAGGTTCTACAACTTGGCTCTGATACCACTGTAACAGGCCCAAAATAATACAAAATAAAAATGCACAGACATACATTAAATTAAAAAATTGGAAAATATATTACAATCCAAACTGTTGAGACAATTGGAAGAAAACTACCAAAACGTTATTAAAAATAAACTACTAAAACTAAATTACTAAAGATAACTAATAAATAAAATATCCCGTAGGATTAGTTGATTAGTTATCAGAACCATTGGTATACTCCCCAGTGTGTCCTTGGATCTTCTTTTGTTTGTTGTAGCTTTTCTTTCACCTTCCTTGTCTTTGTGCGAACTCAGAAATCATTCCCCTGGTCTCAATCACTACTCTACATTACACCATGCCAAATGACAACTCATGCTACTCCCCTACCCAAGACAGGGACTCCAACTGTGCGCAACCCTTGTTATATTTATGTATTCCTCATTTTTTATCATTTATGTACAATGTTTTAAATATATATGTTTAAATGGTGAAAATCTTGTATTCATTATTAGTTATCAAAAAAATCTCAATAACTTATCAAAAAGAAGTTTGGACTAGGATATGGCTTCTTGCATGATAGAGAGCACTACCCATATGCTTCAGAAATGGGTGAATGTAGAAGAAAATGGCGATAAAGAAGTTGACATGGCTGAGGAACTTAAGGCTCTAACTTCATAGATCATTGCTCATACAACATTTGGCAACACTTCTTTCCAAGGAAAACATATTTTTGACTTGTTGGCTTAGCAAATGTCCTTGGGCTTCTAGGATTATGCATAATTAATGGTTCCTTGCTATAGGTTAGATTTAATTATATATGACCATTATTCCACATGATTTGCAATTAAATTTCTTATTCATTAAGATTGAATTATACTTGATGAAGTAAATGAACATTATGCTATGTTTTGTTTCCCAGATTTTTGCCTTTCAAAAGAAATAGAGAACATTGGAGACTCAACAAAATAATTAAGAGTGCACTGAAAGAGCTTATTATAAAGTGAGAAAAAGCTAGTACAAACACCATCCAATGATATGGTACTGATCTGCTTGGCTCCATGATGAACACAATCGAAGAGCTAAAAAGATTTGGAAACAATGAAGGCTTCACAATAGAGGAAATCATAGCGGAATGTAAAATATTTTTCATCGCTGGGCAAGAGACTACTAGTAATTACTTAACATATTCCATTGTTCTATTGGCGATGCATCTCGAATGGCAAGAGAAAGCACACTCAGAAATACAAGAAATATGTGGAAATTCCCATCCACAATTTGAGATAGTACAGAAATTGAAAACTGTAAGAACTGAAAATGCTATTTATAACTTAAACTAAGATACTTTTTTCTTAGCATTTTTCAAATTGACATTTTATTGTATGTTGTGGACTACAGTTAAGAATGATTCTCAACAAGGTGATCCGACTCTACACATCAGGTCCTGCCTTCATTAGAGAAGTCCACAAGGATACAACACTAGGAGGAATTTTATTCCACGAAGGCACGCAGGTCATCATCCCTATCCTTTCATTCAATCACGATACATCTCTATGGGGAGAGGATGCAAATGAATTTAACTCTAAGAGGTTCAATGAGGGAATAAGTAATTAAAGCTGCTAAGGATGAGTATACTACATTTATCCCTTTTGGATATGGATTGAGACCATGTGTTGGAAAAAGTTATGCTATGTTTGAGACCAAGCTCGTCCTTGCTATGATTTTGCAATGCTTCTCATTCATTCTTTCTCTAGGTTATATCCATGCCCCTGCATCACTTGTAACCATCTTTCCTCAACATGGAGCTCCAATCATTCTTCATAACCTGCATTGGGATGGAATCACTATTTGAATTTTTATTTTTTTTCTAAAGTTATATTGCCAGCTGAGAAATGCAGTGCTAATAAGTTGTCTACAGTGTAAATTGGTAATGATATATCGTATGGAGTGGCATTTGATTAGAAATAGACTATTACATGTAATCTAAAGAGATGTGGGATATTGTAATAATAAATTATGTGTGTACTCCTAGTAGGCTCCTATTTTTTCTAGCTATATAAAATATCATATCAAAGAAATTGCATACATCTACTTCATGTTTTTCTAAAGTTATAAGAAAATTATAGAAAGAACATATGCTTGGTGTAATGCCCTTCCCATAGTTTTATTTTTTATATGATATCATTATTTTAGGATGATGAATTATATGTTAAGGTATCATTGATGCTTATGCTTTTACTGACCCATACTTGCATATGTATGGTTGATGTGTATGTTTTATATTTCTATTTGACATGCCTGATGTAGTTGAGGGATGGAGTCCTAGTTACTTTCTTGCAAGATCCACATGATCAGCCGATCCCTGCCATTGCCTGTTATACACACACACACACACACACACACACACACACACACACACACACAAGTATGTATATGCTTGTCTTTCTATGCAAGTTTGTAGGTATCAAGTATCGACTTCCCTGAATTGTTAGGATGAGCGTGCTCTATCACAATATCGCAAATGGTAAAAGAGGGGACATAATATTCTGATCCAAATACTTACTTAAGCCATACTATTGTCCTGAACTAGTTGACAAGATTCTGTTATTGCACCCTTTTAAACTCATCTAGTTGACATGCGTTTATACTCATGGTTGTTTTTGAGTATGAATGTGGTTCTTTAGGTTCATTTGATTTTGGCTATTAATCTAGTTTTTCCATTTATTCTAAAATTAATTCTGTTATTAAAAAAAATATAAATACCCCTCGTGCCTTGCTGTTACAAACTAGGCTACTGTTGTGTTCTTATATATATATATATATATATATATATATATATATATGTTTTAGAAATGTGTATTTGTATTAAAATTATAATTAAAAACTTTAATTTAAATTTTTAAAAATAATAATAATAAAGGTTGGGGAGGCGGTTATAAACCAACCACCCCACCTTTTCAGCAACCTCAAGGGAGGATTGTCGTGCGCACTACCATGTGGGGTACTGACGCACAGAGTCCCAAAGGGGTTGTCATGCGCAGTGCTCATGGGGGACTACCACATGATAGTCCCTCGGCTGTTCTACGTAGTACCCTCCTTATTTTCTTTTTAATATATATATATATATATATATATATATATATATATATATATATATATATATATATATATATATATATATATATATATATATATATATATATATATATATATATATATATATATATATATATATATATATATATATATATATATATATATATATATATATATATATATATATATATATATATATATATATATATATATATATATATATATATATATATATATATATATAAGGTTATTTTAAATTTTGTTTTCAACTCTAATTTTATTTTATTTTTATTTAAATAAAAAAAATGAAAATCAATGGAGCTTATTTGTATTTTGTTAATTTAATTTATTAAATGGTATTACTATGTGAGTGTGATGTTATATTTAATTTAAAATGGTAAATTTATATGGTTCATATATTTATTATTTTATTATTTGAAGATTAATTTTAAATTGTGTTGCATGTAATGGAATTGCATGGAGATTTTATTTTGAATATTCAATTGTCCTTTTTATGCATGTGTTATTTTGTCTTAGTGGAATTTGAATTGGCAACTAAAATTAGATGCATTGATTGAATTGTTGGTTTTTATATGGTACTTGTATTTTTCTTCAAATTAGTCTAATTTAATTAATTCTATATAGTCTTTTATTACTCTATGTGTTGGATTAAGGGGTTAGAATGCCAGTCAATAGAAATGTAATCCAAAGGTGGGAATTAGATATTTTATTATGTTTGTTTATTATTTTGCCTTGCATACTCGATTGTAATCGATTGATTTGACCCAACCCTATGTAAAGATTTTTCTATGATACTCTTATGTGTTGTTTTGTATGCTCCATGGCCTTGACTTTGTTATTCAATAATAGTTGTGTTAGTGGACTATGTGGACACTTGGAGATTATTTTTTTGTTGTTATAGTTAGAGACCTATTGCATGTTCCTCATGTTTTATGGAATAGTTCTAAGGGACATTATTATTATCTTTGATGTTATTTGAGTTGTGAACCTAGGTAGGTTAACTAAGTGTATAGGTAGGAAGTGGCTTGTAATTGGTGCTGGAGCCTGCAAGTGGCTTCAAGGATATCCTATTACAAGTGGCTTAACAAGTGATAATTAAATGACATTGAGAGTTTAAAATAAATTAATAATCTATATTATGTGCCTCACCCATGCCTGAGTTCCTGATTGAGTTTTGATTGGGATGGGAGTGGGGAGATGCTAGCCGCCTACATGGACTCGATATGGCATAGTTAGTACCTCACCTACACGAGAGGTTACTGATACCACATGGAGTCACTAGGGTGCCAGGGTCTTGAGAGACTACCAGGATAACCTTAGAGTTTTCTTGTGTGATGAAACTTCCCTTTATGCATCTTAGGTTTCCTATGTGTGTTGGTTGCCTCTAGTTGAGTATGTTTTACCTTGTTATCTTATTGTATCTTTTGAGTTAGAAAGCTTTCAGGATCTCTTCCTTAGATTTTGTTATGTTTATTGGTGATGTTTGTTATTCAATTGGGATTTGTTGTTATCTGCTCAACATGATGGGAGTGGACCATTTAGGTTCCATGAGGTTGGGTGGTAGTGATTCTTTTAGCATTTGAGATTTTGATTTTCATGGACCAGTGTTGGATGATCCTTGTAGTAGTTGTACCTTCTTGTTCTTCATTGTTGGAGATATATTATTATCTTTCTCATTCTATGTTTCTTTGCACCCTTGTATCATATTATTCAGGTGATATCATGTTGTACTTTATTTTGGTTATTGTATCACATACCCTACGACATGTGCAGATGATGTAGATTATGATGGATACCTTATGGTACCAATTCTATTTATGTTATCTTTCATATGATGTTTTAGTTATCATTCATTTGTATACATGAGATTTATAATTATATCTATTGAAAGTAATTAGTTAATGCTTATGTAATCTATGTTGAGTTGTGTTTATGTGTGAGTTGTAAATTATATTGTTTTACTTTCGCATTGTAAAATTTTATTTTTGTTATTTGTTAACACTTAAAAAAAATATTATTATGTAAACATGGTGACTTGTATTAGATTAGATTCTCCTGGGTTCCCTGGCGGGGCATTACACTTGGTATCGGAGCCTGTGTTTCTACACTAGGAACTCTGGAAAGTTGTGTGCCCATTAGATGTTTAAACTATCAAAACTTAAAAATAAACCTATACATATGACTCTTTTGTATTTTAGACTATTGTTTATGAACCTAGAGGTAGGATATTAAACGTGTATGTTAGGATTGGATTTTATATGAGTGTTGCATTAACTAGGTTTGCATGAACCTCGTAAGATATTATTTGATGCAAATACAAATGTGCTCCTTATGCAATTGATTACTAGATGTTTTCTATAATGATGAATGAATAAAAGTTTACATCTATTTGAATTGTTAATGAATGATTGATCAATGTGATTTTGGTTTATTGTTAAACCATAATTATATTGCTCTTAATGATTGTATATCATGTTCTTATTTTATGGCTTGTTTTTAGATGTTGTGTTGCCTTTTATTTTAGTAAATGCTTTGTGCTTGAGGGATATATATCCTTATCTATTTGTAGGCTTATGAGAGTAAGCCTAATTTTAGGGAAGGTGGATGTAATGCCCCTCCCATAGTCTGATTTTCTATATGATTTTGTTATTTTACAATGATGAATTATATGTTAGGATATCATTGATGCTTATGGTTTTACTGATCCCATACTTGCATGTGTATGGTTGATGTGTATGTTTAATATTTTTGTTTGATGTTCTTGATGTGGTTGAGGGATGAAGTCATAGTTACTTTCTTGAGAGATCCACATGATCGGCCGATCCCCACCATTATTTTTTATATATCTATACATGTATGTACATGCTTGTATTTTTATGCAAGTTTGCAAGTACCGGACATGGACTTCCTCGAATTGTCAAGATAAGCATGCCCTATCACAATATCTGAAATGGTAAAAGAGGGGAGATAATATTTAGATCCAAATCCTAACCTAAGCCATACTATTGTCCTGAAATAGTGGACAAGATTCTATTATTCCACCCTTTTAAACTCATCCAGTTGACATGAGTTTATATCCCTGTTCTTGATTATAAATGTGCTTCTTTCCTTTTTTGTGAGGTTGTTTTATGTCTGGCCTTTATGTGGCATTTCCCTTGGATTGCAAAACTTGAGCTTTGAACTAATCTTGTTTATCTCTTTTTAATTACTCTGTTGTGGGTTTTAGGCACCCTATAAAACCTATTTTACTTAATAAAAAACAAAGCAAAAAGATAGGCATCGAGCAAAGAGATAAGCTAGGCTCTTGAGCATGACATCAGCATTGCATTTGAGAGCCTCCATCAATTCCATTGCCTCTTTAACATTCTGTATGTCTTGGGAATCATGGGAGCCTTCCTTCTCCTTGTTTTTCTTTGTTCTAGCTCTGGTTCTTTTACCTGGGCCCTCACTTGGCTTCTTCTTCCCTTCCACCGTAGTCCTCTTATCAACCCTGCTATCCATTTTCTCTTCCATTTTGTTGATTAGAAGCTTTATGTTGTCATTGGACACTTTGAGAATGTTAAAGTTTTTCTTGGCAATACCCTTTAGAGTTTCCTCTAGGTTGATCATTTTTTATTGCAAGTGCTGGACCCTAGCCTCTAGGATTTGCTTTCTCTATGTGGTCTGATGATCCTTGTCATCAGTACTCTAAATTTTTTCTTTGAGGTCTTTGATTTCATGGAAGAGCCATTTGAAGGACTTATATTGATCCATCATGCTATTCTTAGTGTTGTTGAGAAAGTCCAAATCCATTTCCCTAGCTTTATCTCTTAGGACCACCAAGACAGGATCAATCAACTCTTCCTTGTGGACATTGCCTTTGGTATCCTCCATGATTTTGGGGAAAACGACCTCCCTTATGATCCCCATTTTCACTGTGTTGATGTTGAAGCTCCTCCATACCTTTTTCCCTTTCCTGGAAGTGTGATCCTCCCCTTTGGAATTATCTTCAGAGGTCTCAAGCCTTATAGGAGACTGAGTGGAAGGATTTCCCAAATCATCTTTGAGGTCCTTAGAAATAGGGGTTTGAGTCTGATTTTTGGTGCTAGGTGATGTCTGAGGAGGAAGGGAGTCATCATCACTAATCGTGAGGTCAACAAAGAGGCGGCATGAGCAGTCCCTCATGGTGTTGAGGTCTTCCTCTTTGACTTGATCTAACATTTTTGTGGCTTCCATTTTTTGGTTTCCCTCCTCTTCATTAATATCCATATTTTCCTCATTTTTGTTGTACTCATCATCCAAGTTAATCTCCTTTCTATCCTACTTTTTTGGGGGTTTTTTGATTTTGACAAAACTTGGAGGTCTCTTCTTTGAAGTGGATCCCTTTTGCAAAATGTCCTGCTCTTCTTCCTCACTTTCCATAGAGAGATTGTCCTCAGAGTTGTTAGAAGGGATGTAGTCTGAACCTGAATCTTCGCTAATAGCTTTCTTGTTCGCAATTTCCTTACCAAAAATTTGGGCTTTAAAGTAATCATAAAGAAAAAGTAACAAACCTTCATGCATAGTGGGATTAGCTATGTGTTTCTCTCTAAAGCCATTAATATTCTCATTTATAGTGGAGAAGAGATAAAACGGAATGGAAATCTTTTTTCTGTGCATAAAGTGATTCAACAAGACAAAATGGTAGGAGCGAATTCTATCAAACCTGGTATCTAGAGTGATGTAATGAATGAGCCCCTTGAGAACAAACTACCACTTCATCTTCAAGCTCGCAGGCTGGTAGTAAGCTCCCATCTTGGTGATAGCCTTCTTCTCCTGGTCATTTCTAACAAACTCATTGACAACATTGTCTAAAATTTTACAGTCTTTGTAGAATTTATTTTCAACAATGGGGATGCCAGTAGCCTTTGAGATCACCTCCTCCATGATAGTGAAGGACTTTCCCTCTATCTCCACCATCCCTTTGTTCCAACTTTTTATGAAGATTTTGGTGATCTCCTTTCTGTAGACATGGAGTCTTTCAATGAAGGTGGTGATTTCCCCTTTCTGAAGGGCATTCCAGACTTTGGTTCTGTTCATCCAATTCTTGCTATTGTTCTCTAGCTCCCTTCTATGTCTTTCCCCTACCATGGCTATTGTCTAGGCTTTGGTTTTTCTCTAGTTCAGCTAAACCTTAATGCTCTATGTCTTTCTAGTTGCCTTAATTCTTGGCTTTCTAGAGATATGCCTTTGGAAGTAATTGCAATTCACGGGAAGGGAAACCCAAAAAGATTGTGGAGAGGATGCGTGGTAATTAATCTTACTATGCCTCCATAGCTTGTCATTAGTGAATTTACTCCTCCAAAAAACCCCTTTTCTATCATTATTATCTTGAATCATGACTTCGGTACTTTAGGGTCTGTCAGCATCTAGAGAATCATCTGCATCACTGGAGAGATCTTTGGCATGGATCCAACTCATGTTACCTTCCATGTTGGTAGCTAGAATGGTGATCCAGTCAGTGACCCAAGAGGCGTACCTTGACACATGATGAAAGTGGCCCATGATAACTTGAATAGTGTTGACACTTTTAATAAAAGAGTCGACTTCCGGCCAGAGAAGGTTGACCCCTATTTCAGGGGCCTTGGTGAGCTTACCAAGGGTCCCATAGGCCTTTCTATGGATTTTGGACCGACCAGGCTGGAAAAAACAACCTTTGTGTTCTTGAATAGGGTTGAAATGTCTATGTTCACCATATTCAAATATGTGGGAAATATGAGATCGACTACTAAATCCAAATTCCCAAAGGACAGATCCAAATTGATCAACCAAAAGGTTAATGCATAATTGAATCAATCTAGAAAGAATATGAAGGAGGAAGATCTTATATTTTTCTATGAAGAGTATATACTTGAAATCTGAAATAATTGAAAGGCAAGTACTAACCTCAAAATAGGGAAGATATGGAAAATGCTGATTTCTTGTGTCTGTGTGCAGTTTTGGGCAATTCTGCAACCTGTTTTGGACTGGAAATGCTGAGATGAAGAAAACCCAATTTTTTTTAATCTTTCTGACAACAAGTAGTCTTTGACTCTGATAAAAGGTCAAAGACTACTTCAAGATTTTGAAGGTCATCCTTGACTTTGTTCACAGATCTTGGAAGTTCACCAAAAAGGGTATCCAAATCCAAGCTTAGATTCGTAGTTCTGCACCTGTACCTACAAGAAAAAGAGAGTTTTTTTTGTTTTTTGGGGGGTTTGCCTTGGTCAAACCCCGGTTTGGAATCAACCTTAATATTGAAATTGAAATGGAGAATGCTAGCAAGTAGTAGAAGTAGATCTATCAATGAGGCTATGTAATTCAATAGATATGCAATTGTATTTTGAATGTAAACAAGTATATTGATATGAAATATTGAACATAACACTAACAAATGTAAATCAAAACCTCCATGATTGTATGCTTGGAATCCACCTTGATAGAAGAATGAATGGATCTAGAAGATGAACAAAGGATCTTGAAGGAAGATCACACCCCCATGATGGCTAGATATAGGGTTTTGAGTACTTGAACCAAATCCCTTCAATGTCTAGAATCGTTGAATCCTCGATCTTCAATGGGGAACTTGAATGCTTGAAGAGGACTTAAATGGATGGATGCTTGCTTGATCTTTCTTGAGAGAGAACTTGATTGCCAAAAATTGATCACCAATGTCTCCTTGAGAGTGAGATATGAAAACCTTTGATTGATATCTTTCTCACAAAACATGATTGATAATGGATTTCAAAACTTGATGGATAATGGATTGCAAAACTTAATGAATAATGGATTACAAAACTTGATGATGAAAATGAGAGAGGAAGGCCTCCTTTTATAGTGATTTAGGGCACCAACCTCTAGAGAAGGATGACATTGGGGAATTAAATCCTAATTAACCTTAACCCATAGAAATGGAGCCATATTAAATTCAATTTAAGGATTTACCATCTTGAAACCTGAAATGGCCGACCCAAAGGTAGGAAAAAAGAATCTTTCCGAAACCCGATATTCAAAAATCAAAAAATCCTAAAATTTGAACCCTGGCTCAACGATGAGGTAGACCCCACCCTAGGTTATGGTTGATGTCATCCCTTACCTAGGTGAGGGTCTAGGTCATCATTGACCCTCAAGGTCATCTTTGACCTTGAGGTGAAAAAACCCAGGACCTTAATCTAGAATGCTAGGAAATGTAGAAATATACTGAAAATAGGGACAGAGAGAAGCATAATGGGGGGAACAAGTTATATCTGAGAAAAGAGATGATCAAGAAGCTTGACATGAACCCAGACTACTTACTCAGAGGGCTAAACGCTCTTAACATGGAAGTGCTTCCGTTTTAAGATGATACATTAAGCTCCCACTTTAGCAAGAGTATGGACTCAAGGCAAACTCTTGGTAAAGGAGAAGAAAGAAGAGATCCAAGTGGATTCACAATGAGATAAAATAAAACTTAGCTAAGGACACAAGCCCCTAGACTAAGGATTCTAACTCCACATACGTGCACAAGGGTGCCAACAGAACAAGGGTTAGTACAAACAACCCAAATCAATTAGCATAAGAAACCTTGCTAGGAAATATTTCTCTTACTAATATCATATTTGGAAAGCTATCATAAGAGTATAAATGATTACATAAGAAATACAAGAGAAAAACTATAAATAACATAGCTTCATGATCCTGTCCTACTATCATGAAAGTGGAGAGAGAGAGAGGGAAAAGAGTGATTACCTCGCCTAGTAAGATGCCCACCTTAACATGAATAACCCTGGAGGGAGAACCCAAACAGGTTCACCCATAAACTATGCTTACAATTGTAATGTGTCTTCTAACAGGTTCTGGAATACCCATAGATCCACCTTCTTATATCACTATGAATATGAAATGCGTGTCTCCTTGGGATTTAGCAACTTATGTGCATTACCTTTAGAAGATTTAGCATATTTGAAATGCGTGTCCCTTCAAGATTTAGCAACTTATGTGCGTTACCTTTAGAGGATTTAGCATATTGAAAAACTTGAAAAATGTGTATGTCCTCAGGATTTAGCAACTTATGTGCGTTATCTTCGGAAGATTTAGCATATAAATGCATGTCTTTTTAGGATTTAGCAACTTATGTGCATTACCTTCCAAGATTTAGCATATGAAAGTAAAAAAACCTATTGTACAAGGGAGACCCTATATATACCCCCCTCCTTATCATGGCAGTCTACTAGACAAGATAAGGAAGAGGAAGAGGATACCTACTTCACAATACAAGGAGATATCATGTTTACAACAATGTACACCATATTCTCAGCAAGGGATAGTGATCCCAACATCCAAGAGCATAGATAATCATGAAAGAAATATGTCACTCATAGAAAAAGGATCCTCAAAGAAAGAGATCCTATCAACAAGACCCCCACCAAAGAGGAGTGCTTTAGATAAAATATCATCTTTCAATATCAGAAACAAAGATTCAATCATCAAGCCCCCTACAAACAAGAGGAAAGAGGAATCTTTGGAATGAGGGAAACAACTCTAAAACTAAAGCAAGGGTAAGAGTTTATAAAGAACATAATTTGCAACACAGAGAAGAAGTGATGACCTAGGACAACAACTTCTCATATAAGAAAATTATCCATAGTCAAAATATCTATCAATATGATGAAATAATATTGCAATGTAGACAAATACCACTAAGCTAAGGAAAGCAATTCACTAGACAAAGAGAAAAAAGGGAGAACCTTGCCCCCCAGGGATAGAGACAAGGGATACCTTTGAAAAACACATGTCTTAGAAAAGATATCTTGAATAAAATCTATGGATAATTGTAAACATAATGAAACACCATAGAAAGATAGGAGAGAAAGAATATGAATTAAGCTCAAGACACCATATATGCTAAAAGCCTAATGGATCCTAGGAGACTAGGTGAAAATACACCTCTTGCCCCCTAGTCAAGAGACAAGAGGGAAGAGAAGATCTATATTATATTAGGATGAGGGGAATCCCCTATATCAAAATTATGAAGGAATTGTAAAACTACAAGAGAATGAGGTAAAATTCCTAAAGCATCTCTTTCTCTAACATATAACTTGAAATGTTTACAATCAACAAGTAAATGCGTATTGCTATAATGAAAAGGACATTTATATTTGTATAAAGCATCTATCGGCATAGGTCTAAATATTTATTTCTTGGAATTCATTAACTCAACATATACCTTCTTAGCCACTTCTTGTCAAATATTAGGATTATCTAAGATAGGTGTGGGGAGAAGAGTTTGAAGAGGAGGATGATGATTAACATCACCTACCTTGACTTGAGATTTTGAACAACCAATACCATACATATCCGGTTTAGGGGGTATATGAACTAGCAACCTAATACCATTCTCATTAACTCCAAGCCCTAAACCTTTATAACCTTATTTCATCACCATATTATATCCGATAGTGTACATATTATGTAAAGATTCTACATGAGGTGATTGTTTATCATGTTCATGAGTAAAGGTTGTATAAGGTGGAATAATAGGTTTTGAAGAAGTTTCTTTACCCTTTCCTTTAATATCATCATGAATCGGAGGAGAAGGTAAATCAAAGAAATCTTGCACATCCACATACTGAACTATAGCTTGAATCCCATCATAAGTACGGGAAGAAATAGGGATAGCAGATGGAGAATTAGGTATCAGATTAGGATTAGGATTGATAGGATTAGGAATATTAGGAGATGGTGTATCATCTACTAGATTTCACATAATCCAAAAGGATAATAAGTCTACCACATGAATCTTTAATGAAAGTTTTGAATGTAGGAAGTCTAGTACTGGTTAATTTCACAAAAGCATAAGCAAGTGTAAAATGAAGTGTCATCAACATAATGAAATGATTGATACTCTCATAAACATCATAAGTATGATAAAGAGATGCTAAAAGAAGGGTAATAAAGAAAATGACCACACACCAAAGCATCTTAACAATCGCCATAGTAAATGAAAATGCAAGAAATGTGTTTATATTTTACTGAATATATAGATTTTTTTGTATTTTTGAGTTAAAAATGCAAGAGCATAAACTCAATCTAATCTTAAAGGGAAATCTAACACCAAAAATAAAGAGAGTAAGTATGTCTGGCTCACCAAAATGAATAATGAAGGTGATCACATAAGGGAATACAAAGGAAGATCTAACACAATAGAGCATATAAATCCACAAAGAAAGGAGGGTAAGTGTGTCGGGTTCACCAAAATGAATAATGAAGGTGAACACACAAGGGAATAAAAAGGAAGATCTAACACAATAGAGCATATAAATCCACAAAGAAAGGAGGGTAAGCGTGTCGGGTTCACCAAAATGAATAAGGTTAAAATGTGTCTGTTCACCCTATTCAAATATGTGGGAAATATGAAATCAACTACTAAATCCAAATTCCCAAAGGAGAGATCCAAATTGATCAACCAAAAGGTTAATACACAATTGAATCAATCTATGAAGAATATGAATGAGGAAGAAGATCTTAAATTTTTCTATGAAGAGTATATGTTTGAAATTTGAAATAATTGAAAGCCAAGTACTAACCTCAAGATATGGTAGATCTAGAAAATGCTGATTTCTGGTGTCTATGTGCAGTTTCGGGCAATTCCGCAACCTGTTTCAAACTGGAAATGCTGAGATGAAGAAAACCCAAAAAACTTTTAGTCTTTGACCCTGATAAAAGGTCAAAGACTACTTCAAGATTTTGAAGGTCCTCCTTGACTTTATTCGTAGATTTTGGAAGTTCACCGAAAAGGGTATCCAAATCCAAGCTCAGATCCACAATTCCGCATCCATACCTGCAAGAAAAAGAGAGTTTTTGTTATTTTTTGGGGAGGGGTTTGCCTTGGTGAAACCCTGGTTTGGAATCAACCTTAATATTGAAATTAAAATGGAGAATGCTAGCAAGTAGTAGAAGTAGATCTATCAATGAAGCTATGTAATTCAATAGATATGAAATTTTATTTAGAATGTAAACAAGTATATTGATATGAAAGCTTGAACATAACACTAACAAATGTAAATCAAAACCTCCATGATTGTATGCTTGGAATCCACCTTGATAGAAGAATGAATGGATCTAGAAGATGAACAAAGGATCTTGAAGGAAGATCACACCACCATGATGGCTAGATCTAGGGTTTTTAGTACTTGAACCAAATCCCTTCAATGTCTTGAATCCTTGAATCCTTGATCTTCAATTGGGAACTTGAATGCTTGAAGACAACTTGAATGGATGGATGCTTGCTTGATATTGCTTGAGAGAGAACTTGAATGCCAAAACTTGA
Organism: Chamaecyparis obtusa; assembly: GCA_027943335.1. Lineage (NCBI taxonomy): Eukaryota > Viridiplantae > Streptophyta > Pinopsida > Cupressales > Cupressaceae > Chamaecyparis > Chamaecyparis obtusa. The sequence goes on from BSBK01001125.1 coordinate 675,159, forward strand.
TCACCAATGTCTCCTTGAGAGTGAGATATGAAAACCTTTGATTGATACCTTTCTCACAAAACTTGATTGATAATGGATTGCAAAACTTGACGGATAATGTATTGCAAAACTTGATGGATAATGGATTGCAAAACTTGATGATGAAAATGAGAGAGGAAGGCCTCCTTTTATAGTGATCTAGGGCACAAACATCTACTAAAGGCTGACATTGGGGAATTAAATCCCAATTAACCTTAACCCCTAGAAATGGACTCATATTAAATGCAATTTAAGGATTTACGATCCTGAAACTTGAAATGGACGAGCCGGAGGTGGGAAAAAAGAATCTTTTTGAAACCCGATATCCGAAAATCAAAAAATCCTAAAATTTGAACCCGGGGTCAAAGAAGAGGTAGATGCCACCCTAGGTCAGGGTCGAGGGTGTCCCTTACCTAGGTAAGGGTCTAGGTCATCATTGACCCTCAAGGTCATCTTTGACCTTGAGATAAAAATACCTAGGACCTCAATCTAGAATGCTAGGAAATGCAGAAATATATTAAAAATAGGGATAGAGAGAAGTAGAATGGGGGGAACAAGTCAGATCCAAGAAAAGAGATGATAAAGATGCTTGACATGAACCTAGACTACTTACTCGGAGGGCTAAATGCTCTTAACATGGAAGGGCTTCCATTTTAAGATGATACAGTTCTTATGAAGCACATCCATGGCCATAACTTCTTTGAAGAAAACTACTGAATAAATTAGATAAGAGATCCTCAGGTTAATTCCCTCAAACTTATCTTTCTGAGTAATAGTATCCTAGTGAAATAAGATGTAAGAACTGGGATTACTAATGAAGTTACTAGTAACTTCCTTCTTTAGTGAGCTAGAGAGCCCACAGGGGTTCCTTGAAGTGACTAACATTGCTTGCTTGGGGTGCAGGCTACCTAGATGGTTTTGTGAGTCCCATCCATGATATTCTTGCTGGCTTCTTCTTACCTTATCTAACTTGATTTCTTTCTACCAAGGAATTTTAGTTTAGCCTTGACATCTACTTTATTTTTGCTCCTAGTTGCTGTAGGAGAAACTGGTGAGGGATCTTTACTTTTGGTTCTCTTCTTATTTTGAACCTTTGACCAGCCCTCCTTTACATCTTTGTATTTTGTAAAGAGATCTTCCATCTTGGTAAGTTTCCTTGGGGAGATTGTACCCAACATTTCTTTCATTTGTAGAACCTTATTAGTTTCCTATATCTCGGAGCAGGGGTAAGATTCTTGAGATGGGATTCCCTTAGGTTTGTCCCTACTCAGACTGGAGAAGCTATCTTCCAATGTTGGTTCAAGAGAGTCTGGAACAATAGAGATGAAGATAGACCCAGGGAACAAGTCTCCACCTTCCTTTAGGACATTTTCTTTTGTTTCTTCCATGGTGTCTTGTTGAATATTGACTTCCAAATCTATACCTTCTAGCGGGGGGAACTCCTCTCTGAGTTCAGTTTTGTCTTAGCTAGTCAGCTCTTTGGTGTTATCTTGTTGTCTTGACTCCCCTTCTACAAATTTTTTCTTGTCTTCCTTAGGGTCAAGGATCTCAAGAGTGGTCTCTGATTGATCCTTGTTTTTCCACACTCTGTGAGTATTGGCCTTTGTACCTTGTTGAGAAATAGTTTTCTCCCTAGTTGGGTTAGCATTATCGCCTAAGGTATTATTGCTTGATTTTTTATTTCTTTCAACAATAACTTGCTTTTCTTTCTCTGACTTTAGAAATGCAGGGCATGATTTAGCTTTGTGTCCTACTTTCTTACAGAGGAAATAAGAAAAATGGACACTTTTGTAATCCAGCTTTTGCACATGTGTACCTAGTTTGGATCAGAGCACTATTATTTCTGGCATGTCTTGACCCCATTACACCCCTATGTAGATCCTAGCATAGGTTAGTTGACTTCTACCTACAGTCATAGGTTCTGTCGAGAGAAGGGAGCCAAATGAGTTGACTATTCCATCAAAGACATCTTCAAACCAAAATTCTAGAGGAAGTTCTAGGAGTCTTACCCACACCGGGGCTTGGACAAAGAAAGAGTCATTAAGATCTATCTTAGGAGTCCATTTTTGCAATGCCAGGGTTGCCTTTCCTATAGACCAGGTTCCTATAAAAAGGATTTTGTCTAAATCCTCCTTACATGAGAACTCAAAGGACAGAAATCCCTTGGCCATAGCTTTGACAAGGACTTAGCCCTTGAAATCCCATTTCTTTTTAGCAAAAATCCTAACAATATCTATGTTAGGTCTAGACCCCACAAATTTACCAACAAGGGTGTGGTCCATCGATGCAATATTGTGGTCAACTAGTTGATTGGGCATCTCTATGGCATATTTTCCTTTCTCCTTGTTAGATAAATCCTTAATATATGGGAAAGAGGACTTTCTTGTAGGTTTTGCTCCTAAGAGGGTAGACCACTGATGATTGATGGATTTTCTATTTTGATCGCTCCCCTAGGTCTTCTCATCCTCCACCTCTGCTTCCTTTCTAGGATCTTTCTTCTTTTCTTGTGGGACCCCTTCCTTTTTCTTTGGGCCCTTAGAGTCCAGATTTGTAGGGAAGTCATCACCTGTAGAGCTCACAGCCCGCAACCCAGGAATCCCACCCATTTTCAAATTTGAAAAACCTCTAACTTTGGCTCACTCACTCGCCATTCTCATTATAAATTGGATCTTTGTTATTTTTAGCTATGAGAGATTATTTAATTGGAAATTAGTTAAATGCAATTATGATGCAGGAGCATCTCGGGTGCTTGGCAATCCTATGTCACAAAAAATATATTTGAGTTTGTTTGTGTTTCTTGGTTCCTACTTTGACTGAGTTGGTTTGCTGTTGCTTGGTTTCCTTTGTTTTCCAGTGTTGGTCGGTTATCTCTTTGGCACTTGGTGAATTTCCTTGGTGCTTGGTGATGCTTGTCTAGCACTTAGTTTCCTTGCTTACTGATTTGTTTGTTTTGGATTTCTTTTGAGGTTGACTTGTGCATTTAATTTGGGTCACAGATTTAATGTTGGTATCTATCATTGGGAAGCATGTGGACCTAGATCTGGTCATTCCTTTTGTTGATTGTGGATCTAAAGGTCGACTTGGTTCAGTAGCCTCTTCTATAAATGTAGTTGTTTGGTTAGAGTTTAGGGGAGTCAATTTTGATAGAAGATAGAAGATCAAAGATTAGAGATTATCTATAGATCCTGGCATGTTTGAGGACTTTTGTACTTGATTGTAATATCTGGCCGAAATTGGGAAGGCCTTATATCCCGACATGTATAAATCAATTTGAAGATAATATATGAAAGTTCTTGCATTCTCTCTCTCACTGTTGTGTGTTTTTGCTTCCGCATGTTGTTGAGCAAGGTGGATCTAGTTAGGGTGTGCCCTTTCTGGCCCCTCCTATCCCCTCTTATGTCAGGTGGTATCAGAGTGAGGTTAGATCTAGATCTAGGTTTGTGAATCTAGATTTGAAGGTTCCTTCTTATGAAGCCCTAATTCAATTGTTGTGGGGTAGTAGATTATGATTTGATCTGCAATTACAGTGGGTTTTCAAGATGGTTCATGGGAGGTGAGATGTGGATCTAGGATTGGTAGACATGTTGAGAGAACTTGCTGCTAGATTAGAAATTTTTGAAACAACCCAAAGAAGAGGAAGAAATCTTGAAGATGTTAGTGATGATGAAATTGAAGTAGAACAAGGTGATGTAGAACCTGCACCTCTGATGGATTAGGGTGAAGAAATATTCTTAAAGGCTTTGATAAGTCTAAAGTTTACACCACACTTTAATCCTCTTGAGCATGGTGGAAAGTTGGATTCTGATGAATTGGTGGATTGGATCAATGAGATGGAAAAGTACTTTGAGTATGAAAATATACCTGAGGAAAAGAAGGTGAAAATTGCAAGCACAAAGTTGAAAAGTCATGCATCCTTATGGTGGGAACATCTGCAGCTTGACAGAAAGAGGAAAGGCAAAGACAAAATCAAGGTATGGAGTAAAATGGTGAATAAATTGAAAGGAAAGTTCTTACCTTGTGATTATTAGATTAACCTAGTTAGGTGAATGCAAAGTTTAATGTAGAAAGATAGCTTAGTAAAGGAATATACTAAGGAATCATATAGATTAGATATCAAATCTGGACATGATGAAGATGATGTGAAAATAATTGCTAGATACCTGAATGGTTTGAAAATTTCTATCCAAGAAGAATTTAGTTTGGTCAAATTAGAGAACATTGAAGAGGCTTATCAATTTGTATTGAAAGCTGAGGAGAAATTGAATAAGAGACATGAGCAAAGACAAAGAGGTAGAGGTGGTAGATTCACTAGAGGAAGAGGTAAATCCCATGGTGAAAATAGTAGATCCGAACCAAAAAAGACAACTTTGGATAAAGGCAAGACCGAGTGGAAAGGTGAAAGTTCATCTAGAGGTAGAGGTAGTAACTACCAAGATGGTTATAACAGAGGTGGTTTCCGAGGAAATTGTTATGATTGTAGAGAAGAAGGACATAGATCATTTGAGTGTACACATGCAAGTAAGAAGGCTAGAAGTAGTAGAAATGCTTTGGTGCAACGAGAGGCACTGAATGAGCCTAAGAAGGAAAATAACTTGATGGTAAGAAGAGCACTTCGGAATGAATGTAAAAAGGAAGATTTGGTAAGGAAAATTTTGTTCAAGACTAGATGTAGAGTTTCTGAAAAAGTTTGGAAGGTAATCATTGACAGTGGTAGCTCAGATAATCTAGCAATGGAGGAGATGGTCACAAAGTTGTATTTTAAAAGGTTGGAACATCCAAAGCCCTATCAAATTTCATGGATCAAAGATGAGCATACACTCTTGGTAAGTGAACAATGTTATGTTAATTTAAAAATTGGAAAGTACTATATTGATAAGGTTGTTGTCAAGTTGGCTATATTGATGTATATGACTTAATATAGTGTTGTAATTATGGAAACAAAGTCATATAGTAGTTTGGAGTCAACACACTTGAAGAGAAGATTAGAAATCAGTTAAGTGTTGAAGATTGGACAACGCACAAAGTTCCTATAGCTTAGAGCTTCAGCGCATGTGCGTAGGACTGAGTTATGGTGTGCATCCTAGAAGTTAAGTTAGTTAGACTATATTCATGCTTAGTCTATGAGTGCATGATCATATATGTGAGTATGAGGAAGATATAGACAGATGAAGTTACACAGCCAGTGAGTGCCAGTGAAGAACAAAGTAAGCAGATGATTGTTATCATTTTGAGTTGCGATTATATTCTATTGATGTAAAGGCTATGTGGCTATTGTAATTAGGTTTCCAAAATGTATATATGTTTATTTGTAAACATTCTTGAGCCAATTCATTTGGAAGTGTTGTATGTAATAGGTCTAAGGGCCGACCTAGTTGTTTATTTTGTATGTGCATATAAATATGAGATGTGCCCATTGTATTTGGTATGGAAGTTATATAGAGTTTTAGTAAGAATAGAAGAAGTATGTGAAGATAATATAAGATGTATTAGAGCTTTACAAGGGGTCAAAGTATCAGCACATCAAAGGAACTGATCTGACAAGTAGTGTCACGGTGACAGTTCATCCAACAGATATAGTATGTATCTGAGATCAGAAGGTTGCAACTTTCACGACTTGAGCAATAATCTCTAGGAAAGTGCATCCACTCCCCTAATAGGGACTATTGTAAAAGACTCCTAACAGGTTCTGACCCTTAACAAGGTCTACTATACTTAATACATTGTAAAGAAAATCATAACAAGGTTAAGGATCATCTAACAAGGATCACTAAACACTAGTACAAAATATTAGTGGGTGTCAATTCCCACCAGGGTTTTTACCTATTTGGGTTTCCCTGTAACCATATTGGTGTTATGTGTTGATTTCATGTTTCATGTTTATGTGGGTGTTCATTTCAGTACTTAAGCATTTAAGTTCAGTTTAAAGATTAAGTAAAAAGATAAATATATAGTGAACACTAATTCACCCCACACCCCCTCTGAGTGTTCCCATTCCTAACAATTAGTATCAGAGCTCTGGTCATCAGAAAAGAAGTTTAACCACTTGAGGAGATCATGGACAAAGAAGAAATGAAACATCTTAAAAGAAATCTGGAAGCGGCTCTTGAAGACCTTGAAAAATCTAAAAGAGAAACTAAAGAACTAAGGGAAAAACTTAGTGATGCTCAATTAGTCATCAAAAGGTTAAGGAAAGATTTGAAAGAATGCTCTACCAGTGATCTAGGGACAATGGTCAAGAAGATGAATGAAGAAAATAAATTCTTAAAAGAACAACTTGAAGAGTTTGATGATAAGCTGACTAACAGTTAGGAAGTCTATGATGAACAGGTCAAAGAGAACCTTCAACTAAATGAAGAATTGAGGCAAGAAAACATGGAAATCTTAGAACTAAGAAACAACAAGGAAAGCTTAGAATCTGAATTGAAAGAGGCTAATAATCACATTGATAAATTACACACCAGTTATGATTTAATAGAATCTCAGTTATATGCAAGAAGAGCCAAAAGAGATACTAGCTACATTGGATACAATGAAGCACATAATCAGATTGAGAACATGCGAGAAAGAATGAAAGCACCAAAAGGAACCTCAAATGCTAAAGAGACTAGAAGTCAGACCAAGGATCATACTGAACCACCTAAAAATGAGTGCAAGCCTATAGACCGCACTTGTTATGCATGTAACAAGCATGGACACATAGCAAGGAATTGTAAAGAGGTAAGACCTTTCAATGGTTATTGTTATTCATGCAATAAATTTGGTCATAAATCTATGAATTGCAAGACAAGCCAAAAGAACAGGACTCATAAACAAAGAAATTTGAATCAATCAAATGTAAGAAGCTATCAGAATGTTACATGTCAAATATGTAACTATAATGGTCACTCAGCTAAACAATGTAAGATTGTAACCCATGTCAATGTGCCAAGGAATATAAGGCCTCCAGTCATTTGTCACTCCTGTAACAAGGTTGGACATATCTCAAAGTTCTTTAGATGAAGGACACAAGGTCAGGAAAGCCCTAAAAAGACCAAAGAACCAGTATTGGATTTAGAAGGAGAAGTTAATTTTGTAAAAGCCTTAGATGATGTGAGCTTGATTTGGTCAGAAGGAAAGAAGGAAAAAGTTGATGAGTATGTATTGGTTGCATCCACAGTGGATGCACCCTCTACATCTAGATGAATGGCCCTCAGGGTAATAAGGGGAGCTAATTTAGCTCTAGACCCCTATGTGGCTAGTATACTCACTCTCTAAGTGTGTGCCTTTGAACTTAAGCTTTTGGAGAATAAAGGAACCTTCGTGCAAGAGTGCACATACTGATTGTTCGCACAACAAAAACTGGAAATTTTTAAATGACAACCTAGTTTACGTGGCAAGCATTAATGGTGGAATTTTCACTTTAAGTACACATAAAGCTTTTTGATTACTCATTGCATTCTAATTTAGAGCAATTGGAGAGCAGAAAGAGCTTTAGAATTTATTGTGAAGATTTTCATATTGATCTATTAGTGATTAGCAGTACATTTGATCAGTTGTAGAAACCCTAGTTCATCGTGCTAATTCAAAAGTATTCAGATTATCTCAGAGAACATTTGGAAAGTGATAAAACAAGTGATGGCCACTCCCATAGTATTTGATGTTGCAAAAAAGAGAAGATATGTGTTTAAGAAGCATCCATTTAAGTCTACCCTAGATGATTTAGAAGGAGCATTCTCACACCTGCCTATGGGTGTTATGCATGTCAAAGAAATTAGGGCATACATTTGCTATAAGAAGGAACTAGTAGGATTGGACATATTAAGGGTGCACATGGAAACCATGCTAAAACCAAACAAAACCTTCTTGGATGAATATGCGAAGTGGAATGATCACCCTATAGTGGAGTATGCTATGACATATGAGTTCTATGAGACAGAATGGATTAAAATAATTTTGAGCATAATTCATGATGACCTATTTTGGATAGGTGATGTGCCAGTAAGAATCACCAATGACCTAATATATGAGATAATAGGCCTATCTAAGATGGGCATCATCCTTCCTACAAGCAAGGATGTCAGAAAAATTGTTGAGAAAACATGTAAGTCAAGGAGTGATAGGCATGGGATGACAATTGAGCCTATTGAGCAAGCTAACATCAAATTGATGTCCATGATACTTGGATACAAGTTTTGACACACCAGTAGGGTGAATAGTGTGTCTGCGGCCACAATTCTAGCAGCCATTAGACTTGTGAAGGAAGATGGAGAGTTCAATCTGTGTGAGATCTTGCGCACATAATTGATTGACAACATCAAGGCAATCAAGCATGATAAGACCAAGATATTTAGGTTTGGGTCTTTGATCATTTACATGTACCTTCTTATAGTTTGGAAAGTATCAGATTTTTATTTGGACAAGTCCATTCCAACCATGCCATAGATATCTTACAAGGCATCCACTAAGAGTACATTGAGAGATTACATAACATTGGAGTTGAAGACCTTCAGGGCCAAGATGCAAATGAGGTACAAAATTCCAAAAAACATTGTTGATAAATACAAGGATACTATTTTTTTTATGGTTGAAACAGATACAAAATGCATGGAGGCAGTTGTACCAAGAAAAAAGTGGATTAATCCACTTGGATATGAAGTAGATGAACAAGTTTTAGAAGCATATGCTCAAGTATTTATTTCAGCTCCTATTGACCCTAATGAGCCAAGGTGGGGAACTTGTGAGGAAATGACAAGAGAGATAGATGCTAAAATAAACAGCGCAGAAACAAAAAGAAAGGTTTCTAAAGTCACCTCAGAGATCTTGAGAATACATGGAGTGTTTCAAGTAGATCTAGACAAAGCAAAAGAACAAAATATTGCTTTGGAATTAGAAAGCACAGATGCAATAAAGGCAGAATCACATGATCCCAAGTTGAAGAAGGTAAAGATAGAGAAATATGATGTACAAAAGGATAAAACTAATGATACTCCCTCTGCGCCCAAGGAAACCATTGACCCTACTGCTCCTCCAGAGTATAAGGCAATTCCGAAGAGGTAGAAAGAGATCAACACTAGTCATCCATCTTCAAGAGTCACAAGAAACAAAAGGAACTTACAAGCATCTCCTGAAGTAAGTTTCAAACCTAGTCTCAGTGTGCTAAGTGCAAGAATAATTGATGAGGGAAGAATTGATCAAGTAGGGAAGTTTTATGAAAAATATAGTGAAATAGACAAATCTGAGATACATGGTATGATAATCAAACACATGCTAAAGTTCAAGAAGATAGTCTTGGAACTTAAGACTATGATCCCTGACAATGTGTGGAACATCCTAGAATTCCAAAAGAGACAGGCTATTGAAGAAGATCTACAGATAAGAGAGAAGATCTTAGATGAAACTCTTCCTATATGCAAACTAGAAGGGAAGAAGTTACTGTTAGATGTGGTGAAGCCTCACCTCAAGACCAAGACAAGAACATTGAATATAATGGATAAAACCTATGAATTAGTTGCCAAGGAAACAAAGAAAGCCTTTGAGAAGGTCTTTATGAACATGCACATGTATCCACCTATTGCACCCAAAGCACAAGTATCCATAAAGGAAGTCAAGGTGGAAGAGCCCACTAATGCATCAATAATAGGTCCTTAGGATTCAACACCTACAGTTGAAACACAATCAGAGGTACATAAGTCTACGCCCATGAAAGAGTCACTCAAGGATAGCACCATTATCATTGATAATGTAGAGATAGCCATGGCGGCCACTAACACTAAGTTGGATAAGTTTGAAGAACCTTTTGTGAGCACACAAGAAGCTAAAATTTTATGCAGCAACACACCTCTCACTCATCAAGAAGAAGTATTGATTGAAGATAAGAAAGAAGAAGAAAAGATGGAAGAAAAGAAAGAAACATAAAATGAAGAAGAGAATAATGAACCATTAGTTGAACTAGTCAAGGTAAAACAAGAAGTGATGGATAGAACTCCCATCACTCCCTCAACATCATTGTTGTCAAGTTTGACACCTGACACATCTAGTTTGGACTCATGGAGAGAAGAAGATCTGATAAAGTTCAGCGTCCTAGCCATGGAAAAAGCCAAAGAAAAACAAGTGATGAGGAATCCCCTCCTGGTAGAATCAGTAAACATTCTAAAAAATTTGTTGCCAAAGGACAAGAAAGTGTCAAAGATACACTCTATTGATAATGTAAGTACAGTCTCAAGCCTTGAAGAATCTGCATCCCTAGTTGCAGAAGAAAAGTACCTAAAGAAGAGGTTGAGTGAATTAATAAGAAACTTTTCACTTGACCTAAGCTCACCCAAGACTAGTCAAGCATCCTTAAAAGAGTTTGCAGATCAAGGAAGAAGAGTCATTGCAGAATGCATGGATCAGGATAAGCTTACTTATGCCCATTTCAAGAAAATAAAAGAGGTAGAAGCTATGATTGAGAAAGTCAAGAGTTTAGTGAAAGAAAAATCCATAAATGTAAACATGTGTAATAATGTATACCAAGGGAAAATAGATAAGATTGAGAAGGCAGAAAAAGAAATGTCAAGACCAGGGCAAGGCAAACACAGCCCAGGAATGCTCTTGTTCCCTCATTAGATATACTCAATCAGAACATCAAGGACATAGATGTCACAATAGTAACATATGATCATGGTCCTAGCATTGACTTGGAAAAGATGGAGAAGCTACAGTATGCACTATGCACCCATCTCCAAATAGTAAACTCTTTGATCACATTTTGGAAGAAGGAAATCCAAAACCTAAAGATAGCATATCTAGATGTTTTCCTTCAGTGAGTATGTGTAGATATAGTTTTTGAAACACCTTTGTCATTAATGTCAAAGGGGGAGTTGTGTATAGAATATGGATCATAATATGTATAGGGAGATATAAGTGTATGTATAGAAGACAAAAAGTTTTTTGTATTAAGGATAGTTAGCAACTTAGCCATATTCCTTTATTGCCATCAATGAAAAAGGGGGAGATTGTTGGAAAGTTGGCTATATTGATGTATATGAATTAATATAGTGTTGTCATTATGGAAACAAAGTCATATAGTAGTTTTGAGTCAACGCACTTGATGAGAAGATCAGAAATCGGTTAAGTGTTGAAGACTGGACAACATACATAGTTCCTGCAGCTCAGAGCATCAGCATACATGTGTATGACTGAGTTATACTGTGTTCCCTGGAAGTTAAGTTAGCTAGACTATATTCATGATTATTCTATGAGTGCATGATTAGATATGCAAGTATGAGGAAGATACAGACGGATGAAGTTACACAACCAATGAGTTCCAGTGAAAAACATAGTAAGTAGCCGACTATTATCATCTTGAGTTGCTGTTATATTCTATTAATGTAAAGGCTATGCACCTATTGTAATTAGGTTTTTGACATGTATATATGTTTGTTTTTAAACACGCTTGAGCCAATTCATTTGGAAGTGTTATATGTAATAGGTCTAATGACCGACCTAGTTGTTTATTTTGTATGTGCATATAAATATGAGATGCACCCATTGTATTTGGTATAGAAGTTGATATAAAGCTGCAATAAGTACAACAGAAGTATGCAAAGATACTATAATATGTATTAGAGCTTTGCAAGGGGTCAAAGAATCACCACATTAAAAGAACTGATTTGACAAGCAGTCTCACACTGATAGTTCATCCAACAAATATAGTGTATCTAAGATCAGAAGGTTGCAGCCTTCACCACTTGAGCAGTGAGCTCTAGCACAGTGCGTCCACTCCCCTAACAGGGACTATTGTAAAAGACTCCTAACAGGGTCCGACCCTTAACAAGGTTTATTGTACTTAATACATTGTAAAGCAACTCCTAACAGGATTAAGGATCTTCTAACAAGGATCACTAAACACTAGTACAAAATATTAGTGGGTGTCAATTCCCACCAGGGTTTTTACCTATTTGGGTTTCTCCATAACCATATTGGTGTTATGTGTTGATTTCATGTTTCATGTTTATGTGGATGTTCATTTCAATATTTAAACATTTAAGTTCAATTTAAAGATTAAGTAAAAATATAAATATATAGTGAACACTGATTCACCCCCCCCCCCCTCTCAGTGTTCCCATTCATAACAAAGGTGTTATGTGATATCATGCCTATGGATTGTTGTCGTATTTTGTTGGGTAGACCTTGGAAATATGATAGACATGCTATATATGATGGAGATTGCATAAGTATACTATTTGGGCTGATGAAAGAAGACAAATCTTGTTACCTTTGATGGAAGAACCTATTAGTAATGTTTGCACATCTGTGAAAGTTTGCTTGATGGAAGGAAGAAAGTTTGTTAAGGAGTTAAAGAAAAATGATGTATGTTTTTCTGTGATTCCTAAAAAATTGAGTAAGAAAACAAAGGATAATGTCCCTAAGGAGATTGATAAGTTACTCACTGAGTACAGTGAAATTATTTCTGATAATGTACCTAATGGTTTGCACTGAAGAGAAGCATTGATCACTGCATGGATCTCATCCTTGGAGCTACTTTACCGAATAAGGCACCTCATCGGTTGACACCTACCAAGAATTAGGAATTGAACCGAAAGATTCAAGAATTATTGTGGAAAGGTTTGATCATAGAATGTTTGAGTCCTTGTGTAGTACCTACGGTATTGGCACCTAAGAAGAATGTAGAATGGTGAATGAGTACTGATTCCAAAGCAATCAACAAGATAACAGTGAAGTATAGGTTTCCTTTACCGAGGATGGATGATATAATGGATAGTTTGACTGGAGCAAAGTATTTTACTAAAATCGAGTTGAAAAGTGGGTATCATTAGATCAGAATCAGAGAAGATAATATATGAAAGTTCTTGCATTCTCTCTCTCTCTCACTATTGTGTGTTGTTTCTTTGATATGTTGTTGAGTAAGGTGGATCTGGTTAGGGTGTTCCATTTCTAGCCCCTCCTATCCCCTCTTGAGTCAGGTGGTATAAGAGTTAATTATTGAGTTTAATTTATTATTTAAAAGTTTATTGTATGGTAGAAGTATTTAATTAATGAGAATTAATTAAATACATCCACCTTAGAATGATTTAATTGTAAATTTAACCTTTTCAATTAAAATGTATTTATTACTTAAGATTTTATTTAGCATGTGGAAATTATTGTAGACTAAATGTTTTATTTTTAAATTATTAGAATGCATTAAGTTGCACAATCAAAATTGGTTAAATTAATTAATAGAGTGAGTTAATTTTAAGTTAAGTGTTTTCAACAAGAGAAAATTAGGAATTTGAATTTAGTTCAACTGAAATTAAACTAAAAACTAAAGTTTAATTTATGTAAATATTTTTCTAGAGTTCAGTTCCAAACCCTCGCATGTGGAATTGAATTTCCTATATGTTGAAGGTTTGACCATTATTATCAACACACAGGTTTTGAGAGATTTTGGCAAAGGTTGAATTTTTGAGCAATTGGTTGATAGCTTGGATCTTCTTTGATTCCGGTCTTCGTCAGTTTCATTCTTTGGTGTTTTTGAGGTAGGATGTGATCATTGTAAAATTTTTGAAAGGACTATTTTCTTCATGCCTGTTGTTTATCATGTCTGAAATTTTATTCTATGCTCTCTCTCTCTCTCTTTCTTCATATTCTGGAATTGGTTTTATGGAAATCCTTACTATGTGCATTATTTAATTTCTTGTTTTAGAATAGATTTCATTATAGATGAATTTTGTTTAATTTTGGTTAAATTGATGTTAATTGGGATCTCTATGGGAATTGGATCAACCAGAAAACCTAGGCTTGGAAAATATAATTTTTGTGAAATGTATCTAGTAGATCTAAAGATTTGATGTGAAACTCTATATAATACTTGTGGGATTTTTGGCTATTAATCTAGTTTTTCCATTTATTCTACAATTAATTATGTTATTAAAAAAAATTAAATACCCCTGTACATTGTTGTTATAAAAGAACTTGTTGTTGTGTTGTTATATAGATATAGATATAGATATAGATATAGATATCTAGATCTAGATCTAGATCTAGATCTAGATCTAGATCTATATCTATATATATATATATATATATATATATATATATATATATATATCTATATATATATATATATATATATATATATATATATATATATATATATATATATATATATATATATATATATATATATATATCTATATATATATATATATATATATATATATATATCTATATATATATATCTATATATATATATCTATATATATATATATATAGATATATATATAGATATAGATATATCTATAGATATATATATATATATATATATATATATATATATATATATATATATATATATATATATATATATATATATATATATATATATATATATATATATATATATATATATATATAATTTTGTTTTATTTAATATGTGTGTGTGTGTGTGTTTTAAAATATGTATTTGTATTAAAATTATAATTTAAAAGAAAAATTAAAAAAAATTTAATAAAGGCTGGGGAGGCGGTTATAAACCAACCCCCCCACCTTTTTCAGCAACCACAAGGGAGGGTTGTCATGCGCAGTAGCCCGTGGAGTACTGACACACACAATGCCAATGGAGGACTATCGCACGACAATCCCTAGGCTATCATGCATAGTACCCTTGGGTACTGGCACGTTAGCCATGGGCTATCGTGTGTAGTAGGGTGGACCCCTCTCTTTATTTGCTTTCTAATATATACATTTTTAAAAAAAAATTAATTTTTTTAGTTTTGTTTTAAATTTTGTTTTCAGATGTAATTTTATTTTATTTTTATTTAAATTAAAAAAAATGAAAATCAATGGGATTGATTTGTATTATTTTAATTTAATTTATTAAATGGTATTGTTATGTGAGTGTGATGTTATATTTAATTTAAAATTGTAAATTTATATGGTTCATATATTTGTTATTTGAAGGTTAATTTTAAATTGTGCTGAATGTAATGGAATTGCATGGAGATTTTATTTTGAATATTCAATTGTCCTTTTTATGCATGTGTTATTTTGTCTTAGTGGAATTTGGTTTGGAAACTAAAATTAAATGCATTGACTGAGTTGTTTTTAATATGGTACTTGTATTTTTCTTCAATTTAGTCTATTTTAATTAATTTTGTATAGTCTTTTATTACTCTATGGGTTGGATAAAGGGGTTAGAATGTCAGCCAGTGGGAATATAATCCAAAAGCAGGAATTATATGTTTTATTATGTTTGTTTTCCTTGCACACTCTCAATTTTATTTTGAATATTATATAATCCAAAAGAAGGAATTATATGTTTTATTATGTTTGTTTTCCTTGCACACTCTCAATTTTATTTTGAATATTCAATTGTCCTTTTTATGCATGTGTTATTTTGTCTTAGTGGAATTTGGTTTGGAAACTAAAATGAAATGCATTGACTGAGTTGTTTTTTATATGGTACTTATATTTTTCTTCAATTTAGTCTATTTTAATTAATTTTGTATAGTCTTTTATTACTCTATGTGTTGGACAAAGGGGTTAGAATGTCAACTAGTGGGAATATAATCCAAAAGCAGGAATTATATGTTTTATTATGTTTGTTTGTTTTATTATGTTTGTAATCAATTGATTTGATCCAACCCTATGTGAAGATTGTTCTATGATACTCTCCTGTGATGTTTTATGTGCTCCATGGCCTTGAATTTTTTATTTGATAATCATTGTGTTAGTGGACTATGTGGACACTTGGAGAGGTTTTTTGTGTTGTTATGGCTAGAGATCTATTGCATCTTCCTCATGTTTTGTGGAATAGTCCCGAGGGACATTATTGTTATCTTTGATGTTATTTCGTTTGTGAACCTAGGTAGGTTAACTAAGTGTATAGGTGGGAAGTGGCTTGTAATTGGTGCTGGAGCCTGCAAGTGGCTACCAGGATATCCTATTAACAAGTTATAATTAAATTATATTGAGAGTTTAAAATGAATTAATAAGATATTACGCACATCGCCCATGCCTGAGTTCATGATTGAGTTTTGACTAGGATGGGAGTGGGAAGATGTTTGTCACCTACATGGACTAGATATGGCATAGTTAGTACCTCATCTACACAAGAGGTTACTGATACCACATGGAGTCACTATGGCAGTGGGGTCTTGAGAGACTATGAGGATAACCTTAGAGTTGGCTCGTGTGATGAAACTTCCCTGTATGCATCTTAGGTTTACTACGTGTGTTAGTTGCCTTTGGTTGGGCATGTTTTACCTTGGTATCCTATTGTATCTTTTGAGCTAGACAACTTGTAGGATCTCTTCCTTAGCTTGTGTTATGTTTATTGGTGATGTTTCTTATCTGATTGGGATCTATTTTTATCTCCTCAGCATGGTGGGAGTGGACCATTTAGGTTCCACGAGGTCGGGTGATAGTGATTCTTTTAGCATTTGACATTTTGACTTTCGTGTATCAGTGCTGGATGATCCCTATAGAAGTTGAGCCTTCTTGTTCTTTATTATTGGAGGTATATTATTATCTTTCTCATTCTATGTTTCCTTGTACCCTTGTATCAAATTATTTAGGTGATATCATCTTGTACTTTATTTTGGTTATTGTATCACATATCCTGTGACATGTGCAGTGGATGTAGATTATGATCGATACCTTATGGTACCAATTGTATTTATGTTATGTTTCATATGATGTTGTAGTTATCATTCATTTGTATACATGGTATTTGTAATTATATCTATCGAAAGTAATTAATTAATGCTTATGTAATCTACGTCAAGGAACCCTTGAGATTTGTAATCTATGTTGAGTTGTGTTTATGTGTGAGTTGTAAATTATACTGTATTGCTTCCACATTGTAAAACATTGTTGTTGTTGTTGTTGTTTGTTAACACTTAAGAAAAAAATATTATTATGTAAACATAGTGACTTGTATTAGGTTAGATTCTCCTGGGTTCCCTAGCAGGGCATTACACTTGGCAGTATCGTAAAGTCAGTCATGTTAAGATTTGAAAACATAATTTGTACATAATGTACACATGTTTAAAAAGAAAGATCCCCGAAGCCACTTATAAGTGTAAAGTGGACAATTCTCATTTTTTAGTTAAATAAAAAGTGGTAGTAAATAATGAGTGATTGATCATTACGAAAATATTAATATTCTACCTTCTTAAATATTAATATTTTATAGATGTATATTTGTTTAATAATGTTAATATTTTCAGAAGACATTAATATTTAGTAATCAAATGTGATTTGTAGTAATTTACTTATATTAGCTAACATGATTCCCAAGTATGTACTTATTCCATGCCACTTCTACTACATTTCTAAAATATGTTCCACCACCTACCAATTTATTATCACTATCCTCCAAATGTAGTACCTTATCTACTTGTCTTCCATCTATGACTCATCATTGTTGACTAGAGCTACCACTCATAGCTATTGCTAATTCATATCTACCATGCCCATCTATTAAAGAAGAAAAGGTAAAATGGATTCAATATTAGATTACTGGATAAACCATTAACCCAAAAGGAGGTATATCAGCCATAGTCACTAGCATTGATTGTTCTTGTACAAATATTCCATTTTAAAAAGACTCTTTTAATTACTATAGGCATGATATTCATCATTACCACTAGAAGATAAAGATTCTAAAATAGTTCTTTTTCTCCCAACATGTTTTTATGCTAGCTTCACCAAAGAGGGAGAAAAAGAACTATGCTATTTTAGAATCTTTATCTTCACCAAAGATTCTAAAAAGAACTAGCATTAAAAGAGCCAAGACTTGGAGCAAGTATTAAAAGAGCCAAGACATGGAGATAAAGATTCTAAATCCATAAAGTAGTGATTCGAAAGTGATCTTGAAAATTCTAGTCTATCAAATTATCATTTCTTTTTAGATTGATTATGAAATAATATTCTCGACTTAGTTTTTGATGAATGATGGTTGTCACTACTAAATCACGTGGAAAATTTTCATTTTGATGTATAGAAGGAGGTCCTATATATTTAATAAACTTATATAGATGTTGTGTTAGTCTTTTCTTCCTTGAAATTATCCATTCAAAATTTATCCATCTAACAATATGAATGAGTCTTAGACATGATAAATAAATGCTAAGCCTTAATATTATAAATTAACTTGTATTTACTATAGCATGTGGTGGTGTAATGCATGCCAAATTCTCTAATTGATGATCAACAATTTCTAAAAAAATGATTACAATACCATTCATTTATGCCAAGCCTCTATATTTGTATTTGAACACATTTTTGTGTTAGAAGATTTAATCTTTCCTTGGTTGTATTTATTTATTTGAATAAACCAAGGTATCCTACATGTATTTTGTTATCTAGTTCAAGTGGAAGGACATGTCATATTTTTTAATTCCTTTAATAAGGAAATTAATTTATCCTCCTTGAGAGGACATTGACACTTTGCACACACCTATTATGAATGTCAGCATTCATAGATTGGTGAGTTATTTTGTAAATCATCTCCTCATCTCTATTTAAGAGTTGCTCTCCTCTCTCATTATAGACACAATGATGTTATTGTAAATGAGAGCTTCTTTCTCTTTCTCTCTCTCACTCTTTAGGCTTATGCCTCATTTATTATTCACGAGGGGTTTTTATTTTCTTTTCCCCTTTCAAATCTTCTTGTCTCCTTGTCTCCATGTATTGGCTCTTTGAATGCTTGCTCCAAGTTTATGTATTTCTCATGGTAGAAAATATTCTCTTTAATTTAATCTCTTAGATTATTGTTTCTTTCCTTTCTCTTATTATATTTTCCCTTTCATGGTATCAGAGCTTGGTTACTAATCCTTATTTTGAGTGAAAGTTGATGAAGATTACCATTCTATGGAGCACACCTTGTTTTCGAGGCACATTTTGAGAAGAGGAGTTGAACTCATTTGTGTTGCAAGTCTTTAAATATATATTTTTTCTAACCCTCTTTAGAAGGCTTGCCACCAAAGAGTGTTTTTTTTTCTAGTCCAGTTGGAGCTGGTTCAAATTCATTTATTTGATATATTGATTTAATTTTTTTTTAACATGCTGAATTTTTTATAGTTTAATTTATTATCATTTCCAATAAGCATTACAATCTATCAATAGATTTTTTTTTTGCAGGTTTCAAAAAATCAAACTAACATTTTTTTGATCTATTTTTATATACTTTTATTTATGGATTGAAAATATTATTTTCACTCTATTTTTCAGATTTCATTGTTTGATATACAGGTTTAAATAAAAAAAATTCATATCTTCCATGCAAGTTCTGCTTAACTAATTAAAGTTACTTAAATATTTGTATGTTTTTTATCTTCACACTATCAACTTAAAAAAAATTAACCTTTCATTGCCAGCTTGCACTTAAGTGAGTGGCTTTGGTCTTAATATTTGTGCTCAAGCCCTCTATTTTTTATGAGATTGGTTTATCTATTGATAGACATGTGTGCGTCTAATATACTTTTTAATTTAATCAAATTTATCTTAAGGTTTTTTCTCCCAATGGCATTTCATACTCATTGGCTCTATATAAAGGTAGTCGCCCCTAACCCCAGCATTTCATTCATCGTATTCATGAGTAGTGCTTCATTTAAGATGCTTTCATTGTTTAAATGTTTTTAGTTTGAAGTAAGGTTTTATGTATTAAATTTTATATTGAAATACTTTTAACGATTATAAAATATTACAAAATATATATTTCTATTATGAAAAGAATATTACAAATAATTTAATTATTACTTTAAATTTCATAAATTAATTTTACTATTTTTTTCATAACATAATATATTTTTAAAAATATTAAAATAAAATATAACTTATTTTAATTAAATTCAAAATTTAGTTTTGTGTGTTTTGTCTATATATAAAAATGAATGTCAAATTGAAAATCAAAATCATAACTTTATTAATAAAAATAAAAAATATTGAATTTATTATTACAACTGACAATAGTTGAAAGACATATTAATGAAAAAAAATGTTTTTGATAGAAAAAGCAGCAAAAGGGTGTTCGCCTGAGGTACATAAGGACTAGAGGCACATCAACAACATATTAATGGCACTAGTCATAAGCATTTCAACAATAGTTTAACTTCAAACAAAAAAAGGTCTAATCTACCTCTATAAAAAACAAACACAACAGTTCTTTTCAAAAAGATTAAACCAGAGTATCTAAAGTGAATACTAGAAATTAAAGTGATATTTATAAGCCACACAGGGCTATACCAAGGACTCAGAAAAATAACCTTAAAACAGGAACCCAAAAAGGAGAACTTTGGGCCATGCCCAAACAAAAATAAAAACCTCATGAGCACCATCAGCTAATTTTTTCCACCTAGATGTTTGGACATCAGGGTCCTGGGCCACTCCTCTTGTAGGAATAGGAAGAGATCCTTATTGTCATCATTCGCCTCCAGTTTTCCACCTGCCAATTTTTCCTGCATAGTGTAGAGGGTCATAGCCGAAGCATGCATGACCTTAAGAGAAAATTTGTTAGTCATCATAATGTGATGCTTGAGTTCCTACATGTCCTACTTGATGTCAGCAATCTCTTTGTCCAATTCAGAAAACCTCAGCTTGAGGGTGCCCTTAAGCCTGCCATTGCCATCCAGAACCCCGGGGTTGTGCTCAGTAGTGGGGGGCTTGGTTTGGTGATCATGAGGGGAAGCTAGAGGTGGGGTAGGGATACAAGGAGTCTCCATGGTTTGTTGAGGGTTGAGAGGGGGAGTGTTTCTAGTCCTATTCAGACTCATGTGATCATCAGAAGAGCCCTTCATGGACTCAGTGGAATGGGAGTCTTTTTCTGATAGGGACTTCTCTTTTGAAACTGTTTCAAAGATTTTGGTTATACATTGCTCCTTCACAATTCTATTAGACCGATGGTGACCCGAGCCACCTAAGTCAACATCCAGCTTGACCTGGCTCTCCAAAATCCTCCAGTTTTTGGGCTTTCATTCAGTCTCAGGAATACTGTCAGACTCCTTCCGATCTTTAGTCTCTAAAGATTGAGAGACATGGGACTCCTCATGGTCCTCCCTCCTATTAAAAGGATTTTTCACACATTTTTTGTGGGTTCTACCATCATTAGGGATAAGATCTATCTCCTGGATAACTTGGATAGATTGGGAGGTGGAGTGAGTGGGATTGTCAATTTTTGATGGGGAATCCTCCTAGGCTACCTCTTGGATGATCAGGGGTGGGAGTGGAGGGAAGATAGCCTTGTGGAAGTGGTAAATATAGGGATCGATTTATTAGGGTTTTCCCTAATATCCAAAATATTGCTTTCAATGGAATGCAAGAGGTAAAAGGGAATGGATATTAAGTCCCTATTTCTAATGTGATTAAGAAAAGGTAAGTGGTAATAGTAGAACACCGTAAATTTACCTTCCAAGGTGAAATACTTCATCACAATGAGACATAGCTTGGGCCAGAACTCTGGAAGCTCTTCACGGTTGAAACCCCCTAACTTCTTGACAAGATTATCTCCCTCTTTGAAGAATTGGCTGAGGCTGGTAGGGCCAAGCGTCCAACTAGTTTTTTTATACTTTCTCCCTTCCATAGAGAGCCCCGTCGCCCTAGCAATGACCTCCTCATTAATCTAAAAATGGATGCCCCCAATAGAAAAAAATGTTATAAATATTATTTATTTTAATTTAATTTAATTTTTTTAAAAATTTTATAATTTACAATATAGATTGATTTATATTAATATGATACATTAAGATGCTACATTATGTTTACTTCTAAGAAAATTTTGTAATAAGATATCCTAGCATTATATTTGTATTTCACCTACTTAACATGGTCATGTACGTGCATGTGAGCTAATTTTATAATTTTATCAAAATTATTGGTATTTGTTGTTAGGCATAGTACTATTGTCATAATTTTTGGATTTCTTTCTTTAACTAGTGATTAAAATAATTTGTGGACAATTAGAAATTACTATATTTGTTATTTGTATAATTTATATTTTGTATAGTGAAATTATTTATTGATAATTTGATTAGCTTGAAGTCATTTGAATCCTTAAACATAAAATTTATGGAATTCAATTCTATTGCTCTTCCATATTGCTTTATTGTATGTAGAATTGGCATATTAAAATACAGGCAAGTAGACTACATACATTCCCCACAAATAAGCTCAGTTGCATTTCCATCCTCGATGAATTACATATCTACCTTCTATTATTCATGCAAAATATGAAATATATGGATCGATTCTCATGAATAACACTACATTTCAAAACTAAAAAACATATTTCCATGTCTAACTATCTATACCTAAAGGAACCCACTAGGTAGGCACTAGACTTGATGCCAAGCATTAAGATAATTTAAAAATACACAATACTATTAAGTAATATCTAAGGAAAAGATTTTTGATCTATGATATTTAAAATTTTAGAAATATCTAACACTATATTACATAATTCCAATATTTTAATTTAAGATAATTTAATATGTGAGGTATATTATTTTTGATAAGTAGGAGATATTTTTCACAGTAAGTCAAATTTTCTTGGGAATGCTTCACCTCTATGAGCATCAACTAGATGCAATGAGTGCTAAGTGTTCCATTCATTCTCATGAGAGATAGGTTCATGTGAACCACTACTCATGAAACATCGCTCAATGAGTTTGACTCAAAAAACTACTTAGTTGAATCATGCTAGCAATATCAGTATATTATTTTATTATGTTAAAAATGGAATTATTATTAAAAAATATTTATTCCAAAGTTATATTATTTTAATTTTTATTATAGATTATAAAACTATATAAATTACATTTATAGACATAATATTATTATTTTAATTTTTAAAATTATGATTAGAGAAATGAAACTATTAAAAAACAATATATTTTTAGAAAATTAAGCCTAAAATGAAATTATATTTATTTAAGATACATTTAATTAATTTAAACTAAGATTTAAATTATTTGAATTAAAAATACACATTTATGATGGCGGGGTAGTAATAATTATACTTTTTTTGCTTATTTTGTTCAGAACTTTAATCTATAATAAATTATTTTAATTTAATTTAATTTGTTTTTTAAGTTTATAATACAAGATGGTTTGAAGTACTTGAGTGGTAGTTAACAACATAATTAAACATTTCAATTACAAGATTTACAACATGCTAGAGAACCTTACTTTTATTGTGCATGTTGATCTTGGGTGCTGCATGTTTCCCCTGGCTCAAGTTTTGGGGAGCCTCCCAAAAACCCTTGCTCCCCATCAAGTTTGTATTGGCTACAAAGGACATTCTAGTTCTAGAAAAATTTGTTAGCTATATCTTTTTGTGCATGAATGTTAAGGTTTTGGAGGCCTCGCTAATACCCAATGCTTTGGTCTTGGGTGCTATGTTAAAACCCATGTTGAAGGTTTGTGGAGCCTTTAAAATCTCTACGTTCCTTGTGCTTCTCTTTGTTTGGTAGGTTCTTCGCACACCAACACATGTTATTTACTTCTTCTCTTTTCTAATTAATTTTAGAGTTATGGGAGCATTTCCAAAACCCATCTTTCAAGTTAAGGGAGCTTGAAAAGACCATTACTTCATGTTTAAGGTTAAGGGAGGCTTTAAAGACCTTATTCTTTGAGTTGTGTAGCTTTGGCTTTCTTTTATTATAACTTATTCTCTATCCATTTTTACTCTTTTAGGCTATTGAGTATGTGTGATTTGTTAGTTACAATTTTGGAATGTTCTATCTTGTACATTTGTATTCTTCTATGGAGTACCAAATCCCCCTCAAAATCTACTTAAATTTTTTTGAAGGCCCCTTAAATTTATTTTTCCCCCCTAATCAGATACACAATTCAACCTTTACATACTTAATAAGTAATTTTATTGTTTGAAAAAAACTCATGCTATTGCATTTGTATTGAAAAATCACTCTTCAACAAGATGTGGTCTTCATGTATAGAATATAATATGTGATGCATCATTGTTAAAAATGTAAAAAGTGTATTAAGATCACCATTCAAAATTCCTAGGCTTATTAATAAAATATTTTATATATTTGATATTCAAAGGTCTAGCTTTCTATCGAGGTAGTTTCTTTTCAATACTCAAAAGAATATTTCCCAATTGAAAAATTAATGGTAAGTACTTAATATTATTCCATTAGTAAACATAATTTTATACATGAAGAGGAAGATTTAGGAGGGAACACATACAAAACTTTTGTTATATTTTGAATTCTAAGAATTAAATAGTTATAAACTATTTTTTCTCAAGTACTGGAGTCATTTTAATTATAAAATTCATCTCATGTCTCATCAAAATTTTATTGTATTAAATTATATCCGTTTACAACTTAACACTCATTTTAAGCACACTTTGGTGGTTGTGCATCATGTCCTGATTCATGTCTAATTATTCTTAGTGGACATGGTCATTTTTAAAATATAAATACGATCCTCTACTCAAAGACCTTTGTTATCATATAAAATGCTAGGAATAGAGAACCTAATGTTTGTGTCCTCTTGGACTAGGGAACTCAACACCCTTGTGCAAGCATTTTTGCACCAAATTTGAAATTATGCGACTTAACATTATGAGTAGAAATCCAAAAGTTCTTCCTAATATTGGAATTTGTAAAACTAAATCCTAAAAAAGTGTAAATTATGTACAAATACAACTCCCCATCTCATCTGAACTCCTATCTCATATATCTCCCAAATTATCAATCATATGAATTCCAAATAAGAACTCAATTAAGTATCTTCAAGAAAGTTGAGAAGAAATTTTTGATAACTATTTAAGAATTAAAATACAATAATCATGATTAAGCTATGTGTTTTTCCATGATGAAAAATGGATAATAATTCATCGAGAAACATCAATCTTGTGTAAGGCTTCAAGGTAAGGGATTTCACATCAGAGGTGTCATTTTTCATTTCAAGCATTTTCTATAGGGGATTTAGCTTTTTCCATGCTAGGTGTAAACTCTTTTTCATCTAACATCATTGTACTTAAGGTGGAAACACCAACATGGGTTTTGACTTAGGAAAACCCTATACAACACAATATTCTTCCCCTTCTTTGTGTGCGGGATACAAATCCCCCACCCAAAACTTATATAATTGTGTAGAGAAGAACAAGAAACATATTTTTAATTTTGGAACATACAAAATACCCTAGAATAATTCACTCAATTCAATAGTCTAACACGTTTTGTTTAAATTATAGAAAGTTGGATCTATAGAGCCCTCTTATCCATAATCTAGAACCTTCAGTTAATATCCAACTCTCCTTTGGGACCAAACTTCAATCTTGTTTTCTATTTTCCTCAATGCATAATACTAATTAGAGAATTAAAATATGTGTTTATGTCCTTAGGCTTATACTTGAATTTCCATAATTTTTATTTTTGTGGACTTGACATTACTTGAATTATTTTTTATTTGTATGTTTAGATCTAAGTTTATTTTCATAAATTTTTTAGATTTAGAGATATTTATTTCTTGAATTCATCTTTTGCATACCTGGATTCATTAATTAATCATCATTTTATTATCTTTTATTACCTAATTAATTGATCACACAATTTTAATATAACATAATTTATAGTTTTCTTAATTTTAATTATATCATTGACATCATCTCATATCATTGTACTTAATTTATCATTTTATAATTATTCACATATTTTTAATAGTAAATACTCAAGATGACCCATTTATCACTACCTTGAAGGATAACTACATTCCTTTATTTCTAAATTTCAAATCCATAGACATGTAGTTCTACGATAATTCTTTAAGAGATTTTATTCATTCAAACCCAAGTACATGCTAAAATCTCTATATCCAACTAGATGCAAAAAAAATCACATATAGTAGGATCTACAATATTTATTTTTAAATATTTATTTATTCTTACACTTTTTTATTGTGAAACCATTAGTCATGCTTGTGAGAAATAATAGGTATTGAGATGGGGTTGGGGTGAATCAGTACTAGCAAAACTTTTAACCTTTTGTAGATACTCTTAGATAGTAATAGAAGAAACTTCTAAACTATGAAGCATATAAGAGAAAATATAATGTGAAAGTGCAAAAAATAAAACAAAAATACATGCACACATATAACACACTTATTTTTATCATGAAAACCCTTGATTAGAGGGAAAAAACCATGGTGGGGATGATACCCACAATCCTTTCAATGCAGTAGAAAAGAGTGCCCAGTTAAGAGCATAAAATATGTAGCTTTCTAAGTGACTCACCCTATTATGAGTGACTCATACCTTGTTAGAAGTAGCTATAGTCCAATTAAAAAATACCTTGTTAGAGGATTTGATCACACTATTACGGTGCTTACCCTATTAAGGGATTTACATAATAAGACCTACTAAAAACTGCCAGATTAAAAGATTTACAACCTATTGAAACTATTAAGAATACAACAGAATGAATGACATGTAATTTTCAATCTGTAATGTTGATCAGATCCCTTTTTCTTTGTACTTATTCTGACATCAACTCTATGAAATCTCTACAAATAATTTTGAATAACTTATCACAACAACAACTTCATCAGCCGATAATTTCCAACAACAATTTCAACAACTCTCTATTTTTCCTTCTTGTGACTATCCTAATATATTTTCCTTCACCCCCAAGTGCAAAACCTAATTAGGGTTTTCATTTTCCTCAAAATGTGTTCCTCCAATCTCAATTGACTCATCAAAACATAAAAATCTTTACCATGTTGGTTAAATCATAGCATAAGCTTCCACCCCTAACGTGCAATATTCCTTAAATATAATTTGTCAAACATGCCTTGGGATCACGAAAATATCTATATACAAGTTCCAATAAATATATTCAATCATCTCCTCGAACAATGTACTATATTTTCTCTTTTTTTAGATTCATTGAATCTTCAACCATCATGACCGATTTGCCTAAATAAGACAAACTATATAACTTTGTTTATACCTATTCATTATACTTACCAGTTTCTAGTGTTTTGAATTTTACCTATACCGCTTCTTGGTCTTATCAGTTTTCCTGTACCAATATGATCCATTCGCTTGTTTGACCTCTACCTATTGTCATGTTCACCAACTGCCTTCCTATGTACCAATTACCGTGCTACTTTATTGATTAACATTCATCATACCATTTGGTTATACATATTTACCGGTCAGTGTAAATTATCGTACTTAGCAAAAATGATTTCTTCGATTGCATGGTTTGCTAGCAATGAAAACCATGTTCTTTACACACAACATAAATGTTATTTGCCTCATCAATATGCCAACAATCTCCCAATTTTGGTATTGATGGAAAAAATATGTGAAAATTGGCATACTCCTTGTCTAAGTTGTTTACTCTTCTTGAACCAATTACTCCCCCTTAGGTAATCATCTTCTATACTCCTCTATACTCTATATATATTACTCCCTCCTTTTGTTTTTAGCACTATTTACCTCTATACTCCCCCCTTTTGGCAACAATGCCAAAGGCTATAAGAAAACTTATATTGACAAGAGTGACTTACAACTTATCAAATAGAGATTTGAAATTTACCTTAGCACTAGCAAGTGAGTTCTCCCATGACTCATTTAGTGATATCAATGCAATATGTTGACCATGTAATCTTGATGCAAGTTCTGAAATGCTTTCGATTGTGTTCATATTAGGAGTACCTATCATATCTTTAGCCTTCTTGATGTATACTTGAATTATATCTATGTGAGGAGTTAGGAACCCTTGTGTCTCCAAAAGTGTCATTATTATGTTGTCCTCTTTAGCTTTGAGTTTCCTTTCCTTGAATACCAGTTCTTTGCATTTTACACTGTGATCAATCATGGAACTATTCAAGGGGTCCTATTGTTTGAAATGTGTAGCCAACTCATTTTTTAACTCTTCCTTCTTGGTCCTTATCTCTACTATTAAGTTAGTGAATATGGATATCTGGGTGAATAGTTTACCAATGTTAAGTAGTGATTCCTTAATCTTTTTGACTAGTTCATACAGTCAAACTTTCTCAAGTGCAATCTTTTGGACTAACTTTTCCAACATTTCTTTTACTAGCCTCTTTTGAGCCCTCTTTTTCATGTCTTCATCCATATAATTATCCAAACTAGTGATTACATCAACCAAAGTTTCAAGTTTGTCAATCTCATATTATTCTCCATCAATCTGTACTTTCGACACTAAGTCAGAAATGATAGAAATTATTTTCCTTAGTATTTTATTCTTGTACTTTTTCTACTTCTGTTGGTTCCTCACTTCCTTTTGTGCTAGCTTCTTGGAAAATAATATCTTCTCTTTCAATTTCAATTTATTGAAGTCTTTCTTTATAATGGAGAATTATGGATCATCTTTGTCTTCCTTTTCTTCTTCTTCACCATCTTCTTCTATTTTCTTCCTTTTTTGAGTCAATGATTTTATCTGTTGAAGTTTGTGTAGCACTGGAAGTTCTGTCCTTTTGTTTCTTTGTAGCGGTTACCTGTGGTTTACTAGTCTAGTATGTTGAGTATCTTGTTCCCCTATTCTTGTAGTATCTTCTTAGGTATCCTTATCAGTTTCCTTTTCTTATTCCTTTTCCTATTCTATTTTTTGTTGTTTCTCATCTTGATTATCATGCGAGTCTTCTTTATATGTGTCCTTGGGCAGGCTTGTCGTCTCATCAACCTACTTTTTTTCCTTAAATTATTTTCTATTTCATCAACATTGATAACATCGGTATCAACTGCACTCTAATAAGTTTCAATAGGATTTACTTCTAGTGGTAACTAGAGTGGTGTATCTTCACCTTCATCTCCAATCATGGGAGAGTCAAGTGTATTAGTAATATCCTCAATATCTATTGAATCCTTTCTTAGGTTTAATTATGTAGAAACATTTGAAACACTTCCTAACATACCTCCTGTGAGCTCATGAACACTAAACGTGTCATCTCCTTGAGATGTAACGGTAGTATGTTGTGCCAATGCTTGATCTAAGTTGAATATTCTTCTCCAAATCATGACTAATTCATCTTCAACTTTGGTCTCTTTTCAAGCTAATAATTTTACCATCCTATTACCAATACTTAATCTATTTTTATACTTTTCAAGTCCTTCATCCACTTCTTGTACTGTCAAATGTGGCATAGTATATATAAGAGTCATTTCCCTTACTTATTTTTTTAATCTTAACTACAACTTCCCATCTAACACTGACTACTTCAAACATTTCATCGGGTATATGACCTTTAAGATGTTTTGGAACTCTAATGAACTTATGAAAGTAAAATAAAATTGGATCCTTAATTAATTTCTTTTCTATCATAAAATCAAGAAATCTTAAATGTACTGATGTGATTGATCATTCCCAGTTCTCTAATTTCCTGTGCAATTTTAATTACAGTCTTAGGAATGTTGAATCCTATTTTCCCAAGACCTACATAATTTTGCAATCTCCTTATTTGAATCTATTTTCTCAGTGTCTCCTTTTGCCTCTTTTTTTCCCTCTTTTTTCTTGGAAAAACTTTAGTCTAACTTCTAGTTTTTCTTTTCTCATATGTTTTTGTTCTTACAAATTGAGGTTCCTCTAGTGGCTTAGGGTTAGAGGATTTTGACCTCCCTCAATTTATTACACTTTAGTTTCTTCCACCGATGGTAGTTCCAATGTTTTATTTTATGATTTCGTTTCCTTTCTCTTTGCATAGGACTTGGTAATTTTCTTCTTTTCTGCAGCAGAACTACTACCTTGACCTATTCAAAATTTCTCCTCTAGTTGACTTATTATTTTCTTGACTTTCCTCTCCACCGATCTAGACTTTTTGAGTTCTAAGGTTATTCTTTGATATGCTTTTTCATATATCCCATATCTTTTGGTAGTCTTCTTAACTAGTAATTTTATAGTAATGCATCTATATGCAGGGTCAATAAGTGTTCATCTATTTCATAATCCATAGCCAGTATCCATGAAACTCTTGGTTCTACTACTTGGATTTTGGACGTGTCAGTATTAACTAGAAAAAAATGTGATCCTATACTTCTCTACTATGTGAGGTGGGATCCTATACCTTTTGTACCTTCTATCTTGAAAGTATTTGAAGTATCCCCACATAACATTATTTATGTTTTCACCTAGTTCACCAATGTATTCATTAATCTAATATAGTGCTGGTCTATCAATTTTCTATGAATCATTGCCTTTATTGGGAAAGAAGTTTTGAACATATAAAAAAATATATATACAAAAAATGATACATATTTTAATGCTTTCTTCTTATCAGTTTGGATCCTATTCAGATTTTGTAGAAACTGAATTCTGACCATCTCCTATAGGTCATATCTAATTCCTTCCTTCACAATTCGGTATGCAACATGAACATCTTTGAATGACACACAATTAAATTAACTCGATTGGTAGACCTTGTATCTGATAATCATTGATGTGAAACAAACTTCTTGATCTTCTATGTCGTCTATGGTCATTTCTCAATGATCTTGCCTTGACTTTGTGAGTTCCACAATCATTTGTGTCAATATTTGTTCCCCATCCGCTGATAATCCTATGATAATATGAATCAATTCCTTGGTGACCTTGATCGGTTGTTATATCCCTATGAATTAATCGTGGAATCAGCTCAGAACATAATGAATCCATTCTTCCTTGAATATTTTTGGCAAGTCCAAAATATGTGTCAAACCCTTCATCTGAAGATGTTTGAACTCATTCTTCAGTTCTCCATTCTCACACATTGCTAGGTATTCTTCTTGTATCTTCTCATCACCTAATTCAACAATGTTGCAGTGAATAAATATCCCCACATCCTCAATCAGTAACACTTGAGCTAGAATTAGGGATAGGGCGCTAATTTTATTGACTTCCACAACTTTAATCAGCCATAAATTATGTTCTGGTTCTGCCTCCTTTGTTATCTCAATCAATTTAGGTGCTGCAACTTATGATGCCATGATATCACTATAAAGTTTCTTCTCTTAAATCTCAACCACACCAAATGTATTCACAACTTACCACCTCTTTGCTCAATAGCTTAAATAGGGTTTTTAAATTTGTAGATTGATCCTTTGTAAGTATTCAACACAAAAAATT
Source organism: Chamaecyparis obtusa (assembly GCA_027943335.1). NCBI lineage: Eukaryota > Viridiplantae > Streptophyta > Pinopsida > Cupressales > Cupressaceae > Chamaecyparis > Chamaecyparis obtusa. The sequence goes on from BSBK01001125.1 coordinate 706,235, forward strand.
CACACAATTGATCACACTATGTAATCACTTTCAGCTCCTATAATTTCTCTTCAAAATTCAAGGTAAATAATTAATAGGCTACCCTATTATTTATTTTCCCAAAAATCTTCTACAACGGCTACTTAAGTACAAACATTTAATGCAGTTCACCGATATCATGCTATTATCGATTATAACTTCTCCTGGTTAATGCCAAAAGTAGCATTAGTACATAACCTTTGCAAATGATAAAGTTAGTTATGACCAAATGTATTTAATAAATATATTCTTTGTAACACATCAAACATTAACATCAATGCATCTCACTATGCAGATAAATCCTACTGCTCATTTTTCTAGGGGGTTTTAGATTGATATGACCTTAATTGCTCCTCCTAAGCCAAAAAAGGCTTAGTTTTCTTATGAATTCTCTAGATTTCTAGTGTTGTGGAGTTTTTTGTTAATTCTATGGAATTTATTTCCCCTTTCCTCATCCATGTTGTCTTTATTTGCTTTCTAATTTCTTTAGGATTCACAATCTTTTTATCTTTCCTATCTTCATTATTTGGTGACTGGTTCATGTGCCTACAATCTCTTGCTAGATGTCCAACCTTGTGACAATGGAACATGCTACACCCATTATCCTCTAGGGTCCAGCATTACCACTAGGGTTCCTTAATCGATAGTTCATCGACATGGGTTTATAGTTCCTACAAATAGTGCATGTAACATTCAAGTTTCTTTATCTTCTTAGAACACTCACCAATTTGTTAGGAAATCCTGGTAATGGTACCCTTGAATTGCAATGTTCTTCCTTGTGTCCAAACTTGTTTCATGTGAAATAGTATCTATTGAAACTCCCTTTAGATGATATACTACTAGATCTTGATTTGTACTCATAAGCTTAATGACCATAATTATTCCAATTGTAACAATAACCATCAAAATGATTAGTTCTTGGAACATTCAAGAGTTTTATCCTACATACATTAGAAATGTGTCCAACCTTTCCACAACTATAGAAAGTGGGTTTAGTAGGATTCTTACCTTGTGGACTAGTATTACCCTTTGGAATCTGTGATTTTCGCTCAACACTAGACTTGGAGGATTCTACTTTTTCAAATTTTTTGTCACTGATATATCCTAGGGTAGAGGTATCCTTTAGTCATCTTTGATTCTTTAATTTCTCATCATTTTTTTGCATTCTTTGTGCATTTTTCTAAAATGTTTCATTTGTATTTCTTTCAATCTTCAAGTCCATTTTCCATTTGTTCATTTTCTTGCCTCGGTCTTTCATTTTCAGATCTCATTTACATGTTTCCATCACCAATGTCACTTATTTTTTCATTCAATGCATGTTTTCATGTGTCAGTCTCTGAAGTATATCATCCTTTTCTTTGATCAGATCTTCAACATTCCTTTTTGTAGTTTCAACAGTTCTTTTTGCATCATCAACAGGTCTGATGCATTCAAGCATTTCACACATCCTTATGGCTTGACATTCTTGTTCTCTTCTTGGTTTGGTGTCTTCTTTAGTCAGGATCTTGTTCTTTTCCATCGGATCTTCTATAGCTTCCTTGGCTTCCTCAAAGTTAACACCGTCGTTAGATAGTTCATCAATGCTATCTAGACTTTCTGTTAGTTTTTTAGACAATTCTTTTCTTTTTTCTAATGAGGCCCTTAGCTTATTCTTCAAATCTTCAATCATCTCATTGGCTACTTCCAACTATCTTTCATACCTACAACTTTCCATTTCCTTAGATCTACTCCCAAGTTGTCAAACTTTTCCTTTAGAGAACCTAAGATTTGATACCAATTGTAGGAAATAATAGGTACTAAGAGGGGGCGATGTCAATACTAATAAATTTTTTAACATTTTTCCAATACAATTAAATAGTAATAGAAGAAATGTCTAAACTATGAATAATATAAGAGAAACTATAATGTGAAAGTACAACAAATCAAATAAAAATACATGCAAACACATAACACTCTTATTTTTATCATGGAAACCCTTGGTCATAGGGAAAAACTACGGCGGGGATGACACCCACAATCCTTTCATTGAAGTAGAAAAGAGTTCCCGATTAAGAGCTTACAATCTATCACTTTCTAGGTGACTCACCCTATTATGAGTGACTGATACCTTGTTATAAGTATCTACAATCTGATTACAAACTACCTTGTTAGAGGATTTGACCCCTCTATTATTATGTTCACACTATTAAGGGATTTACATAATAAGCCCTGCTAAATACTACCCAGTTAAGGGATTTACAAGCTATTGAAACTATTAGGAATACAATAAGAATGACTAACCTTTAATTTTCACTTTGCAATGTTGATCAGATCTCTTCTGGGTTGTACTTGTTCTAACATCAGCTCTGTTACATCTTTGCAAACAATTCTAAATAACTTATGACAACAACAACTTCATCAACCAACAATTTCCAACAATTCTCTATTTTTCCTTCTTGCAATTGTCCTAATAAATTGTCCTTCACAGCTAAGTGTAAAACCTAATTAGGGTTTTCATTTTCCTCCAAATTTTTTTCTTCAATCTCAATTGACTCATCAAAACATAAAAATCCTTATCTCATTGGCTAAATCATAGCAAGTTATCATTCCCAATGTGTAATATTCCTTCAATATTATTTCTCAAACATGCCTTGGAATTGCAAAAACATTTTTACAAAAGTTCCAATAAATCAATTCAATCATATCCTCGAACAATGTACTATGTTTTCTCTTTTTTCCAAATTCATTGAGTCTTCCACCGTCATGACCGGTTTGGCTAAATAAGACAAAGTGTATAATAACCTTTGTTTTTACCTTTTGACTGTACTAATCGATTGCTATTGTTTTGACTTTTACCTATAGCGGTTTGTGGTCTTACTAGTTGTTTTGTACAAATCTGCTCTCTTTACTTGTGTGACCTCTACCTATTATCATGTTCATTGTTTACCTTATTTTGTACCGATTACCATGTTACTCTATCGATTAGCATTCATCATACCAGTTGGTTATACCTGTTGACCAATCCATGTAACTTCTCATACTTAGTAAAAATAGTTTTTCCAAATAAATGACCTACCAACAATGACAACCATGTTCTTCATACACATCATAAATTTTATTTGCATTATCAATATGCCAACAATGCTAACATTTAATTGCTTAGTACATTCATCAAGCAAACTCATTTTGGTTATTGTTATAAAAAGTGACTAGAATTTGATAATTTTTACTTGTCATGACTAAGCCTTTTGGTCACCTAGTCATTTATTTGCCATATTTTTACTACTATTCTAATGGTTTCTTGGCAGGGCATTACATGCATGCTTTCCTTTTGCATATCCTTCAAAAATCTCCTTATACTCTTCAACCTTAGGCAACCGAAGAATCAAAGCTTTTGATGTAAGAAAATTTAAGATATATAAACTAAAATATCCATAAGTGAGGTTCTACAACCAAATTGTTTCTTCATAAGCTATATGAACAAGTTTATTACTATTTCACCAAACTTCAATGGGAACATTGAATTATTTTTCATCGGTACACCTGTGACAACTCTATTGCCCTGATTCTTAACATAGATAATACATTTCTTATTATCAAATACCATTCTATAATTCGTTTCACATAGCTTCCTAAAATTTAATAAATCATGCTTCAATTTTAGGAGTATAAAAAATATGTTTCAACACTTTTTATACCTTCCTTCGTAGGGATATCCATGGATCCTTTTTTTATAACGTCTAGTGTGTTGTCATTACCAAGCATAACCCTATATTTAAAACTCTCATCAAGTATGGAAAAAAATTATTTATTACTAGACATGTGGTTAGAACACCCCAAATCCAAAAAATAAAGATCATTGGTAGCACCTTCAACTTTGCGTAAAGAAAAAATTAATTTACTTGAGGAGATATCTTCACTTTATTGGACATTATTGGCATTTTTGTTGTTATTACATGAATTCAATGTGCAATATTGCTTGCACCTTTATTCTTCAAAATTTTTTAACTTAGAAGTGAATGCCTTTTCATTCTCTCAATCTTTCCTCATGTGACATGAGAGGTCTAATAATATTATTCCATCTTAGTGTTGAAGAACTTAATACCTTTTTTATCACAACTTTGCCAATAATTTCACCCAAAGTGACTATTTTATTAACTATATATTTTACGTGTTAACAAAAAACACCCACATTCTTAGTTTCTTGTGTTTTCAAGTTCTTAGATTTCCTTTACAAGGTTTTTAGATTCACAGCCTTGATCTGATCATATTGTAAATTTCAAACGAGAAGATAAATGAAATAAGAAATATATAACAAAGAAGACAGAACACAATAAACACAATATTTATAGTGGTTCGGTAATTGCCTTTGTCCACTCTCAAGCAAGAAATTTTCTTGTACTAATCAATATCCAATACACAATACAATACAATGCATGACTGCACATAGTCATTTATAGAAATCTCTTTGAATATGAAGAGATGTGGGAAAATGAATGGTCATGTGACCGTTGGGCTTCACATCCCAAAAATCTACTCTGTGAAGTCCAACCGACATAGCCATGCACTGTAGCATCCCCTTCTTCGTGTTTCGAATCTTGGAGAATAGTGAGACCTTGAGAAGATCTCAATGTTGCCATACTTTGTTCCGACACACTTCTAATGTGTCTTCTCCAAATCAGATCAGAATACAAAATATCTTATCTTCGGTACTACAACCCGTTGCTCACAGAATTTACTTCATTCTTATTGTTGTTCTCACTTAGGATAACATTTTCATCGTTGGTCGCTGCTAAGGTCTGGCTATCCTTTACCATCGAAATATTGCATAAAATCTCATCCATATTTATACTACTGAGCGTCTTCCCAACATCCTGGAGTTCATCCAACGTCAAATTATAAAGCAAGTTCTGCTGAGCCAATTGTTGGAAATCCTCAACAAACAACTAAACATAGATGAACTCAAAACTCTGACCTTTGTCATCAGAAAATTCTCTGTAAGACTCCTCTAGTCCCTGTATTTTTTCCCCTTCTACTGTAGTTGATTGGTGAGTGCCTTAAAGAACATCATATGGTTGAGAGGCTAATCGCGGCCCATCACTTGCCTGCGTAGAGGACTTCAAGGGAAATTTGCTTGGCATTTCACCTGTATGAAAATTGCTTATATTTCCAACTTTATCTCTATCCCATGCCAATTCATTTCCACCGTTCTGTGCTCCACGCAAATCTCTATCCATTTTACCATAATGGGGCAAAAGTTTGTGGAGATATTTTTTCATGGGTATTTCATTCTTCAAATGTGTAACAGGAATAAGTTTTTGGATATACTCTTTGTTACCTCCCTGCCCAAAACCGTGATTGTCTCCCTAGCCACTCAAATCACCACGGAACTACATTTTGTTTCCACAATGTGCAACTGGGAGTTGTGTATTAGGCATAGTATACGTTGTGAATTAAAGACATTGTTTTTTTCAAGCGCTTGAGAAAAGCCTCTTCCATCATCTCCTATCGCCATAAGGATAGGTCCTTGAAACCCAAGTACAATCGAAGCCCTGGAGCGCTCCCGTAGGAATGACATTATTCGAACATTAAAAGAAATGTTGACGCAATTCACCACGCTATAGACCTCCGTCCCTGAAATCACGTTGAGCACCACCAGATGCGCAAGATCATCGATGGAGTGTGTTTCACCAAAAATAATAATGGTTTGCTGACAAGTATACTAGTGGTTTACCGTTAGGCCCAAATCATCCAATGGCCCCACCATGACTCCTGCCTTTCCTGGTGGACACCGGTGACGCCCAATACCACGTTGTGACTCTTTTATCTTTTCCTTGTGAAACCTGTGCAATGAGCCAGAGCCACCTATTATTGTGCTTCCACGCGAACCGAGATAGGGAAATGTTTCCGTTTTATTACACTTGTTTTCAGGTGAACCGGGCTTTGGAAAATCTTCCCTTTGACACTTTTCTTTTTTGGATGGAGCAGAATACATTGATTTTGTACTGCACAAAGTTTCTATTTCTGAAGGAAGAACACACTTTTCCTATAAATTGGAGTAAAAGCTCACAAAAATTTTGTTGAGGTTGCTGCAGAGAATGAAGCCATACCAGGAGGAGTCCTGCACTTCCACTTGCCCACACACCACCGCATGGGATGCCACTATTTTCTTAACCTTCTTAATGGATTCACCTTCAGTCTCTGGTCGTCGGTTCTGTCACCAAACTCTCTTCCTCTTTATCTACCCCTTCATCTTCTACCATGGCGAACTTCTCGTCTCTCAGACTTTCATTCCCCAGGGGCAAGTGCTTCTTTAGTAGGATCGAGCTCTGCAAAATAATCCAACTGCAACATCTTATGCACTCTAGAAGAAAAAGTATTTGGATCATCGAGGCTGAAACCAGAGGTAAGAGAAGCCATATTATAAATGACCAACACCAAGTTGATGGAGGAAGATTAAACACATACAATGCTGAATAGAGTAAAAACAGAGTATACAGAGATTTAATAAAACTTTATATATATTAATGCTAAATATTTTCAGATTTACAGAGCTGCCAGTATGCTCAAACTTTCGCCAATATTTCTTGCTTGCAGAGACAGAGTATCTTCTCGAGACACCAAACTAAGAAAAAACATTCCTTTTCTGATTTCAAAAAATTCTACCCAGAAGCATCTAGATAAGCTTGGAGAATAACCGAACGATCCAAAAAGTCAGGAAAAAACAATATAAAAAACACTGCAATTAATATGGTGGTTGGTGGAACAAAAAAAGCTGTCGCATGAGAGAGGTCTCATGATCGCATGAATAAAATAATGCTCATGCGATCATGCGACAAGAGCATATCCGAGGAGACCCACGCCCATGGAAACAAAGGCAAAAGATTAAGGATGTCGCATGATCGCATAAACCGAATGAGCGTTATGCGATCATGCGAAAAGGTAAAGGGAGAGGGCCCCACACAAAGGACAAGCCAGGGAAAAATGCGCGGACAGAAAACAAGAAACGCTGGGCAATTAATGAGGTTGCAGGAGCGCACATAAAAAACAAAACCGTGCAAGACTAAGGCAGTCGCATGATCGCAAGAATGAAAATGAAGCCTTGCGATCATGCAACAATGCATAAAGACAAAAGGAAAGCCGCGCAGGGGAAGGAAAAACAGAGAGGCGGAAAAGGGGCGCGGTCGCATGATCGCAAGGGAGGAGAGAGAAGCCTTGCGATCATGCGACAAGGCAAAATGGTACGGCCGGAAGGTGAGGTATGTGCGCAGTAGATAGGGAAGATTAAAAACCTCTGCTTTGCTGGCTTCCACGTCCACAGGCATTCACGTTCTTCAACATAGGTCATGTACAGACTTACCTGCCTTGGCTTCCTCTACCCTCTTCCACAATTCTTCCATGATGGCTCCCCTATGCTGCACATCACCCGTGCGCTCAAGAATTACACTAAGTTCAAATTTGAGAGCTTCTGAATCTTCTTTTGTTTCAGCTTCAAGCTTATTTTCCCAAGCATCCCACCAATGCACATGGAAAATTCTTTTGGTCTTTACAGGCACAACATCACTCTCTACGGAGCTTAAGTTTCCAAAAAATTTATCTATGACATAATCGACTTCATCTTCTTCGATCTATGCTCTAGCCTCACATTGGCTCCAATACCAATTGTACATTTCAAACGAGTATAGAAACAAAATAAAACATATAACAAAGAAGACAAAACATAATAAACACAATATTTATAGTGGTTCAGCAATTGCCTACGTCGACTCTTAAACAAGGAATTATCTCGTATTAATCAATATCCAATACAAAATACAATACAATGCATGAATACACACAGTCATTTATAGAAAACTCTTTGAATGTGAAGAGATGGGGGAAGACGAATGGTCATGTGACCGTTGGGCTTCATGGTAAGCATCCCTTAGAGTCTTTGAAGCCTCCTTAACTGTTTTTGTATCCGTAATTCTAGGAAAAAAGCTCCTATCAAGGGATATCTGAATGAGCAATAAAGCCTATGCATTTTCCTTCTCAGCTTCCTTCTTAGCTCTTTTATTATTAGATGCAAATGCATTCTAATCATTAGACTCAACATACCCTGTTTCTATGATTTTCTAAAAATACTTTACTATCATTAATGTATTCATTTTAATAGCCCAATATTCATAATTACTTCCATTGAATTCTATGATTTACAAAGAATTCAACCTAATAAAATTCTAAATACTAAATACCCTTGAAACTCTAATACCAATTTGAAATTCTGAAACTAATTCATGCAGCAATAAAGTAATTCGCGGAGATAAATAAAAAACCACATCAACTGATTTGAGTAGAGGCCAAAAAAAAAAACAGGACACTAATTTAAATCCCCTATCTTAGTGAGAACTCTAGAATAATTCTGAATGAGGTGCTCCGGCTCTACACACAAGCTGACTATTCATTGAATTCACAACCTCTAATCAAGCAAATGAAAGCTAATACTAATAAAATATAAGAATTATTCAAAACATGCATAAACCAAGCATGCATTATTCACATGAAAAAACTAAAAGAAAAATCATGTACAACTTAAGCAATAGTTGATATTAGCCATGACCAGTGTCCAGAAATATCTCTAAGAGCAATCACAACATGTGTAGGATGCTCTATTTGCAAGAATATTTAATGACTTTTAACTAAAGTTACAATTAGTGCTACATTTTTCAGCTAGCAATATAACTACACAAAAAAATGTAGTTTCAAATAGTGACCCCATTGCAATGCAAGTGATGAAGAATGATTGGAGCTCCGTGCTGAGGAAATATGGTGACAAGTGACGAAGGCGCATGGATATAACCCAGAGAAAGAACGAACGAGAAGCTTTGTAAAATCATAGCAAGGGCGACCTTGGTCTCAAGCATAGCATAACTTTTACCAACACAGGATCTCAATCCATATCCAAAAGGGATAAATGTAGTAGACTCATCCTTAGCAGCTTTACTTATTCCCTCACTGAATCTCTCAGGGTTAAATTCATTTGCATCATCTCCCCACAGAGATGCATCGTGATTGAATGAAAGTGTAGGGATGATGATCTGCGTGCCTTTAGGGATTGTAATTCCTCCTAGTGTTGTATCCTTGTGGACTTCTCTAAGAAAGCCAACAGCTGGTGTGTAGAGCCGGATCACCTCGTTCAGAATTATTCCTAACTGTAGTCCACAACATACAAAAACATTCAATTAGAAAAATGCTAAGAGCAAGGTATCCTAATTTAAGTTATAAATAGCTTTTCCAGTTCTTACAGTTTTTAGTTTGTTTACTGTATCAAATTGTGGATGGGAATTTCCACATATTTCTTGTATTTCTGAGCGTGCTTTCTCTTGCCATTCAGGATGCATGGCTAACAGAACAATGGCATATGTTAAATAATTACTAGTAGTCTCTTGTCCAGCAATGAAAAATGTTTTGCATTCCGCTATGATTTCCTCTATTGTGAGGCCTTGATTGTTTCCAGAACTTTTAAGCTCTTGGATTGTGTTCATCATGGAGCCAAGCAGATCATTACCATAACCTTGGGTGGCATTTGTACTAGCTTTTTCTCGCTTTATAATAAGCTCCTTCAGAGCACTCTTAATATTTTTGTTGAGTCTCCAACGTTCTGTGTTTCTTTTGAAAGGAAAAAATCTGAAAAAAAAAGCATACCATGATGTTCATTTACTTATGTAAGTATAATTCTATCTTAACGACTAATAAATTCACTTGCAAGTCATGTGGAATAGTCCTAAGTAAAATTAAATCTAACCTATAACAAGGAACCATTAATTTTGCATAATCCTGGCAGGCTAAGGACATTTGCTGAGCCAGCATGTCGAAAATATGCTTTCCTTGGAGATAGCTGCTGCCAAATGCTGTGCGAGCAATGATTTCTGAAGTTAGAGCCTTGAGTTCTTTAGCCACGTCCACTTCTTTATCACCATTTTGTACTACTTTCTCCCATTTCTGAAGCATATGGGCAGTGCTCTCTATCATGCAAGAGGACATATCCTGGTCCAATCCTTTCTTGATCAGTTATTGAGATGTTCTTGGGTAACTCAAAATGAATATAAGATCTTCATCATTTTATTATACATAAATGATGAAAAAAGAGTACATTAAAATGATATATATATATATATATATAGTTAATATGTGAAATAAAATATATTTTGATAAATGATTGACTAGCTACTAAAGTAACAACAAAGTTCTAACTTGTCTATATGAACTAGATGAAGTTCAACATCTAAATCTGGCTAGGAGTACTAGTGTGGTGCAAAAAGAAGTTGGAAATAAGTAGTACAGTGTAGCAGTTGTGGTGTGGCTTTGTAAGGGGCGTTTAAAATAAGTCACATGTACATAGATGATGGATAGAGCTTTCTTATACCAAATGAAAATCTTAAACTTAATGTTCTGGTTGACCCTACCTTTGATCCATATGAACTCTACTTTTGACAATGAATAATGAAATGATCTACTTTTAAGGGTGTTTGTTTGTGTTTATTAGTTTCTGACTAGTTTTATTGCTGGGTTTGGATCTGCTGGCCGGCTGGTTTTGAGCCCTGACTCGTTTTGGTGGATCTAATATTTAATCTTTAGTTGCTGCTTTGTAAGAGGTTTCAGATCCCCCCAGAACCTGTTTTTACCAGTATTCAAAAACATATTAAATCTGAAGAAAGTCAACAATTAATTTTTAACACTTTTATCTTAGAAATCAACACTTTGTATATATGATTTAAACTGTTTGTATCTTTAATACACAATTTCCTGATTATCCAAGTTTTCTCATCAAATAATGAAATATAAACATTCCAATTTTGAAAATAAATGACACTACCCAATTGACAAAAGAAATACTCCCAACCAAGTTCATCTTTCAGACGAGAATGTGAATACCACCTAACCTTGAGCTTATCAGTATGGAAAGATGGATTTATAATCTGCCGGTGATGTGCCCATTTATCACCGTTGAGCACCACAAGGCCATCTCCAAATAGCTCTTTATTCACAGGATCCCATGTAAGTTTTCCATAATTGCCTTTCTTATCACCTAGCACCTCCTTCACCATTTCAGATCTACCAATGACTAGTGTTGGTTTTGGCCCAAACCAGATTAAGAAAGTTGAACCTGGTAGTTAGATGACAAAGAAAATGTTAATATGAGTTAACATCATTAGCTTACAGAATAAATTTACCGTATTGAGTAAAAATTACCATATATTTTGGACCAGTAAGGGTACCAAGGTTGCACTCTTCCTACAATGTCATGGGAGAGTTTCATAGGCTTGGTTGTGGCGTCATACATTAACTTAGCGAATTTAAATGAATTTCCAACCAGAAACTTGTAAGGAGGGCCTGTAATTCCTTGAGACTGAAAATGCTTGGCTATTTGCAGAGGCTTCCACCATACGTCTATTGTAAGTTTGGCAGCTAGAAGTACCACTAAGCAACCAAATGAAATACATGTAATTCCAGCAATACTGAACATGAAATTTTCCATATCTTTCAATGTTTCAATAATGTCATAGACGCTCCTGACCTTCTTGCTCTCAGATATATGAGACTTTTTTTGGACTGTTATCCATCTATTATTTAAAAGGAATTTTAGTTTTTGCTTATTTCCATCCATAAGATGTTGGTTTAATCTCTTGCATAGGATTCATTCATTTCTTAAATTAATTAACTTCGTTTGTTTCCCCTGGCTTATACGCTATAGAGGCGACAGCTGGAACAATTTTGATGTCGAGACACTTTAATGCCTTGTCACATGTTTCTTGGAACACACGGAAACTCGTAACTGCAACGAAGCTTATCCCATGATTACCGTTCAGCTTGGACGATCTTTTTAATGTTTTGTTTTTTCCAGATTGGTATTTGTGGTGACAGGTGAAACTTAAGTTTCCTTTTAATGCTTTGTTTTTTTGGCTTGTTTTTTCCAAATTGGAATCTAGCCGTTTTCAATATTCTTTTAACTAGCACATACGTCAATAGGTATTTGATTTCAAAGTATAAATGTGTGGGTGTACAAATATGTATATTGTAGAAGGTAGACAGATTCTTTTGACTAAAAATACTTTTTTTCACTATTGGTCCCACACCCATTGTTAAAAGAGATGGTGCCTTCTACTTATAGGAACCTGGCTTGAAGCTACTACAAAATAGGTTCAACATTCAAGTTTATAGCTTGGTATTTTTTTAATGATTTCCTAAACTCAATTAATGTTGAAACTATTAATATTGTTCTTGTTTAGTTGAGACTTCAAAAAATTTGTAAAATTCCTATTAATTACTTTCATGCAAAACTCGTCTCGCAAATATACATAATCATTTAAATACCAGTTCATCACAAAACACATCCATTATGAGAAGTATCTCATCATAACGTTAAAGCAAACACTCACATTCAAAAGTTCCTTCTCTTAACCTCCACTACCACAATCATGATGCACTCTTAAGAGAAAACATTAAAATGCGAATTTAAGCTAACCTGCACTGGGAAAATTATACTGCAGTCTTACTCCGAAATGATAAAAATAACAGTTTTAAACTAGGAAGGAAATCCCATCATAAAAATGTTACAATATAGAGATATCTACAATGCCTAGACTTAAAACCAAATCTTAACCATCTTGGAATGCCTAAACCTACCATTTTGGAATGCCTAGACTTACTGGTAATATCACCACCCCAAAATGATACTAAGTGGTAAAATCATACCTACCGTGGATATAACTTAAACTTGCTGTTAAATCTCATTTGGTTGCTTCATATTTCAGACAAATTTCAAATACCTTGTACAAATTGCAGGAATAAGCAATAGGTCAAATTCAAACTAGTTTCCAAATTGTGCCACTGCTAAAGAAAATATGATGTTATAAAACAAAAGTAATTTTTTAAAAAAAATTTATGAAAAAAATCTTAGACAATACTTTATAAATAAGTATCATTCACACTATATTAAAAAAAGAAGGGGAGAAAGGCATCCTTAAACAAAAGCATCAAAACAAGATCAAAATATACATGAAATTAAACCATTAGGCAGCAAGAGCTATAAATCCAACAATCTGCTGGACGCTTAATTTTACTGATTATAATAAAAGTATTCCTGAGGTGGGCTGCTAAAATTTATCTTAGAAAAAATCTTGTATCTAAGATTTGAGTACAACTACCAACCTGTTCTCTGAACAAAATTGCAGTCTCCTTAACATTTCTCATTATAAACTGAGACGTAGAATAAGGTCACAACAACATTCTACAGTAATGAGGCATTCATTTAGTGGGAACTACTAAGGTTGTAATTAAGAATTGTAGATATAATGGAAGTGGAAACAAGAACTCAAAAGGAAACTAAAACAATTGTTCAAACCTATATTGATCTAACAGCTGTGAGCAGCGATTTACCTTGTAACACAGGTAATATACTATAATCTAGAATCATTTATATCTACAATCTATCCCATATTTCTGTTTCAAAAACAGTACATGCAGTCGTAGCACTATGGCATGACATTTCTGCAGATCAGCTATACAAAGCCCAAATGATATTTACCAGTCCATTGCCTTCATGTCCACTTACATGAATCTAAGAGGAAATGTTGGAATCCTTAGCGGTTAAGGTCTCTGCAAGAACACACAAAATCAAATTCTTTAGCATTTTGGATAAGGTTTTTGTGGTGTACAACAAATTTGACACAGAAAACTGTAATCCAAAACCTGAGGAGAACAGAGGCTCGCAGTTCATTTCATAGGCATATCATTGCAGAGGAAACATACTACTCTGCATCATTCAATGGCATTACTATTATCAAAGATGTGTAAAAATTTCATATCCATATTCTACTAATCTGAGTTAAGTTATGGCTGAACTGATAAGAAATACACCTCGAAGTTCAGGGTTTAACACCTCTTGCTTTGGTCAAACTCCCAACAAGGTCTATGGCCTCTGCAGTGTGCTGGGAGTGCATCACCTAGGGAATTCTTAGACTGTGCACACGAATCAAGTACTTCAATTTTGGGTTTTTTCCCTAACGATAGAGGTGGTCTATTATTGATGAATGACTTTTTACTGCATTATGACAACTTTGATTTCTTTTCACGACCAGATCCCATCTCATATATTTTGAAAATGTGCACGGACATCTCAGGCAATATGAATAATTTCAAGGTTATAACCTCCAGTCTTCTCAATAATCTGTCTAATTTAGATTACATCCCTGCAAATAAGAATGCCACTATTGGATCAGCAAATTATTCCTCATCTCATAGTGTCTACGGGCATGCTCAATGTTGGAGAAGTTTGTCCATTTATGATTGTGGAGGATGCTTGTCTAGGTTACGAAAAGATCTGATGGATTGGTGTTCTGTGAAAGCAGGAGCTCAGGCTGCATCAAGAAGCTGTATTGTCAGATTTGAGATATATCAATTTTTTGGCACTACAAAGTCAACACTGATTCTGAAAACTCCCACACCTTTCCCAGAAGCTTCTCCACTGAATCCTACGATTTCCACAGTTCCCTCCAAAGGCTAGATCCAACCAAAGAGTAAGTATAGCTAGTCATTTTAATATTTGCTGGATTATACTCTTGAATATTTGGAGCTACTGGAGGCATGAGTCTATTGTTGATTACTTGTCTAATTGCAATGAGGAAAAGACCGAGAACTGTCGTATTTGCTAGGCTAGGTACTCAAATTACCCATGTCAAAGCCGTTACTGTCAATTTTCAAAATTTGCATTTAGTTTCCTTTCCTATTTTTTTTAGTATGGCATCAAAGTTTCTAAGCTTTTCACAGCTTCACATAGAATACTTGATCTTATCTACATATTACATAATCTCATACAAGAATCGCCCTGATTTAACTATAAAGTACAAAAGTACTAAATCTGATATATGCATGTATTGGTAAAAATGATGCAGTTTTGGTTGTCTATGGTTGCGAGAATCGAGTCTTAGGTGAGCATAAAAAACAAGCCCCAAATACAATTTCCCAATCCCTTAGAATCTCGACTAGGTTAACTTACGGAACCTGACTGTAAAATTAAAGACGATCCATATTATGCCTTAAGGTAGACCCCAAAGCCCTCTATCTCAGCATAATGATGAAATTAATGGCGACATCCTCCCTGTAAATTTGAAAAACAGGGGAAGAGAACACAGAGAAACAAGGGAATAGAGCTCAAAAAAGTAGAGCACACAAATTATACACACAAACACAATAAAGAGCCTTTATTCATTCATGGTTTGACCCAGTAAAGCTAGGCTAGAAACTCACATCAAATGCAACCTGCATTCTAGGGCTTTCGTGCATTCTTCAGTGTTATGGGGTTTGATGGGCGTTCAAGATTTAACCGAAAAGGCTTCAGAAACTTCTTACCATCGCCAACAACTCCAACTATCCTCCTTGAATTCCTCTAACAATAACACTATGAGAATGTAGGTAGAAGATGCAATGTGAAATGCTCCTGAACATGGATTGCAGCTTGCCCATTTCCCACTTCTGTAACAGGAAAATCAGGTGTTTTAGGAAGGGAAACAAGTTTGCGGGGTGTGAGACAAGTTTTCTAAGTACAGATGATGTTTTTATAATAAAATGCAGCTAGACAAGGGTGCTATCCCTTTACAACCCAGCTCAAAGGGTGACCAACATCAAAGTTACATCACAACAGAATTACATTGACATCAGCAATAGAAAACCATTAACAACACATGTCCAGACAGGAAATAACAAAATCAGCCACCCTAGCATTAAGCATTAAGCATAACAACCAGATACACAGTAGCAATTATTATCATGTAACAACAAAAAAATGACTAGTGTTCAGCATATTTAACATCATAAAACTAATCAAATTCTCAAACAATGATCCCCGAGGGTCATACGCATATGTAAAGATACCATAAATCCACACAACATTATAGAGGTTTAAACAAGAGATAACAAGGTCATAATGGCCAACAACCATGTTATACTCATATAGGCCAGGAATTTGACAAGTTGCCCTTATTGTCATATGAAAAATATGAAAATTTTAAGACGCTTTCATCATTTAATTTTTTTTAATTTGAAGTAGAATTTTATGTATAAATTTTTTTTAATAATCAAATATTAAAACATATAATTTTCTATTGTAATAAGAATATTAAAAATTATTAAATTATTATTTTATGATTGATAATTTAAATTAACTAAATTTTTTATAAGAATTAGATTTTTTTTAAATATGAAAAATTAAATATAAATTTTAAATATATAATTTATCATAATTAAATTTAAAATTTAATTTTGTGTGTTTTGTCTATATATAGAAGAAATGAAATGTGAGAATAAAAAAATAATAGTAATTTTAGTAATATATATAAATATTTAATTTATTATTACGATTAATTATAATTGAAATTAATGAAAAATAGAGACAATGTACGGAGGTGAATGTTTGAATTTGGTGAAGGCGGGAAATGCTTGTAACATTGATGGTGGGGGGCTTGTTGGATCAGGTGAGGCTAGTGATGATTTTGAGCCCCTTGCATCTTAAGATTTCAACAAGTTAAAGGTGATCAAATAGAGACTTCAACAATACAACTCAGATCACTTTGGCAATATCTTGAAAAAAAAAAAAACTTGAGGAAAAGCTTGCCAATGTCAATAATCAGATTATGGAAAAAGGAATGGATGAGTCACTCTTTCTTAGAGAAAAAAAGTTATTAAGAGAATACAAAGACATATTGGCTAAAGAATAAATCTTTTGCAGACATAAATCCAAGGAAACCTGGCTAGAGGCAGAAACAATAAGTTCTTCCATAATAGTACTAAAGAAAGAAGAGGAGTAAATAGGATATCAAGTATCAAGAACAATAGTGGGACTAGTATAGAGGACCCAAAAGAGGTGGCGAGGGAAGTAGTAAGATAGTTTTAAAACATTCTCAACAATGAGGATGGATCTAATCTAAGAGGGAAGATCAATATAGTAAATAATATTCCAAGGATAATCACCAAGGATCACAACAAGACTTTATTAAAAAAATTCTCCAATGAAGAAGTCAAAGATTCCTTAATGTAGATGAATCTAGATAAAGCTCCAAGCCGAGATGGATTCCCAGCAGGATTCTTCCAAAAGTATTGGGATTGCATAGGGGATGAAGTTACTGAGGCCCTTAAAGGGGTTAGGAACCTAGGTAACATATTCAGAGAAGTTAATAACACCTTTTTAGATTTAATTCCTAGAAAAAGAAAAGCCAGACAACTTTAATTACTTTAGATAGATAGCCCTATGTAATACCCTTTATAAAAATTACTAATTAAAACTCTAGCCAATAGGTTGCAAAAGTTGTTACCCCATTTAATTAATGAGGAACGAGCGGTTTTCTTGCCAGGGAGATCAATATATGATGGGGGTGATAATAGCCCAAGAGGCCATTCACTTAGCTCAAAAAAATGGAGAGTTGAGCATGCTTATTAAATTAGATATAAAAAAGGCATATGACAAGGTACACTCGAGGTTCCTATGTATATCTTTGGAGGTATTTGGCATTTCCAAGACATAGGTAAATCTTGTATTTGAATGCATCTCCTCCCCCAAGATCTCAATTTTGGCTAACGATGCCCCATAAGGCTTCTTCAATATTTCTAGAGGTTTAAGGCAGGGGGATCCAGTCTCCCCATTTTTGTTCATTATCATGGCAGAGGCCCTTGGGAGATCTATAAAAAAGTCTAGGGAAGAAGGTAGAATAAAAGGTATAAGAATAATAGGTTGCATGGACCGAACCACTCATCAATAATTTATGGATGACACTATGCTCTATCAGAAAGGTGAAATAAGAGAAGCTAGGGTATTCAAGGGAGTCCTTGACTCCTATTCAGAATCCTCATGGCAAGAAATCAAGCCATAAAAATCAGAAGTCTTCCTATTCAACACAAATGCCAAAACATAACTTGAAATATATAAAATACTCAATTTTACGCAAGGTAAGATCTCATGTCAATATTTAGGACATTCTTTGGACAAGGGATGTAGATCATCTAATCTATGGGACCAAATAATTACCATAATTAGAAAGAAAATTGACACTTGGAAAGGGAAATGGTTGTCATCAGTTGGGAAAACCACTATGGTCAAAACAGTACTATCTACAATGCCAATATATCAATTATCTTGCATCAACTTTCCTATTAACAAATGGGAGGAATTGAATAAACACCTCAAGACCTTATTTTGGCAAGGGGTAGGAAACAAAAACAAACTTTCACTTTTATCATGGGATAAGGTGTGTAGGCCCAAAAACAAAGGTGGAGCCGGTCTCAAAAACATTCACAAATAAGGGAAAGACCTTGGAGAAAAGTCAATATGGAGAATTTTTAGGAACCTACACTTAAAATGGGCTAAGATCTTAACCCATAAATATTTAAACAATATTGATCCTACCAATATCTTCAGAGAGAAGACTCCACCGAGAGGGTCTTGTATTTGGAACTTTAGGCTAGATTGTATGAGTGTTAGCTTTGAAAAACTAACATGGAACTTAGGTACAGGTGAGGAAGCTCTATTTTGGTTAAATTCGTAGGGAGTATACAAGGCTATAGAGAATCTACATGACTTTGGAACAACTAGAGCACTCTTGGAGTCTATATGGGGAAAGAAAGTAAAAGACTACATAATTCCCACAAATGAGGGATAATGATGGAAATGGAAGGAGTTGGGAAGTCTAGCGATCCTGATTGTAGAGAAGGGAGGAATAATGGAGGTCCTTAGAAGTAGAAGTATAACATTTAGCCTAGATAAATATTGTCTAGTCTGGGATTGTTCTAGGAATGGAGAATAGAACACGAAGGATGGATGTGACCACTTGATGAAAAATATGCTAAGGACTAAGACATAACTACCAATAAAGTTATGTTGGGAGAAAACCTTTTTACCAAAGGCAAGTATCTTCACATGGCTTTCCCTGGACAATAGGATTCTCAGAGTGGATAGGTTTAGGAATATGGGTTATGAAGGTCCCAACTGGTGCCCATTGTGCAACAAAAGTGAAGAAGATATAGATCACCTATTATTAAACTGTAAATTCTCTAATAAATTTTGGAGATGGCTTAGAAACAAGCTAGGTTGGATCTCTACCTTCCCAAAAACTATCTTAGGTATACTCCAAGCCAAGGTCCATTATTAAAAAAGGGCTACCTACATGAAGGTCTTTGGATTACAGCTCCTTCAATGATGGCATGGGAAATATGGAAGGAAAGGAATAGACTCATTTTAAAAGATAATAAAATGGATTGGAACAAAATCATAAAAAAAATTAAAGTTACAATCATAGTAACCTTGAATAGTAGAATAAGTAATCAACAAAGGAAAGAAGCGAAGAAATGAGAGGGAGGTATTTTGGGCTCCTTATTCCCCCATTTGTGGGCTCATGAGATAAGGAAAACACATGTAAAAGAGAAGAATTTCATTGGTCACCCCCTAAGAAAGGATGCTTCAACTTAAATTTTGACGGAGTCTCCAAGGCCAATCCCAACATAGAAGGAACTAGATGTTATATTCACAATTATGAAGGGATTAAGATAGCCAGAAGAGCTCTACCAATAAGACAAGAGAAAAATAATTGGGGAGGAATAATGGCACTTGTGGAAGGACTGAACATATGAAAAAATATGGGGATAGAAAATTTGGAAATTGAGGGGGACTCTTGATAATTATCATCAATGCCATTAGAAAAAGTTCCATGCCAAATTGGAGGTTGAATGTCATCCTATCCAAAGCTATTTTATTAAGAAATTCATTAAAAAAAATAATGGGCAACCACATCTTTAGAGAAGGGAATAAAAGAGCGGATTAACTGGAAAATAAAGGGGCATATGGATTAATGATTTCAAAATTTAGGAGGATTAACTAAACTCTTCAAAAAAATGCTTTTTAGCTTAGTATTTTTAGGACAAGTGTAACGAACCAACTCCAGACATGTACCTTCAAGTTAAGTACTCAAGAATTTAATTAAATATTTTATCTTTGTAATGATTAATCAAACTGGGCTATGAGCCACTCTCAATTATTAGCCTTGTCAGGTTAAGGATTTTCATTTAACCATTACACCTTCCTTTTAATCAGCTCTCCCTCTCATGATTATTTCTTGCCAAATCTTAACAAATCTCACCACCACATGGCACTTAATTTAGCAGAAGTATGTTATCCTTCATGGCATCGGCTACCAAAGTATCTTTCTTAATCCTAACTAGATCTTTCACATGATTCAATGAGATTAGAAGTTAGGGAAGCCATGAAACTTTGTAACTCCCCTCATTTTTTTTGTGCATTTATGATTCCTTAACGTCAACCTCTTTTGTTTCTTTCTTTTTGTTATAAATGCAATCGTTGCTAGCTTTAGAATCCCAAACTTGCATTTGGTTGCTTCTTCTCTTCCCTACCTATGGTAGCCATGGACACCTCGATCAGACTCTTTGGAAAGCATCAAAAAATGATAGTTTAAAACATTATAACAGTGGAATGCATGATGTTGGTGTCCAAAATGACGCTTATGCTCTAATAGGCTCCCAGTATACCCTCAGATGGATCTTAGGAATGGTTAGCTCCAAAATTGCTATGAGGTCTTAGGGTGACTAGACCAACTATAGGGACAAGACTGCCCTCTTCTGCTTCTAGCTCTGCAAAACCAAGGCAGGTGCACCTAACCTAGTATAAAATAGACTTCATACACCAAGAACTAGGTTTGAATAACAGATAAATGGATAGCAAGAAAGTACTGAATGTTAACCACACACTCATTGACTCTCCATTGCTATGGGGTAGAACCACAGACAACCAAATGCTGAAAACTTAAAGAATGGTTCTTATTTTATGTGTTGATAAAGTATCTGTTGATAAAGAGATAATCATTCAGGCCAGTGCCTCATCCATTGGGCAAGATCTCCTAAAACATGATTGCTACACACACCAGACAATAGCTGAGATTCCAAGCCATAAACACATCTATAATCTCCTTTACTGCTTATATGAAATCCTCACATAGACAAGAGATAGACCTATGTCTCATCTAAAGCATAATTTAATCTAATCCTTGATTAGAACTGAAGAATGAAGACACATACACAAACAAGTATGTAGTGAACTAGAAAGTTCAAAATCTATCTGCAATGACACAAAGGAGAGATAAGGATCATATATTTGCATTAAGTGTGAAGAATCCTTAAGTGTAAACAATCAAACCAGAGAAGTCAAGCTTGCAAATTATAGCTTAGACCTACAACTTTCTCTTTGTTGTCAAAAAATACCAAAATAGGTCATTACAACTCAGACTGGCCAGAAGACTCACAACCAGAAGTTTGAAAATCTAACTCCCAATACCCTCAAAATGATCATAAAAAATCCCTTTATACTAGGGTTACAATGCAAGCATAATGATCATTTCAAAATTCAAAATCCACCTAACCCCCCAGGAGTTAACATAGACATGACAGGGGTCAAGCCGCAGCATGCAAGCTCAAACAGTCCAATTTCAACAGCTAACTAGCCCTGTACTGGTCCAAGTACCAAATTACCATCAAACCCCCAAGAAATCCAACCAAATTGACCCTTGCAACACTTCAGGGTACTGTTTCATTTATTCCTTCATGGCAAGGCATTCCTCTACAATGATCATGGCAACTAGGACCACACTGGATCGGCGGAGAAGATCAGTTTCACCAACTCGGGCCCTTCCTATCATCAATTTCAGTCCTTTCTGGTCACAGGAAATGTTCAAAAATTCAAATCTGCAAGCAACGGCTATATTCATGGCGCCAAAAGTTAATCGGCGGTCATCATTCAAAATCAAATTAACATTAAGTCGCGGTCATTGATCTTATAACTCTCGCGGGCTTTAAGATCTTCTCTTCACCTTAGACAACATCGACGACTGTTGCTAGACCGCCAAGTTAACTTCCTTGCACCTTATCTCAATGGTGATACAATGGCCACAAGATCTACTGGCCCTTTAATCACTTTAGAAACCCAGCGGCCCCACTTAATAACTCCGCAACTGCGATACCATTAGTGGTCGCATGATCGCATAGCCCAGAAACTGGGCTATGCGAACATAAGACAAGCATCCACGTCGGCACCATGTCACTACCTCGGACCAACCGGAAGACCCCATCTGGGCCCGCCTGATGCCACATGTCACCACACCATTCGCTACAACCACTGAGTAACAATACTGGACCCACACCCAAATCAGCACTAGATCGAACAACGATCGCATGATCACAAGGGAGAGGAATATTCCTCACGATCATGCAGCAACTATAGACCTCCGGGAAACTCATTCCACTTAAGAAAATTTCAGACCCACCATCTAGCGACTACGTGACTGTGGAAAACTTAACTGCCAACCAAGTTGCCAGATGCTAGGGATTTAACCGCTAGGATTCAACGACTGAGAGAAGACCGCAAGTCGCCAGGTTGCCAGAAGAAGACCAACCACCAGGAAACTGAGCATCACAACTGCCATGGACACGTGTCGACCGGTCACATGATTGCATAGCCAAAAGCTATGCTATGCGACCATGCGACAACCAACCCAAAGTTGCCACATGTCACACCACCAAAATGCAACCAGCACCACTTTGCCGATAACTGGGACCCACGCAGACAGATGGCAAGCGGTCGCATGATCGCATGTTAGAAAAGTCTGACATGTAGCCATGCGACAGCCAATAGGAACATGCCATCTGTCACCCCTCTGACACCGGGCCCACTCACACAACAGGCAACCTGGCAAAAAGTAACATCAATAGCTGGCATAAGATCTCATGGCTCTGACAAATCCTATGAGAACTTATGCCAACCATCAATCCTCTGACACTGTCAGGTCCCACTGAGCCTTTGGAAAGTTAGGTCCCACCATCCATCGCACTTGCGCACTAAGACAAAGTAGATTGCAAGCCGCTGAACAAAAACCAGGACCCACATGGCTAGGTGGCAAGTGGTCGCATGATCGCATGTCAGAAAAGTCTGACATGCAGCCATGCGATAACCAATAGGGAAGAAGCTTGACCCACCACATGGTTGGACTTGCACAGTTAAGACAAAGTTGAAAACACACAAAGTTTTCAGCACCAAAAGACAAGTGCACTATGCTTTAGGCAAAGGGTCGAAAACAACGCAGGTATAATGACAGACCAAAAGGTAATAGGGAAGCTGAAAACAACACAGGTTTTCAAAAACACTGCATGTTTTCGACACTGGCAGAATTTTTTTAAATGCTTCTCGCGGATCTTAGGATTCGAACAACTTTCTGGGTTTTGCACATTAGGGAATGTGACTTGGGCTGAAGTAAGGTGACACACTGAAGAGCACGGGGTAGGACACAAACCATGAAACATGCAAGGGAGAGGCCAATTTCACGAGACTTTGCAATGACTGGAAAAATGGCCTAACAGTGGCTCTTTTTGGGGACATGTATCTCTTGCAGATATAATGAGAAAATAGAATCTACTGGAAGAGAAGACCATAAAATTTCAAACCAAAAACAACCCTAAGAGACCTAGGGAAGAAACCTAACTACTGCTCATGGAAAAAGATACTTCAAGAGAAGTAAAACTTTAGGAATTGTCCATGAACAGGCAATTCCAAAGTGCCACTAGTTAGATCTTTCAGAATATATGAATTTGTTCCCCACTTGCTCTCAATCAGATAAGGGCCCAACCAAATAGGATCAAATTTTCCATGCTTTCCCTTACACTCCAGCCTTGCATTCCACATCAGGACTAGATCATCAATTTCAAAACTCCTCTGAGTTGCTTTCTTATCAAACAAATTTTTACACTGTCACTGCAAATTTTCATTTTTCTCATGTTCATCCCTCCTTACTTCCTCTAACTGGATTAGCTCATCCATCCTTAGTCTCATTTCATCATCTAAGTCTTCATCATATGCCTGGATGAATTTATACATTTGCAACAAATTGTTCTGAGGTAATCTAGCACCAATCCCATAGACTAGATCAAATGGCGCACAACCTATGGCCTTCTTGATGGTCACTCTGTCAGCCCACAATGCCCACCATAACTTTGAGTCCCATGCTTTCTTATTTCTATCCAACACCCTTTTGAGAATCTTGGTAAGGCTTTTATTACTAGATTCTGCCTGGCTATTCCCTTGTGGATGGTATGGAGAAGAAAATGAAATGTGTATCCCATATTGCTGACAAAGATCACCAAATTCCTGTGATCTAAAACACATTGCATTATCTACCACTATTGTTTCTGGACATTCAAACCTAGTGAGAATATTCTGCATTACAAAATCAATTACCACTTTACTAGTGGCCCTCCTAGTAGGGATAGCTTCAACCCACTTGGTGAAATAGTCTGTTGCCACTAATATGTATGAATGTCCACCACTAGACTTGTTTGGAATTTCACCAATGAAATCAATACCCCACTTCTGAAAAGGAGACTGAACTGAGACAGGCCTGAGTGGAAAATTCCCACTAAATTTTAACTTTCCTGCAAACCTCTAGCATGCATCACATTTCCTCACAAACTGATGTGTGTCCTTAAAAACTTTAGGCCACCAAAATCCAGACCTAAGAATCTTGTGGGCTGTGGTCTTTGCCATATAGTGTCCTCCACACACACCTTGATGCATTTCTTCCAATAGAGTCTTAGATCTTTCATGATCCACACATTTCAGCAATACTCCTTCATTGCTTTTCCACCACAATTTACCATGGATAATGGCATACCTTGCTGACTATAACTTGACAGTCCTCCTCTTATTTTCATTCATGTCAGGGGGGAGGAACAACTTTTGCAAGTAATTGATGACATCTTTATACCAATCACAGTAATCCATATCACAAAAATATGGCCTCTCTTCCTCCTCTAGCATATTCACATGATTAACAATCAGATTACTTTGTGCCATCAACTTTGCAAGGTCTAGGCCTCTCACCAATTTTGTAATCTAGATACCTATATTGAATTCTTGGATCCTGTTGATCCATCTACATCTTTTTCCTGATACCTCTTGTTGCACTAATATGTCTTTAACAGCAGCACTAGGGACATAAGCAACCACCTTAGCTCCCACAAGATAACACCTAAAAGCCTTGACTGCTTTGACTAAGGCATAAGCCTGTTTCTCAACTATATCATACTTTAGTTCTTCTACATGTAAAGATTTGCTGAAAAAGGATATGGGTTGCTCATATCCATCTGAGTTCTTTTGTAATAAGACTGCTGCAACCGTATGATAAGAAGCAAAAGAAAAAATTTGCATGGGCTTACCATAATCAGGGGTCCTCAAAATAGGGGCATCTTTAATGGCCTATTTGATATTCTTGAAAGACTCATTTTCTCCTTCATTCCATTCTACTTTTGCATTTTTCTTCAACATTCCAGAGATGGGAATACAAATTTTTACAAAATTTGTAACAAATCTTCTTAGAAATTTACCTGCCCAAAGAAAGACTGTATTCGTTTGACATTTCTTGGTGGTGAAAGCCTGTCTATTGCCATAACCCTTTCAGGATCAATTCTCACTCCATCCTTAGACACAATATGTCCTAAGAGCTTGCCTTCTATAACACCAAAAGAACTCTTCTTTGGATTCAAAGAAATCCCATACTCCAGAGCTCTGATGAAAATCTTTTCGAGATGCTCACAGTGCTTATCCTCCTTTTTTGAATATGCTATGAGATCATCCTAGTATACCACTAAAAACTTGTTTATGAAATCAGCAAAAGCTACATCCATAGCCCTCTGAAAAGTTGCTCCTGCATTTGTTAGGCCAAAAGGCATCCTAACATAAACATATGTTCCCCAAGGAGTAGTGAATGCAGTCTTGAATTGTTCTGACTCCTTGACCATGATCTGATTATAACCAGAGAAACCATCCTTCATTGACATCAACTCTGATCTAGTGACTCTTTGCAACATGTTTTCCATATTAGGCAAACCATAGTTATCTTTCAAAGAATTGACATTTAGATTTCTAAAATCAACACATAACCTAATGTCACCATTCTTTTTCCTGACTGGAACCGAATTTGACACCCAAGTAGAATGCCGGACAGGCTTTATAATACCAGTATCCATCATCTTTTTGAGATCATCCTACATTTTCAGTGCCAAAGTAGGGTTCACAGGCCTTAATTTCTGCCTAAAGGGTTTGGTTCCTTCCTTTAATGGTATCTCATGTTGAAAGAGATCTTCTCTATATGCCTTCAAATCTTCATAAGACCATGCAAAGACATGTCTAAATTTTTTGAGAAGATCAATTAGATTTCTTCTAGTTCTTTGAGATAAACATTTACCTATGTAAACGTTCTCTAGTTCTTGGCTTGTCCCTAGATTCACCTCCTCTAAATCATTTATCTTGTCTACAACTCTAGCGACACAAGTCCTCTCTTTATTATCAAATGTCCTCTCAGGAGCGACCAATCCCCTAGGGATCCTACTTGACTTCAATTTTAGTATTTCCTTCCCAAGGACACTCTCTTTTCCATCTTTGTTGTCTACATAGGTGCTGAAATCCATTTTCTGACCATCAAAGTGAGACTCACACTGCAAGAACCTCAAAATATCCTGATCATCAGAAAATACTTTCCAATTCTCAATATTATCTGGGATGGAAGGCCTGGACTTACACTCAATTTTGGATATGCCCACAAAGGTAACATCCTCTAGCCTTAAGGCTATGTTTGCTAGTAAATCTGCCATCCTGTTTTGGCTTCTATCCACCCAATCAATCCCAAAAGCACTGAAACATTCAATTTCATCCCATACAGCATTCCTATATTGTTTCAGCCTTTGGTTCTTTGATGCATACTTTGATCTAATTTGAGATACTATTAACTCAGAATCACCAATCACCCTAAGATGTTTGATCCCATGTTTTGATGCTTGTCTCAAACCAATCAATAGGGCTTCATACTCTGCAACATTGTTCGTAGTATCATACTCTGCAACTTAAAAGTCTTACCACTCGGGGATACCAACAATACTCCTGCTCCAGCACCTTCTCTAGAACTTGCTCCATCAAAATATAATGTCCATAAGACATTACCCTCTGCCATGTTACTCTCATCATTAGCCAAAAGGATAGGCCTGACCTTCTCCTGCATCTCATTCCTCTGGACTTGGAATGAGCCAATGTTAGTGTCAACAAAACAATTCATGCTATCCTTTTCATTCTCCTCAATCATATGTGGGGTTCTAGCTTCCCTTGACACCTTCACATTCTCTCCTTCAATGTCAAAAGTGGCAAAAGACATGTCACATTGAATACTTCCTCCCATAGAGGCACTCCACTTTCTAGATAACAACATTCCATATTGAGGAGGAATGTGAACTACAAGAACACTCATAGTCAACTGTTTGTTAGGAAATGCAGCTAATTTATAAGGAAAAACCTTAATGGTACCAATAACCGGCACTTCTCTTGAGTCCATAGCTTGACATCTCCCATGAGGTGTATCAACCTTCAGTCCTAATGATTTCATGATCTCTGCAGGCATGACAGTGTTTGATGCTCCAGAATCAATCATGCAGTTTTTCAATACTTTACCATCAATAATTAGAGACAAGAAGAAAGGATCAATTGTCCCTACTGCACTATTTACAAGATTTGTATCCAAGAAGATTTGAGGGATCTTAGAAACAATTTCTTCACTCTTACTGTCAGGTGTGTCTTCAAAGGAAGCCACATGCTTGTCATTTCTATTCACCTCCTAGATTCTTGCAGAAGAAACACCATTTACCCAATTCAAGGCCTTGACCTTATGTTCTTCTATTCTCATCATTTCCAAAAGTGGAACCTTGACAGTGATCTTTGAAAGCAACTTAGACATATCTATTGGAACACACTTCTAGCTATTCATGTCTTCTTCAAAAATAGTGACAACTTTATCTTTTGTGAAATCAGATTTGTCCTTGAGAGAGGACTCCTCTTCCTTCTGAAAGGCGGGAACAACAACATCAGATGTCTTTGCTTTGCTCCTGGGTGCTGTAATAGGCATAACTTTCTTTTTTATCTTCACTTGGTCAGCAACACAAGCACCCTTACCCTTTTCTTCATGTTGTTGTACACTATTTTCTGTCCTCTTGATGAACATACTACCTGGTTTACCAGTTGCACTTCCAACTGTCCTATTTCTCAAATTGTAATTGCTTCTAGCTTGAGTGACCATGTCTGTAGTGATTTGAGCAATTTTTTTATCTGATGGTCTTCTTAAAGAAACTTGCTCCTTACCCCTCACTACACCACATCCAACATCATCAAACTCTTCTTCTTCATCATCAGAATCAACTTCATCCCATGCATGTGAAGAAGTCATACCACATCCTTCCTTATCATACTACTCCTCACCTTCTTGATTATCAGGTGAATTCAAAGCAATGACACAATGCTCTAGACTATGAGGAGATTGACAAATGACACACCATGGAACCTCATCAGTCATGTTCACTGAATTTCTCTACAAAGGATCAAAGATCCTTCCATCAGGCCTTTCTTGCTTGGTTGGGAAAATGGGCTTGCCATCTTTCCATTGAGTGTTGTAAGGATAATTCTGCATCCTTGGCTGTCTGCTAAAATTGTTTGGAGCTGACCTCTCCATAGTCACAACCCTGTTGTTTCCCTTTTCTCCAAGCTTTAAACCTTCCAAAGCCTTTAAAATTTGTTTTAGACTGTTATCCTCTTTGGGTTTAGAGTCAACAGACCTTCCCATTTCTTTCTTACTCTGCATTTGAGGCCTGCAATCATCTTTTCTTCCTATCTTTCCTGATATTCTTCTATTGCTCTCTATGTTGATGGCCAATTTGTAAGCCTCCCCAAGACTTATAGGGTTCTTATCTCTCAAGAGATATCCCATCTTTGCATCAAAGGCATTCAAGTATGTCACAAGACATACCTTGTCATCTAATCTGATAACCTGCAAGAGCCTATGCATGGCCTTTTGGAACCTTATGTTAAATTCAAGGACCTCTTCATTCTGATTTTTCTTTATGTTATTGAATTCATTCAAGATAAAACCCTCATTAGTCTTATCACCATAATGTTCCTTAAAAAAAAATTTGAATTCATTCCATGACCTTATACTAGCATGGGGTAACCCTCTAAACCAATCCCTAGTGTTAGGCCAGTTTTCTGTCACTACAAAATCTTTGAAAATGGCCTTCTCCCTGCAAAGAGTGTTCTTCATTGTCTCTTGCCTCATGCTCTTTATTGTTGTCACCAAATTCTGGTCAAATCTACATCCCCTGATTCACAAAATCCAAAAAGTTATTCGAGTTTCAAGCCTGCTCGAAATGTTTTCAAAATTTACCACAGTGTCGAAAACCCACTGTATTTTCAAAAATCCACGTTGTTTTCGACTTGTGTGTTATTTTTGAACTTGTGCTTCCTGTTTGGTTCGCTTATCTTTTACCATCAAAAACTCTGTGTGTTTTCAGCTTCCTTGTTTGCCTTTCGGTCTATTGAAAATTCCTGTGTTTTCGATCTGTGTGAAAACCCTGTGTGTTTTCGACACCGCACTTCTGCCCTGATTGATTGTGTTTTCTCAAACCATGCAAGTGTGACCATGTGGTGGGTCCAGCTTCTTCCCTATTGGTAGTTGCATGGCTGCATGTTAGACTTTTTTGACATGCAATCATGCGACCGCTTGCCATGTGGCCGTGTGGGTCCCCTATCCTGTGCAGCTGCCTAGCAGTCTTCTTTGCTAATTGTGCAAGTGTGATGGTGGTGAGACCTATTTTTCTGAAGGCACAGCGGGTTCTAACATGTCAGAAGATCAATGGTTGTCGTTAAAGCGCAAAGGTTTTGTCAGGGGTATGCACTTTTGTGACAACCGTCCAATCCTTCAGATGGGTTTGGCTTCTTTGGTGTGGTCCCGAAGGTGGACATGTGGTAGCTTGTGATTGGCTATCGCATGATCGCATAGCCTAGCTTTTGGCTATATGATCATGCGACTGCTTGCCACGTGTCCTTGGGGCCCTTCGGTAGGTTGGTCTGGTTGCAGTTTCATGTCATGGAAGTGGTGACGTGGCAGCTTTGGGTTCGCCATCACATGATCACATAGCCTTTCTCTCAACTATGCGATCATGCGACCGGCCAACACGTGTCCTTGTTCATGGTTGCGGAGTTGTGCGGTGGTAGTTTTTCTTGCGGTGGTGTTAACCGGTGGCGGTTAATGTTAGTGGGCTATCACATTCTCACATAGCCCACTTTCAGGCTATGTGATCATACGACAGGGTGCCACATGTCCGTGGCGGTTGCGGTAGTGGCTCTTGTTGGTAGGTGGACACATGGCAGTTTCCAGTTGGTCCGTGCTGGTGGGAAGGAGAGTTTGAACGCGGGCCCGGGTGAGGGTTTCTTGGCAGTTATAGCGAGTGGTGTTGTGATAGATGGCATCGACTGGGCCCAGGTGGGGTCTTGATTTTGGCGGTCCAAACAAAAAGAGTTGGTGGTGCCGATAAAATTGTGGTCTTATCGCGCATTTGCCAGAAGATAGGAGGATTCGCTAGTTTGTCTAGCGATTACGCGAGTGGCAGTCGGGAAGTCGCTAAGTGTTTAGCGAAGGCACAAAATTTTTTAGCGAATTGGTGAAGGTCCTTTGTCTCCAATTCACTAAGTCTGGTGGTGCATTTTTCGAATGCGCTGGCGGTTGCAGTGGCAGTGTTCTTTTGGCTGACGGGTGGTGGTGTTGTCTCCACATGGTTGCGGGGTTGTGATGGTGAGGTGGCCGGAGATTTTACAGAGAGTTTTTGATAGATTTTTGACTGTGGTTAAGAGTCTGCGGTCACATGATCGCAAGGGTTATCTTTCGGCCATGCGATCATGCGACCAAGCATAAATGGAGCCTGATTCTTGCGACGGTAAGGTTTGTGACTGCGCGGTTTCCCGGCTAGGAGCAAACAGACAAGAAGCTGAGCCCGCGATTGCATGGTGGCCGTTGCAGATTCAAATTTGAATTTATGTGAACTTCCAGCACCAGAAAGACCAATTTATGGAATTAAATGCAGAAAAGACCCTGTTCGGTGAGAAATGACTGGTTTGTTGTTTGCGGTGTGGTCCAGGGTGCTGTGTGCTTGTTTGCAAAGCTTGTACCGTGGTGGTTGTGTGCTCAAGGCATGTTGTAGGGTGTCCTTTTGAGCCTAGTTTTGTGATCCCTTGTACTTGCAGAGAGGATTTTCATGATTAGGGATTAGTTCTGGTTTCCTCTTTCTTGCCCCTGTAATAAATTTTTGACCATTTCCAATTGGCTTGGTTGGTAAAAGCTATGCCCTAGCTGTCTGTAGCTTGTTGCAACCCGTTTTGGGTTCCCATGGCAGCTAGTCATATAAAGTGTCAAACTTTTGACTTAGAGATGGTTCTGAATTTTGTCAGTTCCAGTGAAGGTTCTGTTTTGTAGATTTCTCCTTCTCTCTGCATATAGAGTGTTGCTCTTTCTCATGTTGGTTTAGGGAATATAATGCATACTGCAGTAGATATTTCTTATGTATGAGGACTCAATTTATTCTTACCGTCACCAAGCTGTCTCCATTTGAGCTTTGAATTTATTAATCATGCATTAAGGATGTTTGATTTGTCTGCTTGTATTGCCTATGTGTTTGCAAGTGGAGTTATCTTCACAGAGGTAACTGGTTTAGGGCTAGTGTTTATGCATGTATGAGCTAAGGTGTCAAAGATGTTTCATGCTTGTCTTCTAGTGGATGTTGGTCAATGTATTATCTGATTCATAGGTCTCTTCTAAGGGGAGGGTTAAAATCCTTTGATAGATAATAGCATGTTTGAATGCACAGGTGGGTGTTAAGTTGAGGTTTGGTCATGGTGTGTGATTGATGTCAGGCATCAACACATTGAGCATATTATTTTGTTGTTTCATAGTTGTCTCTTGCAATAAGGTATTTGACTCTGCAGCCCAATGGATAAGGCACTTGTCTATCAGGGACTTGGGGCATCTCAAGGGACCTTTCAATCATTTTAAAATCATTTCATTTATGTCCCACCCTTTCCCTTTTAAGTTGTTAGTGTAGGTTTCTGGTTTTCATACTCACTCCATGCAAGTTGGGCTATTGCATGAGATATTGGCTTCATTGAGGTACATGATACCTAGAAGAGTTTAAAAATCATTCCATAGTCAGTTACCTACAGGCCTGTAGTATGACTCAAGGTAATATGTGTGTGCAGATGAGGTATACTCACCTGAGTGATGTGGAGCTCAAAGTGTAGAAGGATCTCTCTTTGATCCTTGTCAGTTGGCCCTTTTTCCTATCAGTTTTGGAGTGTTGAGTGAATGTGACACTAGCCCTATCAATCTTGATGCCAAGCTGACCTTTGGGGAAAAAGATCACCAACAAGATGGTGACTCTCTGGGGCTGAGTCTAGGAAAGAGTAAGAAATAAAAACAAGCATTTGCAAAATTTTCTCACCTAGTTGTGAGTGGCGGCTCTTATTTGTCTCTGTTTGATCAGTGTTCTTCCTGATAAATAGTGTGTACTTGGTGTAGCTTTGTGTTGGTTGGAAGCAGAAATAAAGAAACATTTTCCTCTCAAGGATGTGGCAGCTCTGCATGACAAAGTTACCTGATGAAGCTATAGGATGAGCTTTGGATCTGCCTTGCCTTCCAACCAAGGGGTCTTTTGTTGTAGATTTCCCAGGTCTTTTTTCAAGTTTTAAATGTCTCCTTATTAAGTGGTCAAACACAAAGAAAGGAGCAAGGTGTGATTAGAGGTTAGCATACTTCAAGTTTTCAGTTGCAGTTTGGCAAAATTTTATGAAAGTATTGCAGTAAGTTTAATGGATAAGTTGAGTGAGGAGCTGGCTTTCCTCGAGGAGGGCATCCTTAGAGATTATATGAAATTAGTAAGGCTGAAGGTAGGAAGTAGAAAGGATCTATCCATATCCCTATTTTATGAAAGATTTTATGGGGTGTATGATGAGCTTCTTGAGGATGTTGAGTTTTCTAAATCTGATTTCATTGGTTTATTCTTGGAGCTCTGTTTTCATGAGTCAACCAGTTGGTCAGATGTCTTGTGGGAAGAGCATTACATATGTGTCAGGGAGTGGATACTTAGTGATGGTTTCCTTGAGCTTGATGATGCACTTAGGGTCATGTTCTTAAGTGCTGATGTTGAGAGTGATGAAGACAGTGAGGGTGTGGTGTCTTCATATGAGTCAGATGCAACATGGGAAGAGGAAAGTGATGATGGAAGTGAACATTCTTTGGATACTGAAGATGCTGAGGATGATTCATCCTCAGGGTATGAAGATAAAGAAAAAATAATTCAGGATGATGACTATTTTTCTTCATGTGGCTCTGATTTTTCTTCATGTGTTGTGAGTCTCCATGAGGTTGAGATGGGTGCTGATTTTAAGGTGTTTTCCAATCCTTTATATAGTGAAGAATTTGACTCTCTACCCATTTTTTGTCATGATGTTCAACAAGGTGTATTGCATGGAGTTGTCAATCCTTTGTTTGAAGAGCATGTGGAGGTTTCAGATCCAGTTGATTCAGGGTGTTCACTCTCCATCTATGGGTATCAATCTGACTATTCTTTGAGGTCCAGCCGGTTACACCTGTGGAAATGCAAAGATAGGATATAGATGTGGCCTTTTTGCAGGTAGAGTATGAGGCCTTTGTGTTTCCAGTTGATAGCATGCATGTGTCAGCAGGTGAAGATCAATTTCAGTATAGAGGTGCTGACCATTGGCATGCTAAATCATACTTTCATAGTGAGCAGGATGGAGAGAGTGCCAAAAATTTTTACATGCACTATGAAGAGAGCTTCTTTGTTCTTCCTGATATGCTGGTTGAACATGTTGATAGGCTTGTGGAGACAAATAAAAATAGAACATCTGGTGTGCAACATGAAGGAAGGAATGAAAATCAAGTTTTTGATAGAGGCAAGAACTAACTCTTGTTTGTTGCTGTAGATTTATGTATAAAATGTACACTTTGTAAATATTCTTTCCCTTTCCTGCTGTGTGTTTCTTTCCTTGCTTGTTCCCTGTGTTTTTTCTGGTCTCTACATTTTTGTCCTGTGGGATGGTATACTTTAACCAGTGATTCTAAGTTCTTGCCATGCCTGCAAGAGACATGCATCCCCAACTAAAGCTACTGTTAGGCCAGTTTTCTATCACTACAAAATCTTTGAAAATGGCCTTCTCCCTACAAAGGGTGTTCTTCATTGTCTCTTGCCTTGTGCTCTTTATTGTTGTCACCAAATTTTGGTCAAATCTGCATCCCCTGATTCAAAAAATCCAAAAAGTTATTCGAGTTTCAAGCCTGCTGGAAATGTTTTCAAAATTTACCATAGTGTCAAAAACCCACTGTATTTTTTAAAATCCACGTTGTTTTCAACCCTGTGCTTCCTGTTTGGTTTTCTTATCTTTTACAA
Organism: Chamaecyparis obtusa; assembly: GCA_027943335.1. Lineage (NCBI taxonomy): Eukaryota > Viridiplantae > Streptophyta > Pinopsida > Cupressales > Cupressaceae > Chamaecyparis > Chamaecyparis obtusa. Next base: position 740,642 of record BSBK01001125.1, read on the forward strand.
TCGAAAACTCTGTGTGTTTTTGGCTTCCTTGTTTTCCTTTCAATCTGTTGAAAATTTTTGTGTGTTTTTTATCTGTGTGAAAACCCTGTGTGTTTTCGACACCGCACTTCTGCCCTGATTGATTATGTTTTCTCTAACCATGCAAGTGCGACCATGTGGTGGGTCCAGCTTCTTCCCTATTGGCTATCACATGGCCGCATGTCAGACTTTTCTGACATGCGATCATGTGACCGCTTACCACGTGGCCGTGTGGGTCCTGTGTCCTATGCGACTGCCTAGCGGTCTTCTTTGCTAACTGTACAAGTGCGATGGTGGTGGGACCTATTTTTTTGAAGGCATAGCGGGTCCCGACATGTTAGAAGATCAACGGTTGTCATTAAAGCGTAAAGGTTTTGTCAGGGCTATTTGCTTTTGCGACAACTGTCTGATCCTCTGGATGGGTTGGCTTCTTTGGTGTGGTCCTGAAGGTAGACATGTGGCAGCTTGTGATTGGCTGTCGCATGATCGCATAGCCCAGCTTTTGGCTATGCAATCATGCGACCACTTGTCATGTGTCCTCAGGGCCCTTCGGTAGGTTGGTCTGGTTGCAGTTCCATGTCGTGGAGGTGGTGACGTGGCAGCTTTGGGTTGGCTGTCGTATGCTTGCATAGCCTTTCTCTCAGCTATGCGATCATGCGACTGGCTGACATGTGTCCTTGTTCGCAGTTGTAGAGTTGTGCGGTGGCAATTTTTCTTGCGGTGGTGTTAACTGGTGGCGGTTAATGTTAGCGGGCTGTCGCATGCTCGCATAGCCCACTTTTGGGCTATGCAATCATGTGACAGGGTGCCACATGTCCATGGTAGTTTTGGTAGCGGCTCCTATTGGTAGGTGGATGCATGGCAGTTTCCAGTTGGTCCGTGCTGGTGGGAAGGAGAGTTTGAACGCGGGCCTGGGTGAGGGTTTCTTGGTGGTTGCAGCAAGTGGTTTTGTGACACATGGCATCAGGTGGGCCTAGGTGGGGTCTTGGTTTTGGCAGTCCAGACAAAAAGAGTTGGCGGTGCTGATAAAATTATGGTTTTGTCGCGCATTCGCTAGAAGATAGGAGGATTCACTAGTTTGTCTAGGGATTGCGCGAGCGGCAGTCAGGAACTCGCTATGTGTTTAGCGAAGGCATGAAATTTTTTAGCAAATTGGTGAAGGTCCTTTTTCACCAATTCGCTAAGTCTGGTGGGGCATTTTCCAGATGCGCTGGCGGTTGCGGTGGCAGTGTTCTTTTGGCTGGCGGGCAGTGGTGTTGTCTCCACACGGTTGCGAGGTTGTGATGGTGAGGTGGCCAGAGATTTTGCAGAGAGTTTTTGATGGATTGTTTACTACGGTTAAGAGGCCACGGTCACATGATCGCAAGGGTTATCCTTTGGCCATACGATCATGCGACCAAGCATAAATGGAGCCCGATTCTTGCGATGGTAAGGTTTGTGATTGCGTGGTTGTGCAGCTAGGAGAAAACATTCAAGAAGCTGAGCCCGCGATTGCATGGTGGCCGTTGCAGATTCAAATTTGAATTTCTGTGAACTTCCAGCGCCAGAAAGACCAATTTATGGAATTAAATGTAGAAAAGACCATGTTCGGTGAGAAATGACTGGTTTGCTATTTGCGGTGTGGTCCAAGGTGCTGTGTGCTTGTTTGCAAAGCTTGTACCGTGGTGGTTGTGTGCTCAAGGCATGTTGTAGGGTGTCCTTTTGAGCCTAGTTTTGTGATCCCTTATACTTGTAGAGAGGATTTTCATGATTAGGGATCAGTTCTAGTTTCCTCTTTCCTGCCCTTGTATTAAATTTTTGACCATTTCCAATTGGCTTGGTTGGTAAAAGCTATGCCCTAGCTGTCTGTAGCTTGTTGCAACTTGTTTTGGGTTCCCATGGTAGCTAGTGGTATAAAGTGTCAAACTTTTGACTTAGAGATAGTTCTAAATTTTGTCAGTTCCAGTGAAGGTTCTGTTCTGTAGATTTCTCCTTCTCTCTGCATATAGAGTGTTGCTCTTTCTCATGTTGGTTCAGGGAATATAATGCATACTACAGTAGATTTGTCTTATGTATGAGGACTCAATTTATTCTTACTATCATCAAGCTATCTCCATTTGAGCTTTGAATTCATTAATCATGCATTAAGGATGTTTGATTTGTCTGCTTGTATTGCCTATGTGTTTGCAAGTGGAGTTATCTTCGCAAAGGTAACTAGTTTAGGGCTAGTGTTTATGCATGTATGAGCTGAGGTGTCAAAGATGTTTCATGCTTGTCTTCTAGTGGATGCTGGTCAATGTATTATATAATTCATAGTTCTCTTCTAAGGGGAGGGTTAAAATCCTTTGATAGATAATAGCATGTTTGAATGCATAGGTGGGTGTTAAGTTGAGGTTTGGTCATGGTGTGTGATTGATGTTAGGCATCAACACATTGAGCATATTATTTTCTTGTTTCATAGCTATCTCTTGCAGTAAGGTATTTGAATCTGTGGCCCAATGGATAAGGCACTAGTCTATCAGGGACTTGGGGCATCTCAAGGGACCTTTCAATCATTTTAAAATCATTTCATTTTTGTCCCACCCTTTCCCTTTCAAGTTGTTAGTGTAGGTTTTTAGTTTTCATACTCACTCCATGCAAGTTGGGCTATTGCATGAGATATTGGCTTCATTGAGGTACAGGATACCTAGAAGAATTTGAAAATCATTCCACAGTCAGTTACCTGCATGCCTATAGTATGACACAAGGTAATATGTGTGTGCAGATGAGGTATACCCACCTGAGTGATGTGGAGCTCAAAGTGTAGAAGGATCTCTCTTTGATCCTTGTCAGTTGGCCCTTTTTCCTATTAGTTTTGGAGTGTTGAGTGAATGTGACACTAGCCCTGTCAATCCTGATGCCAAGCTGACCTTTGGGGAAAAAGATCATCAACACCTAGCATCCTCAATCAGGGATTGTACAAATAACTTCATGATAACATCATCAGGCTCTACATTAGAATCATCTATTACATCTATGAATTTTTTTAGATGTTGTTCACATGTGATGACATTATTTCTAGTAAATTTAGGAACCTTCTTTCTAATTTCATTAGGATAACCAAGAATACCAAAGAAGGTAAGTTTTTTGTACCTTTCATGAATAGGAGCTCCATGCAGTGGATCCATTCCTTGAGATGTAGATGTTCTTGTGTTTGAACCATCAGGAACCCTAGTAGCACCCGGCACACCATTTTCTTGAGCTGCATTGTTACCATGATTTCCACCTTGTCCTAAGAAGGAAGCAACAACATGTGAAGGTCCTAAACCATGCCTGAGAAAATCTATCTTTTTTTTAATTTCTATAGCAGAAGCCTCCAACTCAGCTTTCTCTAGTTCTTTATCCAATATCTCTTTCTTCCTTCTAGCTATCTCAAGGTCTAAGTCTAATTTCAGTCCTGGATCTGATGTTCTATCCATAATGACATGTTCATTGATCTAGACTCCAATGGCCCTCTATTTTCCTTTGTCCTTTGGCCTAGTTTCTTCATGTGTCCTTTGCACAATAGGCTATTCCTCTACTCTTTCAGGCTCTGGGACAAAATTAATTGCCTCCAAATCCAACAATTGCCTCTTTAGCTGATCAGCCTTGATCATAGCTTGTGTTACTTTATCCTCTTTATCCTTTTCTCTTTGCTCCCTAATGGCAAGCTGTTCTTGAACTCTTCTTTCTAGTTCATAGACCTCCTCAAAGATCTCTTCTAATTCAGGGAGTGTAGTGTTTGACTCATCATCTCCCACTTGAATTTCATCTTCATACCGATTCAATCCCAAGTCAACAACAGCCTCTTCATATTTTGAATTGTCTTCTTCTTGACTAGGCCTGGCTTGGGTTTCTTGTCTGGTATCTTTCTTATTTCTCCAAGTGTGAGAAACACCTCTTCTCTTCTTTCATCCCCTTGTTTGACTAGGACCAGAAGTCCCTGGAATGCCTTCCTCCATTATATCTTCAAGAGGCTTCTTTCTCCGAGATCTGGAACCTCTATAACTCATCTTTGCAAAACAAATCACTGACCAGTACTACTTTAGAGATGTTTCAGTCACCACCCAAGTGTATTGGGAATATTACAATGAAATTTCTTGACTTTAGAAAATGCTCCAATAAGTTAGAGAGACAAGGGACAAGGATAACCCTGTTTTCCAATGATGACCTACTGGTTCAGATGAACATGCATAACACTTCCCCAGCAGGGTCGCCATCTTGTTGGTGTCCAAAATGACGCTTATGCTCTAACAGGCTGCCAGTATACCCTCAGATGGATCATAGGAATGGTTAGCTCCAAAATTTCTATGAGGTCTTAGGGTGATTGGACCAACTATAGGTATAAGACTGCCCTCTTCTGCTTCTAGCTCTGCAAAACCAAGGTGGGTGCACCTAACCTAGTATAAAATAGACTTCATACACCAAGAACTAGGTTTGAATAATAGATAAATGGATAGCAAGAAAGTATTGAATGTTACCCACACACTCATTGACTCTCCATTGCTATGGGGTAGAACCATAGACAACCAAATGTTGAAAACTTAAATAATGGTTCTTATTTTATGTGTTTGAATCATAACAATAGTAATCAGTATCTGTTGATAAAGAGATAATCATTCAGGCCAGTGCCTCATCCATTGGGAAAGATCTCTTAGAACATGACTGCTACACACACCAGACAATAGCTGAGATTCTAAGCCATAAAAACATCTATAATCTCCTTTACTACTTATATGAAATCCTCACATAGACAAGAGATAGACCTATCTCTCATCTAAAGCATAATTTAATCTAATCCTTGATTAGAACTGAAGAATGAAGACACATACACAAACAAGTATGCAGTGAACTAGAAAGTTCAAAATCTATCTGCAATGACACAAAGGAGAGATAAGGATCATATATTTGCATTAAGTGTGAAGAATCGTTAAGTGTAAATAATCAAACCAGAGGAGTCAAGCTTGCAAATTACATCTTAGACCTGCAAATTTCTCTTTGTTATCAAAAAATACCAAAACAGGTCATTAAAACTCAGACTAGGTAGAAGACTCACAACCAGAAGTTTGAAAATCTAACTCCCAATACCCTCAAAATGATCATAAAAAATCCCTTTATACTAGGGTTACAATGCAAGCATAATGATCATTTCAAAATTCAAAATCCACCTTACCCCCCAGGAGTTAACACAGACATGACAGGGGTCAAGCCATAGCATGAAAGCTCAAACAGTCCAATTTCAACAGCTAACTAGCCCTGTACTGGTCCAAGTACCAAATTACCATCAAACCCCCAAGAAATCCGGCCAAATTGACCCTTGCAACACTTCAGGGTACTATTTCATTTATTTCTTCATGGCAAGGCATTCCTCTGCAATGATCATGGTGACCAGGACCACACTGGATCGGTGGAGAAGATCAGTTTCACCAACTTGGGCCCTTCTTGTCATCAATTTCAGTCCTTTCTAGTCACAAGAAATGTTCAAAAATTCAAATCTGTAGGCAATGACTATATTCATGGCGCCAGAAGTGAATCGGCGGTCATCATTCAAAATTAGATTAACATTAAGTCACGGCCGTTGATCTTATAACTCTCGCGGGCTTTAAGATCTTCTCTTCACCTTAGATAGAATCGACGGCTGTTGCTAGACCGCCAAGTTAACTTCCTCGCACCTTATCTCAATGGTGATATGATGGCCACAAGATCTGTCGGCCCTTTAATCACTTTAGAAACCCAGTGGCCCCACTTAATAACTCCACAACCACGATACCATTAGTGGTTGCATGATCGCATAGCCCAAAAATTGGGCTATGTGAACATGCGACAAGCATCCACGTCGACACCATGTCACCGCCTCGAACCAATCAGAAGACCCCACCTGGTTCTGCCTGATGCCACATGTCACCACACCATTCACTGCAACTATCGAGTACCAACACTGGACCCATGCCCAAATCAGCACTAGATCGAATGACGGTCGCATGATCACAAGGGAGAGGAATATTCCTCATGGTCATGTGGCAACCGTAGATCTCTTGCAAACTCATTCCGCTTAAGAAAATTTTGGGCCCACCATCTAGCGACTACGCGACTATGGAAAACTTAACCGCCAGCCAAGTCGCTAGATGCTAGGGACTTAACCGCTAGGATTCAGTGACTGAGAGAAGACCATAAGTTGCTAGGTCACTAGAAGAAGACCAACCACTAGGCAACCAAACATTACAACTGCCATGGACACGTGTCGACTGGTCACATGATCGCATAGCCAAAAGTTGGGCTATGCGACCATGCGATAGCCAACCCAAAGTTGCCACATGTCATGCCACCAAACCGCAACCAGCACCACTCTGCCAATAACTGGGACCCACGTGGACAGATGGAAAGCGGTTACATGATCGCATGTCAGAAAAGTCTGACATGCGGCCTTGTGACAGCCAATAGGAATATGCCATCTGTCACCCCTCTGACACCGGGCCCACTCGCACAACAGGAAACCTGACAAAAAGTAACATCAACGGCTGGCATAAGATCTCATGGCTCTGACAAATCCTATGAGAACTTATGCCAACCATCGATCCTCTGACACTGTCAGGTCCCACTGAGCCTTCGAAAAGTCAGGTCCCACCATCCATCGTGCTTGCACACTAAGGTAAAGTAGACCGCAAGCCGCTGAATAGAAACCAGGACCCACATTGCTAGGTGGCAAGTGGTCGCATGATCACATGTCAAAAAAGTCTGACATGCAGCCATGCGATAACCAATAGGGAAGAAGCTGGACCCACCACACGGTCAGACCTGCGCAGTTAAGACAAAGTTGAAAACACACAAAGTTTTCGGCACCAAAAGACAAGTGCACGAAGCTTAAGGAAAAGGGTCGAAAACAACACGGATTTTCAAAAACACTGCATGTTTTTGACACTGGTAGAATGTTTAAAAATGCTTCTCGCGGATCTTAGGATTCAAACAACTTTCTGGGTTTTGCACATTAGGGAACGTGACTTGGGTTGAAGCAAGGTGACACACTGAAGAGCACGGGGCAGGACACAAACCATGAAACATACAGGGGAGAGGCCAATTTCACGAGACTTTGCAATCATTGGAAAAATAGCCTAACACATGCGATGTATTTTAAATTCCCTCATGAACTTGTTATAGGGGTAGTAATAAAAATGTTTGAGTGAGAATACACTTACAATGTTGATAGAACAAGGTTCAATTCAGACATAGCAGAAATGTTTTTGGCTCTTTCAATGGCTCTTGAAAGGGATAATGTCATAGTAAATTTCTCTGCAAAATTATTTTTAAAGGGGATATACTTATAGATTTAGACAGGGTTCTGGAGAATATAGATGACTCAATGATACAAAAGGAAAGAAAGTAAGACAAGATCTCACTAGAAGGAATGCTAGTTCTCAAATATCTAATTCTATGGGTAGAGAATTGGGACAAATTTGAAGAAAGAGTTATGAGCATAGCTCGCAATCTGAACTTTCTCCGCCGGCTCTTTCATATCAAGAGGATAGAAAGCCCCAGCTGGTTTGTAGGGTACATATTGGATGAAGGCATTCGAGGTTAAGAAGACATTGTCAAACTGGAAAATTCTTCTGGACTCTTGGAGAAGATGCGACCATGAGGTAGGATGAAATGAACAAAGCTAGAGGAGAGAAGAAAAGGGCCAACAATGCAGAATAGGCTAGCCCGAGCAAGGAATCCGAGGATAGGAAGGGAAAGGGTAAATTCTTAGGATATGATTTTTTCTTAGATGTGAATCTAGATAGGAATATTAGTAGATACTCCAAGATTTTCCTATTATGAATTCTATTTTAAACTTCTCTTGAAAACTCTTGATGGTTTTTAGCTCTTGAATGGGTTGATAAACTTCGAACTACTATGGACTATATGCTAGTAGCTATGAACTTATGCTCATTAACAGTGAAACTATGAACAATAATAGATGTTTGATTGTAGTCATAATATATGGAGACTTTAAGAATATAATTTGTGTTAGATGTTCGCCTATATTTAAACTAACTTGCAGTTGCTGAAGGTGAATGCAACATCACCTTTTGAGGTCCTGCAATAATTTATAGAAATGCGACTCTAGTATTTTAAGAAATTTCCACAAGAATTTACTGTTCATTACATATGCTCCTAACAATGATCTTATCTAAAAGGATATGAATAATTTACAAGTATAGGGTACGAATATCAAGTTTTTACCTAAATTCTAAACTTTCATTTCATTTTGTCTATGAGAAGAGACAATCTGAAGTAGAGATTTTCTTTTTTTGATATTGGGCATATCCAAAAATTATAAATTTAATTTATGAATTTATGTAATTAACATTATAATCTCTGACTCAGATATTAGAAGTTGAAAAGTAAATCTATTTTTTCTCAGCTATATCTACCATGATTTACTAAAGTAGTGATCTTAGCCAATAAGATGGAGACATGCAGGCTACAGATATTCTCAGTTCAAAACTGAAAAGAATAGAAGTGAATCAAATCATCACATAAAGGGTTAAAGATGAAAGCCTATTTATGTAAAATGATCCAAAGGATGAAATAAATGTAATTAAACAACACGAGTTATAATAAGGGAACAAACCAGTTTGTGTTCCCATGTAACACAATTCTATAAATAAGGAGATGCCCTCATATCATTCATAATCTATATTTTTTACATTCTGGACTTATGTGCTCGACAAGACTAGATGTTTTCTTCTTTGTTCTTTTCTACCAGTGCCTGCATTGAACGAAGATGTCTTTGTAACTTTATTTATTGATGAATAAAAATTGAAGGCTTGTGTCTATTATCGATCCAAACAAAAATCTTGTAGAATTTTTATGATTATTTTAAGTGAATTTTAGATGTCTACAATAAAATTTATCTATTAAGAAGTTGAACATATTTCTAAAATTTATGAATAAAAGTACAATACAATTTCTAAAATATTTTGAAAATAAAAAGGAATAATGTTATTAGGTTTCCATAATACATATGAAACTATCGAATCCACAATCTAATCTACAAACTATCTATGAAATAAATAAGATGTAATTTCAACGCATAAAATATATTATAATAAAAATGGTCCAAAAAATTGAAAAAAATTGATAGTAAAACTAAACTAAATGAGGTACTTGCATGGTGAAATTTTTTCATATCTCTCTCTTTCCAAGGAAGGTACTTGTTCCTAGTTTATATGTTTGAATTTTTTATTTTAAAAAATTGAGATTGGTACTTCAATTGTTCTCTACTTGTATACAACAGGCTATACTATTGGGTTTGAGTAGACATTGGTTCAAATTGAATCCTTTGACTTTCTTTTTCAAAGTTTCATCTTGTTTCTAAATGGTGTGCATGGATATGTCATGGTTAGGTGTTTCTAAAGACATACTTTCAGAAACACATTTTCGACCCTATGCTCTTGATTATAATTTATATATCTTCTATTGTGGTGATGGTTTCTATCTAATTGGATGTTTTCTATAACTATTTGATACTACTTCTAATGGTTTTCATGATGATCTCTTATGTGTTATTAGGGATGGTCTTTTTTATGATCACTTTGATAAATCCTTCAAAGACTTAAAGTAGATTTTGAATCATGTTGATGTTGCACCAATGAAATAGGCATTAGATCATTTCCTAGGTATTCATAGGCTTGAAATTTTTTTGACCAAGGCTTATGAACCTTCTATCTTGGCTACTCCTTTGTAGCATTTCTCACTGCTCCCCACACCCCTCAAAGATAGTCCTAGTACTTGTTGCCAACATCTTGATCTATGATTTACATCAAGAGCTTAGCCCCCTTTCAAATGCACGTCCTCCTCTTCTCTCTTCAACCATGTTATATAAGGTGGTATCTATTGGTTTGGTTTCTCCTCCACTTAGATTTCCTTCATCCATGGGAGAGTATTTTTATTTATATTATTATATTTAATGGCACTCTTTTGCCCCTTTATCTTATATAGGCTTGAATATTGTAAAGCATGTTGTATCAAGAAATGTAAAATATTAAAAATATTTGCAAAAATTAGACTTGGACTGAATTGGCATTGTAAAATTTGCTTTTTTATTAGAGTAAAACATATTTTCAAGGGACTACAAAACCGTTTACATTAAGATACTACAATTAGTAGTGGAAAAGTAAATGAAACCTAGTAGGAAAATGATAGAAAACATAACAGGAAACTAAAACATGGTCCAAGACCCACAAAGATACCAAATGTATTTTAGGACCTTTGTAACATCTAACAAATAGCATTCTCATTAATGTCTAAAACATCATGAATTATGTGGGTCTCATATGCCTTACCTTGAACATGGCTATGAGTTCTACCCAAATGACCCAACAGAGGAACTGAGCCTGAATTTTTATGATCATCAGCAACACTCTTCTCTTGATTAGTAGAAACAACAAAAAAAACCTTAGTTTTTCCATTTTTCATAGCACTACCTTTTAGGGCTTGAGCTTTTTCATTTAATATTTTGACACTATCGGTGCCACTTTGCATTGTCATCTTGTTGATAGAAACCACAACTCTAAGATTTTCATTTACCTTGTCTATTGTCTCCTCCAACCTATTTTTTCCTTCTTGCTCCATCTTCATTGTCTTGAAATCCTTTTCAAATGCTTGGATAAGAGAAAGCATCTTATTAGAAATATCCATGTCAATTCTCTGGCTCACACTATACTGATGTTCATTAACCTTGATGTTAAGGGAATTACCACATTCTTTCAGCAAATTAACTTCAAACATTGACCAATTGAAATGTTTAGTTTGACTACCAGTCACATCTTTAGCTACCATTAGCATATCCTCTATTCTAGTAGCAAAGGAGCCTTTCTCCTTTTCTTCAAGAATTTCAATGTGGAAATTCGCTTCCATCTCCTCAGGGTTGAGAGATTTTACACTTTATTACTTTAGGGTAGTTAACAGTTTCTTTTGAACAAACTTACCTTTTTACTCCCTATATTCTATTTTATTTTTAATATATATTATTTAGTGGCTCATACCCCTTTTATTAAATCTAAATAAATAATATTTTTTATTTAGTCAGGCTACTAATATTTTCTAAAATAATATTTATATGTCTAATAAACATTACTATTTGAATAAATTTATCACTCAATAATAGAGAGTCAAAAAAGTAAATATTGGAAGACCAGTAAAAATTTTTATACTAAAAACTAAACTAAAAGATTTAATTTATTTTACCAATATTTTGTAGAATATTATTAGTCTAATAACATTACTATTTAAATGTTCCTGTCAATTCTTGGAACATTCCCTTTATTAAAACTGTGGATAAGCAGGAACAGAATGTTCAACTGCTCAAAGAATATATGGACGACAAAATTGACCCTCCCTTTGGAGTTCTCTAGACTGCAAAGGCTGCTTCCATATATTCATTTCGTTTATTGAAATGGGTATTTTAGGAAATAAAGAATTTGAATTTAAAATGTCATTCCATTTCTACTAAAGTGGATTCCCTGTAGGAAAGGCTAGAGTCTGGTTCGAACACTGCGGATGGCAACATGAACAATGACAGGGATAAGAAAGTGCAAGAAATGCAAGTTAGAATGGATATGCTGGAGAATGCCATGAAGAAACACATGTAGGATAATAATCTGTTCATGGGTTCTGCCATGGACTGCTTTCTGACCATCAAAGCGGAGCTAGACGATGGCTCCCCTAGCAAGAAACCTGAGGAGGATATTGAGGACTTGGAAGAGGAGGGCCTGGGTAAACGTACCAGGTCTGCGAAAAGGAGAAAGATCCAAGAAAGAATTTGGGAGCTCTCTGACTTCAATGCTGCTATAAAGGTCTCTGAGGCAAAGAAGGAAGCAGATGAAACTTGTAAAGAGTTTGCTTAGTGTCCTGAGTCCCTGGTGCTGGCCTTTTCTTTTTTGGTTCTCCCTGGTTGTTGGTTTTTTGCTGGTGTTTGGTTTTGGGATTGTTTTTGCTAGTGTTTGGTTATGGCAGACTGGGTCTTGGTCCAGTTTCTCTTTAGTATGCTTAAACGCTAAAACTTTTTTCTCTATCTTATATGGGGTTTTGGGTCCCATTTAAAACCTGTTTTTCCTGCAATAAAAAACATTACTATTTAAATGAAGATCACGTCAAAAAGCAAATAGTAGAAGACGTGTAAAAACTTTGACAGTAAAAACTAAACTAAATTTATTTCAACCCACATTTTTTAAAATAATACCTATTTCTTTAATATGACTAGTGTCCGGTGCAGAGTCAAATGTAAATAGTGGAAGACGTGTAAAATTCATAACAAATCTTTGACAGTCGAATAGCTTAAATATTTAAGTAAAGCGTCTAGAAAACGAAGTGGTTGTGTGTAGCAATCTTCTACACTTTCTTTTTCGTAAACTAGACGCAGTATTCTTGTTATAAAAGGGGTATACGAGAGTTCAGAGTAATCGAATATGTGTGATTTTAGTAATCGAAGAGCTCTCCAGCCAAAGTAATGAAGCGGTAATTGATGGTGCATTGTGGTAACAATGGTGGTTCGCACGAATAGTTTGTGTATGTTCACACCTTCCTCTCTCCTCTACTGTACCTTTTTTTCCATAATTTTATTCTTCTGTTCTGTCTGGATGTCATCCTAATGAAGCGAAAGCGCTTCTCAGCCTTAAGGCTGCCTTCTTTGACAATAATGGGATGCTAGACTCGTGGGAGGGAGATGAATGTTGTGTATGGAGAGGTGTCCACTGCGATGAATCGGAAATGTGTGGACATGGACATGTTACTGAATTGGATATTGGTGGCGTTCATCTTTCACTTGCTGATACGGACGCAGACATAGGTTCAGCTTTCTCACAATTGAAGCATCTCAAATATTTGGATTTGAGTGGTAATGCTTTTCAGGACATTTCTTTGCCTCTAGGTTTGGCCTCTTTATGGAATTTGTCATATCTAAACATAGCCAATGCCTCTTTTGAAGGATCTATCCGACCTCAACTAGGAAATTTGACTTCCTTGCGTCATTTGGATCTTAGTAATAACTTTCTGTCGGATAACACAAGTTTAGAGTGGTTGTCTAGTCTATCATTGCTAGAGTATCTCTCACTGAGTGGGATTGTTTTAGAGGACGTTAAGACAACATTGTGGGGTATTATTGGTCGTCTCTTCCACCTTACACATCTAGACCTTTCTCATTGTTTTTATCAGTCCCCATTCCCAGTTTCTTTGCTAAATATTTCCTCACTTGCTGTTCTTAAGTTTAGCGATAATGGGATGTCAGGATCAATGCCCAGTAGTTTATCAAAGCTTCATTTCCTCGAATACCTTGATTTTTCTGGAAATGACATTATGGGTATAGCTTCGAGTTTATGGAACATGAATACTAACGTGGGAACTCTTTCTTATTTAGACATTCACCAGAACCAATTAGAAGGTCCCATCCCATCTGGCTTGGGTTCACTCTTCAATCTTTCTTACATTGATCTAAGCGGCAATATGCTTAGTGGTCCAATCCCTCCTTCTCTAGGCAATATGCGTGGAGGCCTTCCCTTGTCATTTGCCCAATCGTCTTCACTTGTCACTCTTGATCTGAGAAACAACCTATTGAATGGAAGTATTCCTTCCTTGCTCACACTACCATCTTCTTTGCAAACTTTTCTGGTCTCCAACAACAGCATGACAGGAACAGTTTCATTGCAAGTTGTCTTGAGCAACAGCTCAAGTTTGAAAGAATTGGAACTGTCTTATAGTGGTTTGAACGTCCACATTGACTCGGCGCCTTGGATTCCACCTTTTCAGCTGAAGACCTTAAATTTGAGAGGGTGTAAAATTGGGGCCCAAATTCCCAGCTGGATTTCAACTCAATTTCAAATTGAAGATCCGGGGATCTCTCAGACGCCAATCTTGCGGGAACTCTTCCAGCTTGGCTATGGGAATTTTCATCGAAATTGACGACTTTGAACCTCTCAAAAAATCATTTGGAGGGCCCTGCCACTGTTTCTTCAATCCCACGTACTCTGAATGTGTTGGATCTGTCTGTAAATGAGTTGAGTGGTCCTTTATTGCTAGATGTTCGTATCCCTGGACTACTAAGTTTGGAGGTGCTTTTGCTTGCAGACAACAAAATTAAAGGACCGATACCAGGTGTATTGGGAAATCTGACCTCTCTAGTTATTCTAGATTTGTCCAATAATCAGCTAAGAGGTAATATCCCTGATAGTTTGGGTGATTTGTCATCTCTTCAAGTGCTGCGTTTGGAGAAGAACAATTTAAATGGAGAGATCACTGCCAGCTTGGCCAACCTCTTGGAACTTATAATCCTTAACCTAGAAAGTAATGAATTGGAGGGTGAGATTCCAGAGGAGCTTGGAGAACTAGCAGGACTTGCTTCTCTGCATCTTGAAAAGAACAATCTTCAAGGACTTCTTCCTTCTTCTATAGCGCAACGTTCAGAGCTGCAGGTGCTTGACGTTGGACAAAACAATTTGACAGGAAGCATTCCAGCATGGATTGCTAATTGTTCAAATCTACAAGTTCTTATGATGAGATCAAACAATTTCAAAGGCAAACTCCGTCCACAGATCGGCAAAATGCCCCAGCTCCGGCTCCTGGACGTTTCTTCTAATCTTTTGTATGGTGAAATCCCGAATACTTATTTCAATTTCTCAGAAATGGTCGATGTAGAGGAATATATGACCGTGCTTCGAGAAGATCCTCCGCCGCCGCCGAGCCCCGCTTATGCCTCTATAAAAGAAAATTCAAGTCGCTATATATCTTATAGCGCTCTTAGAGAAAATTCATATCCATGCTCGACAAGTTCGTCTCTGTATACGTCTTGTAAGCATGAGCATGATAAAGAAAATAAATACTATATAGAGGGCTTAGACATAATTACTAAGGGATCAGAAAGGCATTACGCTTATGTCTTTTCAAGTATGACATCCATTGATTTGTCAAACAACAGATTATGGGGCCATCTCCAAACGGAGATTGGAAATCTGAAAGGATTGATGTTTCTAAATCTCTCGGGGAACAGTTTCAACGGGGACATTCCATGTAGTATGGGCAATTTGAGCAAGTTGGAGTCGCTCGACCTTTTCTTCAACATTTTTTTTTAGGGAAGATTCCATTCGAGATTGGTTCTCTCGATTATTTGGGATATTTAAATCTTTCTTACAACAATCTGTCAGGGGTGGTACCACAGCAAGGTCTTTGTTGGGGCCCAAAAATGATGGATCGC
This sequence comes from Chamaecyparis obtusa, assembly GCA_027943335.1. NCBI lineage: Eukaryota > Viridiplantae > Streptophyta > Pinopsida > Cupressales > Cupressaceae > Chamaecyparis > Chamaecyparis obtusa. Next base: position 755,883 of record BSBK01001125.1, read on the forward strand.
TTTTGGCCAATTGACAGGTACTCACTAATTCCTCTGCAATTCTGGCTTAATCAAGCCAAGGCTGGTAGGCTTAAATTCACTTTAAACTACCAAATTTTTTATGTTGCACAACTGTATGTATAGATGAACAAAGTTCCTCCCAAAGTGGTAAGTGATTCTTGGAGGAAAACAATATAATCTTTTGTTAACTTTAATATAGAAAATCTAAATTAAACTGAATTATCATTAAGAACCCTAATTGTAAATGCTTTAGAAAAGTAATCAGATTATTTACGAACTACAAAATAAAAAACAAATGACAATTTTCAAACAATAATAAGATCAGTGCCTACTGAACATTCAGATTATAGAGTAAGAAATTCTCAATCCTACGTACAATCGGAGACAGTTTAAAAAAATTACTTTTAAAAAAGCAAGACTATCACTCCATAGGCTTCCACTTGATTTATAATTCAAATCAATCTATACAGCTAATCTTATTGAATTTAACTCAAATTAAGAGACTAATAAGAACAATAGAAGATACGCAGATCTTACAATTGATATTCAAATTATATATGTTAACTTTGAATTATGATACTTAGGGAATATAACACAGTGAAATACTCTAATACACAGAGTATCCGAAGGACTAATTGAAAATAAATAACATATAACTTCAGATAAATAGAAAAGAACTTATCTCATTTGACATTTGAAATTTTGTACATAATGGTTCAAAATTGCAGTCGCTGGAGTTTGAAAGTTTCCTGTGAAAAGTCACACCTTTTCACAAATACCTAATCCTACAACTAACCCTAGAAAATTACAACCAATTAACCATTTAAATGGTTTGAGGGAATAAAACATTTCCCATATTTACAAATAATGAAATGTGTGTTTGTCAATTCCTTGGATAATTTGCTTGGTTATCAAAATCTCTTGCACATCAAATAAAAAATTAGATAACTTTAAAATAAACTTTTAACCTAAGGCTCCATATAATTTCATAACACTTTCAAATTTCATAATGATCCATATGTCAAATATAAACTTAATAACATCCAATAGTTTACCCTAAAATCCATTTATACACAACAACATATTAATAGGAAATGATAATATAATCTTATGTTTTAATTGAATTTTGATTTTTTGATTTCAAACATAATACATTTCCCTCTTAAAACATTTTTCAAAATGTGAAATAATATGTGCCTCATATAAATATGTTCCTAAAATTTAGGGTACAATAGTTATAAACATTTTAATTCACCATAGAAAATAAAAAAGGAAAACTTACCCTAAGACGATAATCCAAATAATTTACATAGGGTAAAGTAAAATATTTTATTTAAATATTTTTTAAAACCAAAATTTGTAATGTCAAAAATATTAAATAATTTTAGCTTTAGCAATATTTAAATGCTTTAAATCAAATAAATAAAATAACATATTTCAAAATAATTTACCCTATTATAATAATTCACTTTAGTAGTTTAGGGTAAATTAAAATAAAACCTAAAGAGAATTATGTTAATGAAAATCCAAATCTCATCATAATGTAAAATATTTAAAAAACACATAAGATAAAAGAAATGAGATAATATGATTTTCTTTAACAACTACTTTGAAGAAAACACATAGACTAAATGGTTAGAGGGGGGAAGGGTAGGTAGGTAGGAAAAAGGGTTGGCTCGAGAGGTCAAGTGTTCAACTCTCGATTGCCACCCTTTTGCCTAACAACCTATGAAATAATGTGAAAATGAAACAAATTATTATACTTCCCTGATATTTTGCATATTGGGGGCCTAAATTTTCAGGTGCCAATAGTGGCTCCAATTGGGGATGTGCAGTCATGCCTAGATACAGTGAGAGTCTAGTTATCTTTGGAAGAAGAAGACCACTCAAAACATAATGTTAACATCATGCCAATATCAAAATTCATCTTGAATAAGTAATAGAAATCAAAACTATTAAACTTAAATCATGATGAATCAATAATATTTATAAGAACACTTATTTGAGGACAAAATCAAATTAAAGAGAAATTGTTTCAAGTATTAATTACTTTTGTAAAGATATCTCATAATAATATGTTTTCCTATTAAAATGTAAATAATAAAATTATAGGAAAAACAATAATATTTTAAATACCAAAATAATGAAAGAAAATACTTACCTCAAATGTATTTACCTTTTGTTATGCAGATGATTTTAGGGTTAGGGTTACTGCTCTTGAATTTGAACCATAAGCTTAATTGCACAAAAGGCATGTTGAATCCAACTCTGTCCTATTTTCTTTAAAAAATGTTAAATAATTTCTCAAAATATTAAAGAAGTGGAGGCCCGCCTTTCTTGGATCACCGAGAGTCAATTTAATCTTCAAGTCTTGATATCGTATTAATATAGACACAATGTTTTTAATTTCAATCTGGCTGCAGTGGCAAATATGTATTTTGTTCCTCTCCCTATATAATCTTTGTTCTACTTATTATAGCTATTGATTTCTTCGATTATCTTTTCCTCACAAGAGCGCTTGAACTCAACGCCATATCTCTTCAACCATGGAATTGATATATATTGTCCCTAAATTATCGATGTGTTATTTTCATCATTGATTCTTATAATGGCCAGATGGACTGCAATTAATTTGCACTGGTAAATTCCTAAGTTACTTATTGGGTGAGGAGCATGTAAGAAAAGTTTTGTGCCTGGTGAATAGTGGGGGAAGATGGATCTAGCTCGCAGGGAAGAGTGCAGAGAGCCACCAGTCAAGTGAACAGGGAATTCACTGTCATCGAAGGCTTCAGACTGTCTAACTTATTGATCTTTTCATCGATTTTCATATCACCTCCCGACACGTGTTATTTTCCTCATCCTTCAACATCTTTGCAGCCATCTTAATTTGATTACTCAATGTATTGAACAAATAAAATAGCCTGTATATATATAACTACACTAATATGAGTCTATCTGGGCAAGTAGTATTGCTTGTCATCAATCTCTATTCCTCTCGATTCCGTTCACACCTGTAGTCATTACCCAGTCTTTATTTATGCAGTATCATCTCCCCGTTTACAATGCAATTTTGTGAATTTTAAAAGCATGGTGGACTTGCTCTTGGAAACGTAAGCTTTAATGTCTTGCCATGGCCCTGCTAATTATTAAAAAATTAGTTTGTTAATAGAAATATCACCGCTGCCACGACAGCATGTCCGAAAGGTGGATAAAGAAATATAGAAAGAGGGAGAGGAGTGTGCAATAGGCTAGCCAAGGGTGGGCTTCCATGCTTTGGGCTGCATATTTTGTTGATAACTATAATTTTCATTTTTTTGATACTTTAAAACACTTTCAACAAATGTATTATGTGCACATCCTGCAATCATCACCTTTTATCACATCACCTCTTATGCTAGTTGTTATTTATAAATCTAGGCCATTTTTAAAGATTTTTGGGTGTTTTTGAGGCTACAACATCTCAAAAACATGTAAAAATATCAAAAATTTATTTTTCATACATGGAGAAGGGTATGGGCACCTTTCTAGATGTATAAAAAATTATTTACAGTCAAAAAATGACTTCAAATCTCTACTGGAATAAGAAAAATGTGACCTACTTCATTACCAATAATCAAAAAGAAAATTAATACTATTGAATTTATTAAACAAAACAAATGAAATAATTTAAAACAAAATAATAGAATACAGAGAGGAAGAAACAACTCCCTGAAATAGATCCCAATCTGTGATGATAATGCCTTCCTCTATCAAAGATTTGATTCTGATCATTTAGCAACAAGATCATTCAGAATGTATCATATCATCCTTCATGGTCAAATCCTGCATGTGTCATACGAACTGGGAATAGACAGTTGCAACTTCCTTTATATCTGATTATAATATTTTTATTTCTGTAATCACTTATCCGATGTATTCTTTTCCCATGAGAAATCTGAATGCCATGATTATTCTTTTCATTGTACAACTCATTCTTTATAGATACAACATTTTTTTGGGAAAAGATCTTTGGTAAATTTTCATTATTCCCTTTTAAAATATTTGTACCTTGAATCACATTATGCAAATTTGGCTCCACAAATTTTTCATAATTAGCCGTATGTTTCCAATGCATATCAAAATGTAATTGACTTTCAAAAAGATATTGCTGAAATAATTTTTCCCTTTCAACTATAAACATTATTATTTTATTTTCCTTATATAGTTGATCTGAAAAATTTAGGGTATCTCCAAATGCATTATCCTCCTTTACTTTTTCACACAGTGCTCTTGAATATGTATCACCTTCTAGAATGTTTTACAACAGTAGTTTGTTTACCTCTTCATATGCTTTTTCATTTTCTCCAATATCTCTATTATGTAGTACCTCTTGTTGCAATATATTTTCTTGAGAATCATGATCTTCTCTATTAATTGAATCAATATTTTCATAAATATTTTTTGCTATAATTTTATCCTCTTCTTGTACAATATGTAGTTTCATCTCACATAAAAAATTAGAAAGTAATTCATATCTAGGAAAATCATTATTATGATTCTTATAAATATCATACCCAAGAAAATATTCAACATTATCAATCAACATATGTTGTTCCCTATTTTATGCATCATAGTGCATGCATTCTTTTAATGTATTATTTTATTGGGATTTATCATTTACTTCATCAAATACCACCTACACATGCTTATTCTAATGGTTATAGAAAAAACCTGGGCAATTCTTCTGCACATACTTTTGATATTCAATACCTAATAAATCCAAAATTTGTTCTCTAATAAGAAGATTTTCCTCCTGATCATGATCCACAATGCATTCATTTTCTTCATCCCTGTCATGGAGAACATCAAGGAACCATTGTTCAAACTTAGCCCATGATGAGATGATTTGTGAAGGCAATGAAATAAATGTTTCTCTTGCATAACCCTCCAATGACTTGGCAAACAATCCCATAGTATCACCTTCTGTATAAATTTCATAATCATCAAGGAATGCATAAAAAGCATCCAAATGATTAGAAGTTGATTTACTACAATTTTCATAGAATTTAGGAACCTTGTATGCAAATTTTGAAAACCATTCATTTGTAATGCATTTAAATTCTATGAGATCCAAAGGCATGAGATCAATAGGGATAAATATACTTCTGATCCATTTCTTAAACATGGTAATAAAATAATGAGATGCAATTTCATCTCCCTTCTAGATCTCCTCCCTCAATAGAGAAACTAAAAACCTATGATATACGGTGTCACCACCTTCCTATCAGAAGGAAAATATAAACTACCCCTAAGTTCTTAATTCCCAGCAGAATCATTTTCTAAAGTTCTTTGTATGGAGTCACCACATCAGGTATCTTGAGGAAAATATTATTTCTTCCTTGTCCTAAGCAGAAATCTGAAATTTTTTATATAGAGTCACCACCTTCTTCATAAGAAGGATAAAATCATACAATTGATTTTGAGTTCTATTTCTAGTAGATTCTGACTCTTTGATCACCAGAAATTTGGAATAATGTTGTCACAATAATTCCCTACCAGAGTCACCAACTTGTTGGTGCTGAAAAATGCTAGATTTCTTTTGGCCAACTGACAGGTACTCATTGATCCTATTAGTCCATATTCTAGTCATGCAAAATCCTATGAAAATGGCCTCTTCCCTACAAGTTTTGTAAAAGTTGTCCTGCCATGCCTGCAAGCTAGTTTTAATTTGTGAAGAAAATTCATAATGTTTCATGTTGTGTGCCCTTAGCCCTGTGTTCTTCATGTTGTCACTTTGCTCCAATTCAGATCGCATCTCCTAAATTGCAGAAACCAGGGAGAAATTCAAGTTTCAAGGTCTGTAGGAAACAATTTCAGAATCTGCCTAAGTGTCAAAAACCCACAATGTTTTTGAAAACCCATGATGTTTTTGATCTTTTTACTAAAAACCATGTGTGTTTTTGATCTCTCGCCAAAAACTCTATGTGTTTTTGACCTCGCACCTTTTCCTCTTTGTCAGTATTTCCTATCTGCACAGCTGCAACCTATTGGTGGGCTTAGGTTTTCAAAAGTTTTAAATTGTTTGGTTGTCGCATGATCACATGTCAAAGTTTTCTGATATGCGACCATGTGACCGGTTACTTCTTGTGCTGGGGCCCGTTGGCCGGGAGGGCAATGGTCCCACTGGTGGTTATTTGGCATCCTATGGTTGGCTGTCACATGATCACATGTCATAGTTTTCTGACATGCGATCATGTGACTAGTTGACACCTGTTCCTAGGCCCGTTGGTGTTGGAAGTATTGTGGTCCCGTTGTCAGACTGGGAGGATGAGGTGGTAGTCTTATGGCCTTATCGCATGATCGCAAGGGCCATTTTCACAGCTTGCGACCATGCGACAAGTTTCTTCCTTGCTGGGGCCCGGTGATAGGTGGTGGAGTGGGCATTCCCGATTGGTCAGCGTGGCGGTATCGATGGTGAATGCTGGCAGTTAGTCACATGTTCGCATAGCCTTTTTCAAGGCTATGCGATCATGTGATTGACACTTTGTGTTAGCAGCAGCGGCGGTTATATGGCAAGGTAAAGGTCTGCGAGTTGTCGCATGTTCGCATAGCCTGTTTCCTGGCTATGCGGTCATGTGACAACTATTTGGATGTCACCATTGTGGAGCTGGGTAGTGGGTCCTTTCTTCTACTATCTTCATTCACTGAGGGATTTATGAGGTGGTGGTTGACTTGTCTAGGGGTCCCGTGGTAGTTTTAAAGATTATATTGGGCCACCCGATTTGTCAGGAAATAAAGTGCATCTAGGGTCGTGTCTTAATGCTCTCTGCCATAACCGTTGAAATTCATTTTTGAATTTCCTAAGAGGTTCCAGCGACAGAAGGACTAGTTTTTATTACTTCTTCGGCCAGATTTGATTTGGTTGGTGGCGCCAGTGGTTGCAGAATGGTCCAGTGATTTGGGTGGTTACCTATGGGATTGGTACCATGTGGTGATGGACAAATTTTGTTGCTTCAGGCATTTTGCAAGTCTATTCACTTTGATTTGCATGGTAAATTTATGATCTTCCTGTCCTTCTCAGAGATTCTTCTCAAGTGCAAAGATCATCCTTGGTTTGATAGATATGTGCTTGGTTTTCCCTCCAAGAGTTTTTAAATTTTGATGTATTTCTGGTTGGTTGAGGTGGGTGAAACTTTGACCCTAGTCATACGTAGCTTGTTGCAACCTATTTTGGGTTTCCAAGATGACTAGGGGGGTATAAATAGTTGAAATTTTGACTTTGTAAGGGTTCCAGCTTAGAATTCCTTTCTGGTTCCAGTGAAGGGTCCTTTTCCTGTAGATATTTCTCCTTTTCTGTGCATATAAGGTGTTCTTCTTTCCTTTGCTGGTTCAGAGAATATAATGCATATTGTAACAGACTTGTTTTATGTATGAGAATTTAATATACTCTTACTGTTACTAAGCTATCCCCATTTGGATTCTAAATTCATTAATCATACATCAAGGGTGTTTGATTTTTTTGTTTGCATTGCCTAAGTGTTTGGAAGTGGAGTTGTCTTCGCAGAGATAACTGGTTCAGGGTTAGTATTCACGTATGTATGAACTGAGGTGTCAAAGATATGTCATGCTTGTCTTCCAGTGGATGTTGGTCAATGTATTACTTGTTTATAGGTCTCTTATAAGGGGAGGGTTAAAATCTTTTAGGTGGGTAATAACATACTTGGATACACAGGTGGGTTGTTAAGTTGAGGTTTGGTCATGGTGTGTGATTGATGTTAGGCATCAACACATTGAGTATATTGTTTTCTTATTTCATAGTTGTCCCTTGCAATACTGTATTTGACTCTGTGGCCCAATGGACAAGGCATTGGTCTATGAGAGACTTAGGGCATCTTAGGGGTCCTTTCATTCCATTCAAATCATTTCCATTCAATCCCACCCTTTCCCTTTCTTGTTGTTAGTGTAAGTCTCTGGTTCTCATACTCATTCCATGCAAGTAGGGCTATTGCATGAGATCTCAATTTCATTGAGGTACAAGATACCTAAAAGATTTTGAGAATCATTCCATAGTCAGTTACCTGTAGGCCTATAGTGTGACACAAGTTGTATAAGTGTGCAGATGAGATATACCCACCTGAGTGATGTGGAGCTCAAAGTGTAGAAGGATCTCTCTTTGATCCTTATCAGTTGACCCTTTTTCCTATCAGATTTGGAGTGTTGAGTGAATGCAAGACTAGCCCTGCCAATCCTTATGTCAATCTGACCTTTGGAGAAAAAAAACACCAACAAAATGGCAACTCTACTGGGGTGAGTCTAAAAAAGAGTCAGATATAAAAACAAAGCATTTGCTGATATTTTCTCACCTACTTGTGAGTGGCGACTCTGGAGTCTCTGTTTGATCAGTATAGTTCCCGATAAACAACGCGTATACCTTATGGAGTTTTGTATTGGTTGGAAGAAGAAACAAAGACATACTTTCCTCTTCAAGTAGGTGGTGACTCTACATTGCAAAACCTGATGGAGCTGCAAGGTAAGCTCTAGATCTGCCCTGCTTCCAGCCAAAGGTCTTATGCTGCAAAACTTCCAAGTATTTATGATTACAATGTTTCCCTATCAAGTATTCAGTGCTAGTATAAAGGGAAGACTGAGATAAGATGAGTGGCTCTCATCTTATTTCAAATCCAATGGATAATCAGGGGAAAAGTCAGTCTAGGTTGCTTGGTTTCCTCAAGTTGGATAGACCTTTGAGTTATGTTCTTCCAAGGTCCCCTCATTCTTTTCCTAGTGAGCTTTTGGATTTGATTCGTACTTTTGATTGTCAGTCTGATTCAGCAGTGAAGCATGTCCTAGCATTCTATAGATTTATTATAGAATATCAGATTCTTTATGAGGATGTTAGTATGATATTTTTTGGGAGATCCCTCAAAGGGGTTGCATCTAATTGGTATCTAAATCTGCCCCCAAAATGCATCTCTTCTTTGACTGAATTCAAGTGGTTGTTTTTAGAAGATTTTGCTGATGATGTTGAATGGAATGAGTTGCAAAAGGATCGTTAACAAAAGGGGAATACAAGTTGTATTTCAGAGGAACCCATATCTAATGCTGAGGGTACTTTTTCTAATGAAGTTCTGTCAGAGGAGTATTCAGATTGTGGTAGTAAGCAGGAATCAAAATCAAGGTGTGCAGGATCCTCCATTCATTCAGAGATGTTTGAATGTGATTTCAGTGGTTATTCAGGTGAGGATGATGAAGGCAGTGATGTTGATGTATCCTCATATGAATCAGATGCAACATGGTGTTAGGCTAATTTTCCAGTCGTTGCAAAATCCTTTAAAATGGCCTTTTTCCCTGCAATTTTTGTTATTTTGTCTCTACCCGGCTTGCAGTCACAGTTTTAACTTGCGATGGAATCCTTAATGTTTCATGGTTTGTGCCCTGCCCTATGTTCCTCATGTTGTCACCTTGCTTTGGTCCAATCTGCACTTGCTGAATCATAAAATCTGGGAAGTTTTTCAAAGTTTAATGTCTGCTGGAAGTGTTGTCAAAATTTGCCACAGTGTCGAAAACCCACAGTGTTTTAAAAAATCCATGATGTTTTCGATCTTTTATCGATATTCTATATTTTTTTTGACCCTTTGTCTTCCTGCTTATATGCGCTTATCCTTTGGCGTCGAAAACTCTATGTGTTTTCGGTCTTTCTCTATGCCGAAAATATTGTGTGTTTTCGACTTCGCACTAGTTCCCTGTCTGCCAGCTTTCCTTAAGTGCACAAGTGCGATGAAAGGTGGGCCCAGGCCTTCAAAGCTCTTCCTGATTGGCTGTCACAAGGCCGCATGTCAAACTTTTCTGACATGCGATCATGTGACCGCCTGCCACCTGTCTGCGTGGTCCCAACGCTTCATTATGTTTGGCTGCCTGGTGGTTGGTCTTCTTCTGGTGACTTGGCAACTTGTCATTTTCTCCTTGTCATTGAATCCTGACGGTTAAGTCCCTAGCATCTGGCAGTTAAGTTTTCCATAGTCGCGTAGTCACTGAGTGCCTGGCGGTTTGTCTCTTCTCATGCTTCCAGCATGGTTAAAGCTCAGACAAGATCTGTAGACGTCACTTGTTCACCTGGTGAAGTTGCACGGTGTTTATCCTTAGCACTTTTGCAATGACCATCAGATTTTCTTATGTGAGTGTGATGTGGGCCCAATGTCAGAGGGGTGGCAAATGGCATGTTCTTATTGGCTATCGCATGGCCGCATGTCAGACTTTTTTGACATGCGATCATGCGACCGCTTGCCATCTGTTTGCATGGGTCCTGACTCTTCACAGTTGGTGTTGTGGCTCCGTGGTCCCGAAGGCGATGATGTGGCAACTTGTGATTGGCTGTCGCATGGTCACATAGCCTAATTTTTGGCTTTACGATCATGCGACCGCTTGCCACGTGTCCATGGCAGTGTGGTGATGGTTGCGGTGGCGGTTTTGGTGATCTGAGTTAGCGGGTTTTCATTCGTCCACGTGGTGATGACTTGGCTTATGTCAGGGAGGCCTGCGTTGAAAGCTTTAATCTAACAGTCGGCGTATGATCTCAAGGAGTATTCCAAGCCTTTGTGATCATGCACCATCTATTGGATTTTATTCCATTTTGCCAGGTTGCGTTGTTGTGGAGTTAAAGGTGGGTCTGTGGCACTGGCGTGTTAGTTTCTAGTTGGGTGCTGTCTGGTAGCTAAGGACTTTGCATGGGGTTTGTGATCACTATGCGCGGTTAAGAAGCTGCTATCGCATGATCACAAGGGTTAGTTTGGTGCCTTGCGATTATGCGACCAAACGTAACATGAATCCTGGTTCCTTGTGGTAGTGAGGTTGGTAACCGCGCGACTGTGCCACTGAAGATGAATGTTAAGATGTAAAGCCCGCGAGGGGAGATTGATTGGACGGTGGGGATATAAAGTTGATGAAGGTTTAAATGTGGGCCATTTTTTCTCTATAGGCACCATAGAAGTGGCCGTTGGTCCTCAAATTCAAATTTCTCTGAGAGCTTCCAACGCTAGAAGGTACCAAATTTATGGATTTTATTGCAGAAGTGACCCTGTTCAGTGAGAAATGACTGGTTTGTTGTTTGCGGTGTGGTCCAGGGTCTATGCAGTTAATTGCAAAGGAGGTTTTGTACCTGGTGAAGGATAGTCTTGGCATGAGGTTTTTTTATAGTGAATTTTATGACCGTTTCCTACAGGTTGGGTGGTTGAAACCCTAACCCTAGTCATCCGTAGCTTATTACAGATTTCAAGATGACTACGGGGTATAAGTTGCAGAATTTTGGATTTTGCAAGGGTTCCAAAATCTTGTTGCTTTTGGTCCCTAGTTTTTGACTATAATATACTGATAGAAGTCTGATTTTGTGACTTTTCTTATCTTGGTGTCATTCTAATTGTATGTTGATTCTGGATTTGTTAATGAAAACATCATTGAATCCCAATCTTGTATCTTGTGTATGTCTTCTTACTTGTCTCTGAGCTCATATATGTTAATATCATAAAGTGTGTTAATGTATGGTAAACAAAGAGTATTTTGAATTCATCTCTGAGTTTCTAAAAAAGCTAGGATTAAAGTCTTCTAGGTGAATTCAATGAGTTTGCAGTTAGGTGTAGAATTTGATGTCCTTGTACTTGAGGGAAAGGGGTAATAGGCAAAGCACTTATCTTGGATTCCATTGTGTCTGATTTGAGGTATTCAGTTGGGGTATACAGTTAGGTGACTCTGAGCCCTAGGATAAGGCACTGGTCCTTCCTCTTGAGGTATGCATGGTTAACAACCACAAACATAAACATTCATTTGATAAACCTTTTATAGACTTGTTTTGAGTATTGTATACATAATTTTGAGACTCCTTTGAAGAAGTGAGTCAAGGGTACACCCGCCTGAGCATTGAAGCTCAAAGAGTAGAAGGATCCTTTGATCCTTGTCAGTTGGTCCTCTTCCTTGTGGACTTTGGAGTGGTGATAGAGTCAGAGTTTTATTTAAATCATCCATCAAAGTGTAAATCTGCAAGTTGAAGATCAAAGGGAATAATCCACAACCAACACATGGGAAGAAGAAAGTAATGGTGGAAGTGAGCACTCCTTCAGTTAGGGGTATGAAGATGAAGAAAAAATAATTAAATGTGATATCAATGAGTCTTTATATGGTTCTAATTTTTCTTTATGTGCTGAGAGTCTCCATGAGGTTGAGATAGGTAGTGAATTTAAAGTGTTTTCTAATGCTCTATATGATGAAGAATTTGATTATCAGCCCATTTTTTGTCATGATGTTCAACAAGGTGCATTGCATGAAGTTATCAATCCTTTGTTTGAAGAACATGTGGAGGTCTCAGATTCAATTGAATCAGGATGCCCATTTTCCATCTGTGGGTATCAGTCTGATTATTCATTTGAGGTCTAGCCGGTTACACCTGTGGAAACACAAAGTTGAGGTATGAATGAGGCCTTTCTGTAGGAAGAATATGAGGCTTTTGTGTTTCCAATTGATAGAATACATGAGTTAGTAGAGAAGAATAGGCTCTTATTTGATGATATTGATCATTGGCATGCTGAATCATACTTTCATAGTGAGCAAGATGGAGAGAGTGCCAATAAATTTTACATGCACTATGAAGATAGCTATTTTGTTCTTCTTGATATGCTGGTTGAACACGTTGACACGCCTGTTGAAACAAATGAAAAAAAATATCTGGTGTGCCACATGAAGAAAGAAATGAGAATCAGGTTTTTGACAGAGGCAAGAACTAACTCTTGTTTGGTGCTGCAAGTTTTTTATAAAATGTACATTTTGTGAATAGTTTCCCTTTCCTGTCTGATCCTTATGTTTTTTGAGGTCTCTGTGTTTTTCCCAGTAGGTGGTCTACTTCTTCCCAGAGATCTGTGGTCCTCATTGTATCTGTAGGAGATACATGTCTCCAACTAGAGCCACTATTAGTCCATATTCTAGTCATGCAAAATCCTGTGAAAATGGCCTCTTCCCTACAAGTTTTGTTAAAGTTGTCCTGCCATGCCTGCAAGCTAGTTTTAATTTGTGAAGAAAATCCATAATGTTTCATGGTGTGCACCCTTAGCCCTATGTTCTTCATGTTGTCACCTTGCTCTAGTTCAGATCGCATCTCCTAAATCACAGAAACTAGGGAGAAATTCAAGTTTCAAGGTCTGGAGGAAACAATTTTTGAATCGGCCTAAGTGTCGAAAACCCATAATGTTTTTGAAAACCCATGATGTTTTTGATCTTTTTCCAAAAACCCTGTGTGTTTTCAATCTCTCGCCGAAAACCCTATGTGTTTTTGACTTCACACCTTTTCCTCTTTGTCAGCGTTTCCTATCTGTGCAGTTGCGACCTGTTGTTAGGCCCAAGTTTTTGAAAGTTTTAAATTGATTGGTTGTCGCATGATCGCATGTCAGAGTTTTCTGACATGCGACCATGTGACCGGTTACTTCTTGTGCTAGGGCCCATTGGCTGTGAGGGAAATGGTCCCACTGGTAGTTATGTGGCATCCTATGGTTGGCTGTCGCATGATTGCATGTCAAAGTTTTCTGACATGCGATCGTGCGACTAGTTGACACCTATTCCTAGGCCTGTTGGTGTTGGAAGTATTGTGGTCCCACTGTTAGATTGGGAGGATGAGGTGGCAATCTTATGGCATTGTCGCATGATTGCAAGGGCCATTTTCACGGCTTGCGACCATGCGACAAGTTTCTTCCTTGCTGGGGCCCGGTGATAGGTGGTGGAGTGGGTATTCTTGATTGGTCAGCGTGGTAGTAGTAGTGGTGAATGCTGGTGGTTAGTTGCATGTTCGCATAGCCTTTTTCAAGGCTATGCAATCATGCAATTGACATTTTGTGTTAGTAGCGGTGGCGGTTATGCGGCAAGGTAAAGGTCTGCGGGTTGTCGCATGTTCGCATAGCCCATTTCCTAGATATGCAATCATGCAACAACTATTTGAATGTCACTGTTGCGGAGTTGGGTAGTGGGTCCTATCTGCTACTGTCTTCATTCATCAAGGGATTTATGAGGTGGTGGTTGACTTGTCTGGGGGTCCTGCAATAGTTTTAAAGATTATATTGGGCCACCCAATTTACCGATAAACAAAGTGCATCTACGGTCGTGTCTTAATGCTCTCTGTCATAACTGTTGAAATTCATTTTTGAATTTCCTGAGAAGTTCCAGCGACAAAAGGATTGGTTTTTATTACTTCTTCGGCTAGATTTGATTTGTTTAGTGGTGCCAGTGGTTGCAGAATGGTCCAATGAGTTGGGTGGTTGCTTGTGGGACTGGTACCATGTGGTGATGGACAAATTTTATTGCTCGAGGCATTTTTTAGGTCTGTTCAGTTTGATTTGCATGGTAAATTTATGATCTTCCTGTCCTTCTCAGAGATTCTTCTCAAGTGCAAAGATCATCCTTGGTCTGATAGACATGTGCTTGGTTTTCCCTCCAAGAGTTTTTAAATTTTGATGTATTTCTGGTTGGTTGAGTTGGGTGAAACTTTGACCCTAGTCATCTGTAGCTTGTTGCAACCTATTTTGGGTTTCCAAGATGACTAGGGGGCTATAAATTGTTGAAATTTTGACTTTGTAAGGGTTCGAGCTTAGAATTTCTTTCTGGTTCCAGTGAAGGGTCATTTTCCTGTAGATATTTCTCCTTTTCTCTGCATATAGGGTGTTGTTCTTTCCCTTGCTGGTTTAGAGAATACAATGCATATTGTAACATACTTGTTTTATGTATGAGAATTTAATATACTCTTACTATTACCAAGCTATCCCCATTTGGATTCTGAATTCATTAATCATACATCAAGGGTGTTTGATTTTTCTGTTTGCATTGCCTAAGTGTTTGGAAGTGGAGTTGTCTTCATAGAGATAACTGGTTCAGGGTTAGTATTCATGTATGTATGAGCTGAGGTGTCTATTAGTCCATTTTCCTGTTATTGCAAAACTTTATGAAAATGGCCTCTTCCTTGCAAAGTGTATGTTAAGTCTCTTGGCCCCATGTTCTTCACTATGTCACCTTGCCCTGGTCCAAACTGCATCTCCAAAATCACCAAACCCAGAAAGATATTAAAATTTCAAGGCCCGCAGGAAGCAATATTTAAAATCTACCACAGTGTCGAAAACCCATAGTGTTTTCGAAAGTTCATGATGTTTTCGGTCTGTGTGTTTTCGATCTTTTACTGATAACCTGCATTGTTTTCGACCTTGTGCTTCCTACTTTTTATGCTTATCTGTTGACATGTTGGAAGCTTTGTGTGTTTTCGGTCCTCTTACATGAAAAACATTGTGTGTTTTCAGCCCCGCACTGGTTCCTTGTTTGCTGTGTTCCCTCAGCTGCGCAGGTGCAATGACCGATGGGCCTGGGTTTTCAACGGCTCTTCTCTAATTGGTTGTTGCATGGCCACATGTCAGACTTCTCTGACATGCGATCATGCAACCACTTGCCACCTATCCGTGTGGGTCCGGTTCTTCCTGTTGTTCATCTTGGCCGATGGTTATGTCTCCATTCCGTGACTTGGTGACTTGTGGTTATCTCCCGTTCACTAGTTTCTGGTGGTTATCCACTTAGCATTCAGTGACTTGGCCGGTGGTCTATTTCTCTTTAGTCGCGCAATCTCCTGATTCTGGGGGTTAAGCGGCTAGCATCCAATGACTTGGTGAACAGTTAGTCATGTAGTCACTGAATGCTTGGCAGTTAGTTGGTGGGGCTGGTGTTTCCAGCACATGGGCATTCCTGATTGGCTGGCGGGTGGTGATGTGGCATCTTCATGTTGGTCCGCGTGACGATGTGGTAGTGTCTCAGTGGGGCTTGTGTTGATCAAAGATCTACGGTCGGTGTGTGATTGCATGGAATATTCCTTCCCCATGTGATCATGCACCCACCGTCTGATTTAGTGCCAATGGATTGTTCACTGTGGGCCCACTGGTAGTGATGGTGATGTGGCAACCTTTGGTTGGCTGTCGCATGATCACATAGCCCATTCTTTGGCTATGCGATCATGCGACCGACTGACACATGTCCTTGTCCCAGGTGGGGTCTTAGTTTTGGCGGCCCGGATAAAAAGATGGCGGTGCCGATAAAGCGTGGTCTTGTTGCGCATTCGCAAGAAGATTTGGCAGTTTTCTAGTTTGTCTAGCGACTTGGCGAATAGCCGTCATGGAGTCGCTAGTTTTTTAGCGAAAGGTGCAAAGCATCTCGTGAACTGGCAGAGGTTCTTTGGTTGCTAGTTTGCCAGATATCTTGGGTCTATGTTTGCAGTGACCGGGCGAGTGGTGGTGTGACACATGGCAGGTGAGCCCTGGTTTGAGGCTTGGCAGATTTGTTTGTAGGGCCGAGGCATAGTGTTAGTGGGTTGTCGCATGATCACATAGTCGATCTCTAGGCTATGCAATCATGCGATAGGGCACCACGTGTCCATCGCGGTTGCAGAGTTGTGAGGTGGGCCCACAGTGCCAGTATTCTTTCATGTTCGTGTTTGATTGGTCGCTATGGGAGATTTGGTGAGGGACTTTGCAAAGGGACTTTTGCGCTGACCGTTGGCTATGGTTTGGAGACCGCGGTTGCATGATTGCAAAGGTTAGTTTGTTGCCTTGCAATCATGTGACCAAACATTATTTGAGGCCTGGTTCTCTGTGGCAATGAGGGTTGTTGACCACGCGACTGGGCCACTAAAGTTGAATGTTAAGTTACCAAGCCCACGAAGTATAATGATCAGACGACAAAGATATAAGGTTGGTCATGGTTTAAATGTGGGCCATTATTTCTCTGCAGGCACCAAGAGAGGAGGTGACCATTGGATTTGAATTCAAATTTGCCGAAGGGTTTGCAGCGACAGGAAGTACCGAACTTTATGGTTTCTTCGGTGGATTTTGATTGGTTTGGTGGCACCAGTGATTGCAAGGTGGTCCAGAGGCCTATTACTTGATTGCATGGAGACTTTTGTGCCATATGAGGGACTATTTTATGCTCGACAGGCTATTTGCAGGTGGCCGATTTGTATTGGTTTTCATGGTTCTGCCTGGTGTTTTGTACTGATTGTCATAATTGTAAGATCTGTTTGAGATCTCTTTCTCTAGGCTGCTTGTATTTCCTACCCCTGCAATAATTTTTGTGACCGTTTCCAATTGGTTTAGCTATTGAACCCTATGCCCTAGCTATCTATAGCTTGTTGCATTCTCTCTGAGAATTCCAAGGCAGCTAGGGGTATATGTAGTCAAATTTTTGACTTAGTGAGGGTTCTAAATTTTTTCAGTTCCAGTGAAGGTTCTATTCTATAGATTTCTCCTTCTCTCTACATATAGAGTGTTCCTCTTTCTCATGTTGGCTGAGAGAATATGATACATATTGTAAGCAGATTTGTCTTATGTATGAGATTGCAGCATACTTGTTCTTGTGTCAGATTGTCTCAATTTAAATTTTGAACCATTAATCATACATCAAGGGTGTTTGATTTGTCTGTTTACATTGCCTAAGTGTTTGCAAGTGGAGTTGTCTTTGCAGGGATAACTGGTTCAGAGTTAGTGTTCAGATATGTATGAGCTGGGGTATCAAAGATGCATCATGCTTATCTTCCAGTGGATGCTAGTTAATGTATTGCTTGTTCCTAGGTCTTTCTTTGGATAGGTGATAGCATATCTAAGTGCACAGGTGGTTTGGTAATGTATGATCTGGTCAGGGTGAGTGTGTTGTGTTCTTGTTTCATAGCTATCTCTTGCAATAGGGTATTTGACTCTGTAGCCCATGGGATAAGGCACTGGTCTATCAAAGACTTAGGGTATCTCAAGGGTCCCTTCAAATCATTTAAAATCATTTCCTTTCAGTCCCACCCTTTCCCTTTATATTGTTAGGATAGGTGTCTGGCTTTCAATCTCATTCCATGCAAGTAGGGCTATTGCATGAGACTTTCTATCATTGTGGTATAGGATACCTATAGGAGATTGACTGCTATTCCACATTAATCTATCTGCAGGCCTTTGGTTTTGTCATGAGGTGTCTTGAGTGTGTAGACAAGGCAATACCCACCTGAGTAAATGTGGAGCTCAAAGAAGAAGGAGGATTTCTCTTTGTCCTCATCAATTGGTTTGTTCCTTGTCAATTTTGAGTGCCTAGCCTATGTTTGAAGCCCAAACTATTTGTTTCAAGCTTGGTCTTGCAAGGAAAAGAGCCAATAGTGTCAAAGATATGTCACGCTTATCTTCTAGTGGATGCTGGTCAATGTATTACCTGTTTATAGGTCTCTTCTAAGGGGAGGGTTAAAATCTTTTAGGTGGGTAATAACATACTTGGATACACAGGTGGGTTGTTAAGTTGAGGTTTGGTCATGGTGTGTGATTGATGTTAGGCATTAACACATTGAGTATATTGTTTTCTTGTTTCATAGTTGTCCCTTGCAATACTGTATTTGACTTTGTGGCCCAATGGACAAGGCACTAGTCTATGAGAGACTTAGGGCATCTCAGGGGTCCTTTCATTCCATTCAAATCATTTCCATTCAGCCCCACCCTTTCCCTTTCTTGTTGTTAGTGTAGGTCTCTGGTTCTCATACTCATTCCATGCAAGTAGGGCTATTGCATGAGATCTGGGTTTCATTGAGGTACAAGATACCTTGAAGAGTTTGAGAATCATTCCATAGTCAGTTACCTGCAGGCTTGTAGTGTGACACAAGTTGTATGAGTGTGCAGATGAGATATACCCACCTAAGTGATGTGGAGCTCAAAGTGTAGAAGGATCTCTCTTTGATCCTTGTCAATTGGCCCTTTTTCCTATCAGATTTGGAGTGTTGAGTGAATGTGACACTAGCCCTATCAATCCTTTTGTCAATCTAACCTTTGGGGAAAAATAACACCAACAGATCCATCTGCAATTCTAGCTTAATCAAGCCAAGGCTGGTAGGCCTAAATTCATTTTAAACTATCAAATTCTTTATGTTGCACAACTGCATGCACATACAAACAAAGTTCATCCCAAAGTGGTAGTGATCCTTGGAGGAAAACAATATAATCTTCTAATAACTTTAATATACAAAATCTAAATTAAACTGAATTAGCACTAAGAACCCTAATTGTAAATGCTTTAGAAAAGTAATTAGATTATTTATGAACTACAAAATAAGAACCAAATAACAATTGTCAAACAATAATAAGATCAGTGCCTACTCAACATTCGGGTTATAGAGTCATAAATTCTCAATCCTACGTACAATCGGAGACATTTTTAAAAACTTACTTTTAATAAAACAAGACTATCACTCCACAGGCTTCCACTTGATTTATAATTCAAATCAATCTATATAGCTAATCTCATCGAATTTAACTCAAATTAAGAGATTGATAAGAACAATAGAAGATACACAGATCTTATAATTGATATTCAAACTATATATGTTAACTTTGAATTATGATACTTAGGGAATATAACACAATGAAATACTCTAATACAAAGAGTATCTGAAGGACTAATTAGAAATAAATAACATATAACTCTAGATAAACATAAAAGAACTTATCTCATTTGACATTTGAAATTTTGTACATAATGGTTCATAATTGCAATCGCTGGAGTTTTTCTCAAAATTGTCTTATTGTTCCGTTTGAATTTCGAATGACTCAAAATTTATATCTACTTCAAAATTTTCCCATGAAAAGTCACACCTTTTCACAAATACCTAATCCTACAACTAACCATAAAAAATTACAACAAATTAACCATATAAATGGTTTGAGGGAATAAAACATTTCTTGTATTTAGAAATAATGAAATGCATGTTTATCAATTCCTTGGATAATTTACTTGGTTATCAAAATCTCCTCCACGTCAAATAAATAATTAGATAACTTTAATATAAAATTTTAACCTAAGGCTCAGTATAATTTAATAACAGTTTCAAATTTCTATAATGATCCCTATGTCAAATATAAGCTTAATACCATCCAATAGTTAATTTTTAAAGTCAATAATATTTCAAAATAAAACATCACAGGGGTTTAACATAAAAATATGTGTTGCAATGTATAGAAATCCTATTAAAAAGGCAAACCCTAAAATCCATTTATACACAACAACATATTAATAGGAAATGATAATATAATCTTATGTTTTAATTGAATTTTAATTTTCAGATTTCAAACATAATACATTTCCCTCTTAAAATATTTTTCAAAATGTGAAATAATATGTGCCTCATATAAATATGTTCCTAAAATTTAGAGTACAATAGTTATAAACATTTTAATTCACCCTAGAAAATAAAAGGGGAAAACTTACCCTAGAATGATAATCCAAATAATTTACATAGGGTAAAGTAAAATATTTTATTTAAATATTTTTGAAAACCAAAATTTGCAATGTTAAAAATATTAAATAATTTTAGCTTTTGTGATATTTAAATGATTTAAATCAAATAAATAAAATAACATATTTCAAAATAATTTACCCTATTATAATATTTCACTTTAGTAATTTAGGGTAAATTTAAATAAAACCTAAAGAGAATTATGTTAGTGAAAATCCAAATCTCATCATAATGTAAAATCTTTAAAAGCACATAAGATAAAAGAAATGAGATAATATGATTTTCTTTAACAACTATTTTGAAGAAAACACATAGACTAACTGGTTAGAGGGGGGAAGGGTAGATAGGTAGGAAAAAGGCTTGGCTTTAGAAGTCGATTGTTCAACTCACGATCGCCACCCTTTTGCCCAACAACCTAATTGTTCTTTTCTAATTATTTTTATTTCAAAAATATGCATGCATTTAATCCATTGAAATAAAATAATTAAAATCTTATCCCATAAATATGAAAATAGAATAATGACAATTATTGAGACCTTTTCAATTGTTTAAATTTTTAAAAATGGAAATAATGTGAAAATGAAACAAAATATTATACTTCTCTGATATTTTGCATATTGAGGGCCTGAATTTTTAGGTGCCAACAGTCTTCACATGATAACATTTGATAAATCAACATTTTCAGGAAATCCAAATCTGTAGGGATGTCCTGTGGAAAGTTGGATGTTTTCTCCGCATCATTCGCCACACTCTCCTCCTACCATTGAACTCAAGGAAGAGACAAATCAAGGATTTTTGTGGTATCTGGTGAGTATTGGATGGTATATTGCAGAAGGCTTTAGTGCGGTGGTGATGGTACTCACTTTCAAAGTGAATTGGAGAAAGACCACCTTTGATAAGATGGACAGAGGTATAACATTTATGTTTGGGGAGTGCACTAATTAAAGGCATTGAAATGAGACATTAAGGATAATATGTTTTACTTTCATTGTAATAAATACATAATATTTGAGATCTTTTGACAAGGCATCTGCACTAGGCATTAAGGATATATATAGTATTCCAATTTTACTATATTCTAAATAGTTTAGAAATCTTAAAAGGCCTTCTTGATTTTGAATGAAGTATTTTGATTTTACTAAAATAAATAATTTAATGATAAGATATCTTCCAGGATATATATCTAGACTACATTTTATCTTGTCTTGTGGATTTAAAGATATATTTATAAGATGTTATATTTATTAAATATTATTCTTAAAATTTAAACTTTTTGAATGTTGTATTTGTTATTTTAAATTTTCATTAATGATAAAGAAATAGGGTTTAGTGGCCAAAAAATTAATTTTTTTAAATATTGCTTTCAGTTAATTTTATTTTCTTCAATGTTTGTCAATTA
Source organism: Chamaecyparis obtusa (assembly GCA_027943335.1). NCBI lineage: Eukaryota > Viridiplantae > Streptophyta > Pinopsida > Cupressales > Cupressaceae > Chamaecyparis > Chamaecyparis obtusa. Next base: position 777,572 of record BSBK01001125.1, read on the forward strand.
TTTTTTAGTGAAATTATTTCTTTTTTAGAGAACTTGTTGGCTATGATATATTTGTGTATATTTTATATCCACATTGTTGATCTACTTGAATGAAGTGATAACAATAATGAGAGGATGATGTTTGAAGGCTTCACATTTAGAAAATTTCAAGGTCAACATATTCCCATTTATTAATGTATATAAAATGGTTGTAATGTAGAAAAAAACATACTTTCAATATGTTTGTCCATTTAAAATTTTTCTTAGGTTTTGGTAATATATTGATCCATTTCTATAGTTATAAATGGTGTATTTTTAAATAGTTAGGTTGGCATATTATTGGTTCCACCTAGCTCTATTGTTACAGATGGAAACATGAGAATTCGTCATGCTTCTAGGATAAAAAAAAAAGTCGATGAAAATATACATAAAACATATCCATATTTCATCTAATGGGACTTCAATTAAATGCTCTTATATTAAATTAAAATAATAATAAAGTCACTACATGGAACCCCATGATGAGTGGGGTTTGACCTAATGGGGTGGAAGATTAAAATCGTTTGGTCTAGCATCCCATACAAAACTATATAGAGTAGGATAGTGAGTGACATATTCAAACAAAGTTAGATCTATGAAGGATAAATCAAATCCCCTTACATTAAGCCTACTTATGCTATGCCTTAAGTGATAGTATTTTCCCTTCTATTTGTCTATTATTTAATTTTCCATGATAAAATAAGATACTTTTTTTCATGTGCACAACAAGATTTAACAAAGTCACCTAAGGAAAATATTAGGTAACTATGTAGCATATTATGCAACAAGAGAAAGAATATGAAAAAGAAATCCAAGTAAGTATGTTGATTGAAGTAATGTTACCAAAATAAAGAACAACTTGAGGGAAGTCACCCAATCCTTGAAGAGGAGACACAAGATCTTTTGAAAGGGGAAAAGAAAAGAAAAACCCCTAGTGTATTATGAGAGAGAGAGAGAGAGAGAGAGAGAGAGAGAGAGAGAGAGAGAGAGAGAGAGAGAGAGCACTAGTACATTTGAGACCTTTTTCTGATGGTAGGTCATCTGAATTAGGATGGTTTACCATCAATATTATGACACCACTTGCCGTCGTAGTTTTGTAGTAAAAAAAATGATGGCTATGATTAAAATCGTAATTAAGATGACTATAGTCATCGTAAAAAGGGGGTTTCAACACAGAAAATACACCGTCGTGTCTATTTGTAGCCATCCCAAATTTGACAGGTAGACATCGCACGTAGTTAGTTTACCGATGGAAATGTTGTACATGTGACAGTTAACCATCCTAATGTTAAGACGGATAATCATCATTTGTAGATTCTTTATCGATGAAAATGTTGTGCATGCAATGGTATTGCATCAGAAGTTTTTGAAAGATTGTTGTTGATTTTCTAGTGACGTCATAATTGTGACAAAATTCACAATCTTTTATAAAAAAACTATATATTTTTTGATCGATTTTGTATCGATTCAGAATGGTTTTCTTGCAGATCTGATTCCAGTTGGTTGGATTACTTTCAAATCTTGATCAACTTGCAAGGTGGTTTGGTGAGTTGAGGTCTTTTATTCATGCTCATGATTTGGTTATGTCATTCGGAGATGACTTTGCATTAGATTCAGTAGATGACAAGAAGCTAGTGCGGCAATCAGAGATGCATTCTTCTTGATGTGTTTGTGGGATATATGCGAACCTGATTGCATTCAAATCTGATTGGAGTGACTTCTTGACTTCTTTGGTCCGAATTGGATTTGCTTTGTTCCTATGGAGTGTAGCAGTGACTTGACTTGCAGAACTTGCACAATAGAAATTTGTATATCACTATGGTGTTTGTGATGACTTTAGAGAAGTCTTCTTCTTGGTGAACCAAGCTAAGAGACTTGGATTATAGAAAGTGGGTCATTTGATGTGACTTATGAGACATTGGATGCCTCTTCACAATGGGTTCGCGGTGTGGTCTGTGGTGTTTCTTTGCGACTGGGTTCTTGGCAGAGATCTATTGATTTGTTAGCCATTGAGATGGATCAATATGACTTGATCTTGGGTCAAGACTTCTTGAGGTGAGCTGAAGTGATCATTGCTCCTTGAAGTGATTGATGTTTCCAATAGATTATTGTCACTTTTAGTTTTGTCATTAGTTATTCTTTGGTTTTTGTCATAATTGCAACGACTCACACTATTTTTAAAAATATATATATTTGTTGTATGTTGATTGAGATCTTAAATTATTGAAATTCTCTTTGTTTCGATAATAGTTTAACATTCTCTACTTAACAGGGTCAACCATGTGAAGGTGGAAGCTCATCTGGCCCCTCCTAGGATCCTCTTATGACCCTTTATGACACTTTAAGATCTCTAAGATGTATTCTTAGGGATCATAAAGGGTCATAAAGGGTCATAAGGGGTCCTGGGACACAATAGATGATAAATATAAATGTAGGAATTGTTATACACTAAGTTTTGCACCTTTGTTCAAGCTCTCTTGGTCTTGATAACTCAGTATAACTTGGAAATCATCTCTAGGTTGTGAGACCTATGCTAACTAAGATGAAACCTCTAGGTTCTAGGCTGGTTCCTCTTGGATTATCACCCTGATTGGTTTCTTAAAATAAGAATTAAACTTTGGAGGGAAAGGGATAGAAGGAGTGCAGGAAAGGAAATGACTGAAAGCAAATCTACCTACTAGGTGATGCACCAAAACAAGGGTTTGGATATCAGTATAAAAGATGAATCCAGGTGAACAACTTAGGTCTAGGTGATCACAGCTCTTTGAATAGGCTTGCATAAGTATTTCATAAGAAGGTCTAAAATAGAAAGAGGCTATTTCAAGAAAAGATGATTTTCACAAACAATAGCATTACTGAAGATTTAGGCACAATTTATGACCTGCAAACAACATCCATCTCTACAACTGGACATAGGGATGAGACAAGATTGTTAAGGGGTTAAAGTATACCCACAAAGACATTCACATCCAATCACCCACAACAATGCACAAAATTGCAGAAAAAAAGAGAAGGACCGAGAACCTTAAACTATGAATGAGAAACATATGAATACTGAAATCGCTAAGAGATAACTCACACAAGAAGGCATAGGGACAAGAAAAAATGTCACCAAATATCTTTAGTCTCTGAATTATCAATGAAAATTACAATTTTAGAAAGCCAAAAGGGGCAGAAAAATGCTACAAATTGCTCTCTAAGAAAGAAACTTCTTTTTTTTTACAATTGCCAGATTCTGAGCACTAAGGCTCCAAAAAACAAATTATATACACCTTTGCACATAGGCAGGAATGAAAAATATCTGAATAGGGTTACATAAATCTGCATAAAATAATCCAACCCTAAACCAGTTGCGTTTGATCATAAATGTAATCTGTAAATATCTCAACTACCTCTACAATCACCCCTAAAATCATCAATTTTCAGCTACCCGCACTTTGTAAACATCCTCTATAGAAGAAAGCTAGCCAAAAATGGCTGCACCACTTCGAAATAACATTGGTCGCATGATCGCATGAGCTCAAAAGCCTTGATGCGATCATGTGACAAGCCTTTGAAAACTTGCCTCTACTGTCGCATAGACACCTGGACCCACAAGACATCACACCTGTCAGACTAACCCATGACAGCACCCTAGGAAATGCCCTCAGAATCCAACGATGGTCCCATGATCACATGGGATCAGAAGATCACATGAGAACATGAGACCATCATAGATCTTGCATCTACGGGGCCCATGTTACACTGTCGAAGTCTATTTTACTTCACTGCTAGAGGCTTGTCACATGGTCGCATGCAGTTAGGAAACCGCATGCGATCATGCGACCAGCATGAAACTATTACATTGACCACCTGCTTGAACCCCATCATGACGGCTGACGGCTTGTCGCATGGTCGCATGGGATCAGAAGATCCCATGTGATCATGTGACCAACTGGAAGATGCTACCCATTGACCACCACCTCGTTTAAGAAATCTGGACCCACCTATAAATGTTCATCACTAGAAGGATCCAACGATAGTCACATGATCGCATGGGATTAGAAGATCCCATGCAAACATGTGACCACTGTAGATCTTGAATCTACGGGGCCACATGCTACCAAGCCCACTATAGACTAGACACGTCACCACCTGATGACCCACTAAAGCCCCTGTCATCACCTAGCTAGCCACTAAGAAGTGGACATATCACCAGCCAAGGGCCCACTACCAAACTGCAAGCTCTGCATCGACTGTTGAAGGCTTGTCGCATGATCGCATGCGATCATGTGACAATGTTAGCTTTCTTAACCGCAACCACTGATAGTTTGTTGCATGGTCACATGGGATCGGAAGATCCCATGCGATCATGCGACAATGTCAACTTGTGACCTTTGCTTGACTGTTGGTGGTTTTAAAGCTTGAAGAATGTGAACTGAGCCCCACTTGTCAGAGTTGCACACTTGGAAAAAGCTGACGCCAGAGGAAGAAGTGCGAAGCGCAGAAGGGGTCAAAAACACAGATGGTTTTTAGGTCAAAAGTTAAAAACATCCTGAGCTTTCAGGGTGAAGGTCGAAAATATCCTGAGCTTTTAGACCAAAAGGAAGAAAACATAGAGGGTTTTTGATACTGAACCTTTTTTTGAAACCCTGCAATAGTATTTCTTACAACCATTCAAACTTGAATATCTCTGAGGGTTTTGCAAATTAGGTCATGTGATCTAGACTGGAGCATGACATTACATTGAAGAACATGGGGTTTAGAGCACAAAGCATGAAACCTCAAGGATTTATTTCACAAGCTAAAACAAGTTGTAGCAGGGGGAGATTAAAACAGGGACCTTGGAACTTGGCCAAATTTGCAGAATAGGAAATTTTGGGCAACATTTTGGTGACTTCTACGGGATGTCAGCCTGCTAGACATGGACCAGTGACCTTGACATATCCATTGGGCATGGATTCCTTTAAGCACCAAAACCATCCATGAAAAAGAGGGACAAAAAGAAAACCAAGAAAAACTATGCACAAGCACTTCAAGAAAAAAGGAAAACTAACCTAGAAAGCAGGGAAGAACAAGGAAACATATTTACAAGTATTTTACAAAGAGGGGTTAACCTCAAAGTAGGGCTTCAAATGAAAACCATTGACTAAGATTGGCAGGGCATCTCCTTCAAGAGTTGAAAGCTAAAAAGTGTTAGATCCTCTGCACTTTGTTATAACAAATGGTCCACCCCAAAATGAGTCAAACTTTGTATGCCTGCTAGGTCTAGATTTGAATTCATCCCATTTGAGAACAACATCCCCAACCTTGAAATTTCTACTCCTAGCTCTTCTATCAAAGCTCCTTTTAGTCTTATTCTGATGAAATTCTATATCTTTCATTGCTTTGTCCCTGATTTCTTCTAATTCCATCAACTAAGCATCCCTGACTTGCAAGGGATCACTTTCTTCGAATAGGGCATACTGAGTGACTAAGTCTAGAACTGTTAGTTTAGTTGAAATAGATAACTTAGCCTCTTTTCCATACACAAACATGTATGGGGAATTACCAATAATCTTCTTTGGGGTAATTCTATCTAACCATAACGCAGACCTTAACTTAGTGTGCCAATTCCTTTGGTTGTCTTGAAGAGTCTTCTTGATTATTCTAATCAAGTTCTTGTTGGTGGATTCTGCTAAACCATTGCCTTGGGGGTAGTAATTGGAACTTGTATTCAAATAAATGTCATTCTCGACTACCCACTTTGAGACTTTGAGGCATGTAAATGCTAATGCATTATCTGAAACTATAGAATCTGGAATGCCAAATCTGTGAATGATGTCATCATAAAAACTTAAGACAACATTCTCATTGGCTTCCTTTAAAGAAACTGCCTCTGTCCACCTAGTGAAATAATCAGTTGTAGTGATTATCCACTTGTGTCCTGCACTAGATGGAGGGTTAATCATGCCAATGAAATCTATACCCCACTTCATGAAGGACTGCTCTGTTTTGACTAGCTGTAGGGGCAAGGCTACAAGTCTTTCTTTTCCTACAAATATGGCACATTTGATGCACTTTCTCACATAATCATGACTATCCTTGAAGATGGATGGCCAATAGTACCTAGATCTCATAATTTTAAAAGCAGTAGTCCTAGGAGAAAAGTGGCCTCCAGAAGGCCCATCATGAAACTCAAATAAGACACTACTTATCTTTTCTGAATCTATGCCTCTCAGGAGGACACTATTGTGATCCTTCCTGAAAAGAACATCATCAATCAACACAAAACAAATAGATTGTAATCTATAATACCTTCTTTTTGTTGAATCTAAGCTTGCAGGACATTGTCATGTCTTTAAATAATTGATCATATTAGACAACCAACTAGTTGCCTTGGCTTGCTCTTCTGTAGTGTTGGTTGTGGATTATTCCCTTTGATCTTCAACTTGCAGATTTATACTTTAATGGATAATTTTTAATAAAACTTTGACTCTATCACCATTCCAAAGTCCACAAGGAAGAGGGCCAACTGACAAGGATCAATAGTGAGATCTCTTCACTTTGAGCCTTAAGCTCAAGTGGGTGTACCCTTGATTCACTTCTTCAAAGGAATCACTAAATGTTATGCAACTATACCCCCTACTAACTTATTGAAATATATTATCATTTAAATGTGTGTGTGGTTGATGATGATGGACTACTTCTAGAGAATGGACTAGTGCCTTAACCAAGGCATAGAGTCACTCACCAATATATATCAACTAAAAACCTTAAGTCAAACATCCCTGAATTTAGAATAAGTGCTTTGCCTATTATCCCTCTCCCTCACATACCATGACATCAAATCCTTATCTAGCCATGAACCCACTGAAACTATCTTAAAGACTTTAATCCCAACTTTGTTAGGAACTCAAAGATAATCTCACAATACTCTTTGTTTACCATATGCTAACCCACTTTGTGAAATCAACATTTATGGGCCAAAGAAAAAAATAAGAAGACATACACAAATATGAGATTGGAATCCAATTGTATTCTCATTAAAATTTGCAGAATCAATACATTACCAAGACAACAATATGCTAGGAAACAAACCCAAAATCCAGGCTCTCCTTGTTCAGTATAATACCATCAACAACTTGGGACCAAAAAGAAAATTTTTGGAACCCCTACTCAGTCAAAATTTTGTAACTTATACTCCCTAGTCATCTTGGAATTCTCAAAGAGAATGCAACAAGCTATGGATGACTTAGGGTTAGGGTTTCAACCACCCAACCATCCGGAAACGGTCATAAAGTTATTACATGGGTGGAAACCCAGGCAACCAGGAGAAATAAAATCTTGGAATGATTCTCAATCATGAAGAATTCTCTGTGAAGGTACTGAGAACCATAAAAACACTCAAAATGTCAACCTTGCAACATGCCTCGAGCACAAAATCACATAGTACAAACCCTGCAGATGATCAAAGAACACCCTGGACCACACTGCAACAGTAAACAGATCATCTCCGACCAGCACCAGTCACTTCTGTATTGAATTTTAGTCCTTCTAGTCCTAGGAACCCTCTACAAATTCAAATTTGAAAATAAACAGGTACCTTATGGTGCTTTTAGTAAATCGGTGGTTGAAATTTAAATCTCCATCAACTTTAAGTCGTGACCATCCGATCTTCATACTTTGCGGGCTTTAAATCTTAACTCAACTGCTGAAAGACTGAGAAACTTTGACTGGGCCCGCATCAGGAAGATCGACGACCATCTGAAGTTCACAAAGACTTCCAAGATTCTATCAGATTACACGCCCACTGTTATATTGAGAATCTCCTCCCATCTCTGACAACCATCTAACACGTTACAAAATCAATGACCATCACAAGATCTTAAGCCTCTAACACACTCGATGAGATTATACGCCATTGATTGATTCAATGACAAGATCAAGACCCACTGACACATCTGAAAGCTCAGGTCCCACTAACAGGATTCCACCTCATACTACGTGGACCAATAAAAAACCTCCAAATCAGATGCACCTGACACTGGGACCACCACCAAAGATACGTTTGAGACAAATGAGATCAACGGCTGGTGTAATATCTGAAGCCTCTGACAGATTCCATGAGAACTTACGCCCATCATTTGATGGATTACAAATGTTAGGACCCTTTGACCCATCGAAACATCAAGTCCCACTGACACATGTTGAGATGTTTACTCATGGACCAATAAGAAAATGCTGACATGGCACACCTGGCATGTGGACCCACTTAAAAGGAAAGGTAACATCACCTAATGAGATCAATGGCAGTCTTAAGATCTCATGCATCTGACACATCACTTGCAAACATACGCCCTTCACTTGATTTGCCACCATGTATTTCTTTAAAACCAAAGGGTCCACTTTATCTGGCGAACTAGCGACAAAAGACTTTTCGCCAGTTTGCAAAATACATTCTACCATTGCTAAAATATTTAGCAATCATGTGAACCTTATTTCGCTAAATCACCAGACTTCTTAGAACACTGCCAAATCTTCACGTGAATCAATGAAACCCTTTAAACTTTGTCAGCACCACTAACTTTACTTAACCAAATCACTAAACCTCTGAGAAATTTGACCAGACCCGCAAAGGAAAATCGACGGCTAGTCTTATACCCTCATGCGTCAGAAATGCTCTATAAGATCATATGTTGATCGTTGATCTTCTAACACATCACCTATGCAGGCACTAACACCTGATCCATTTTTCTCTGACACGGCCAATAAAGAACCACCGCGGTGGCCTAACCTATCACTGGGCCCATTGAAGATTTACTGCCATGGAAGATCCAATGGCCATCGCTATACTACGATGTTAAAAGGCACACATCTTGTCTTTCCGGTATAATGACCACCATAGATCCTATTTTTTGTTTAATCTTTGAGCTTGCCAAGCCAATTTCAAAATGAACCCACTGGGACAAGTGGCACGTAATCACATGATCGCATGTCAGAACCTTCTGACATCATAGAGCCTTGCAACCAAGCAATAATTAATAAAATAATGCCCTAATGACAAAGGAAATATTAAAGTTATGGGGACTATAAGACCTAGGGAAAAATATTAAAGGGGAGCCCGCCCAACACATGAAAATCCTAACCGCCAAACATGTAAAGTGGTCATTTTATTTAGCACATGTGGATTTAAGATTTTAAGTGGGCCGATAGAATAACTTGAAATTAGAATGAAGCCAATGCGGACTTAGGGTTTTTGAGCACAATGGCTATTTTTTTGAATATTCTACAAGGGTTTATGCCAAAGACCTAAAAACAATTGCAGAGACCACAGGAAAATTGCTAGAGCCATGGAATTTTACACATGTTAACAGTGGCTCTGTTTGGGGATGATGGGTAATTTGTGCCCATGTGAGAATTCAGGATTTCTGGTAGAGCAGACCACCCCAAAACAAAACACAAGGACCTCAAAAACTAGCAACCGAACCAGGGAAATAGGAGGGGAAACAGACAACAAGAAAAGAAAAAACAACTATACAAGGATTTACAATATTTACAAAAGGGCTCAAGGCCCCAAAACTTCTGATTAGTTCTTTCCTCTATCGAATAAATAATTTTCATCTCCATTCAGCAGAGGAAAACTGAAAATACATCTCTTATCCAACCCGCTAAGAACACTATGATCCACATTCAAAATATTATGTAAAAAATGATCATCATACTCACCACCATCATTGAGAAAGATAAGGCCATCCATCTACCATAAATGTTGATCATTTTGTGACATCAAAATGTCACACTTTTCACTTTCACTGTCATGCTGAAAAAGGAAACAATCCAACTTAACACCATGACTGGAAGCATTAGCACTTTGATCATTAGTTTGCAATGAATAATAAACACTTTCTATCTCTCTGCTCTGCAAACTAATATAAAACTTCTCAAGACAAAAATCTGATTGCATGAAAATGGAAAAAAGCTGTTGATCAACAATCACATCAGCATCTACTGAAAAGGAACATGCACTATCAGTTAATGACTCATCAGTCATTTGTAAATTTAAGGAAACACATTCAGACTTACCACATTCTCCAACATCAAAATATAAACAAGAACCAAAGAGATTAGGCTCTTGAAAAACTGAATCCACACTGGTACACACATCATCATACTCATCAAATATAAAATTATCAAATTTATTACAATAATGTGTACCATCCACTTGCATATCAAAAATGGGAGAAAGGACATCCACAAATGCTTCACACATCATGCCATCACTTGTTTTCTCTTCTTCAAAACTTATATCTACCAGGCATGGGATTTTGGAAACATACCCAGGGGTACATCTCTACAATTCTGCATCCAAGAGCTTTGAAATTTTCTCACTACTCAATAAATATTGAGCTTCAAATTCTATCTCATTGGTCTCACTACAAATGCTGCAAACATCATCCTCACCTGAGACAGGATCTGAAATCTCCTGTGTTACAAAATCTTATGCAAAATCATTACTGCAAAAATTTTCATTGCAGGAACTTACCTCTATTAGAGAATCATCCTCCATCTCTTGATAACCATAAGTTCCATTATCAGCATTAGCATCACAAGATTCATCATCCAAAAATGAAGCCATCCATTCTTTAATATTTTCTAATGCTTCACTTCTAAAAGATGAAGACCAACTAACTGACTCAGGCATGCCAAGCTCTAAAAACATTTCAGCATATTGAGAATCCTGAAGCTCAATACCCACAAAAAGTTCATCACAAGCTACAAGAAATTTCTTATAGTATGAATGGGATGACTCAACCCTTCTTTCTCCTATTGCACACCTTAGAATCTTTATGCAAGTTTGTTGGATTTTTTGACTCATTAAATAAATATCTCTTTCTCTATTAACATTTCTAGAAACTGATAGAGAACTTTCAGATCTAGAAACATCATCTTGATTCATCAAGGCTGGAAACTCCATTTAATATACTGACAAGACAATGCAGCTTGTTCTCACGACAACACTTTTATCCAAATTAATGCAACCACTGACCTGATTAAACCCCAACATATTTCTGATACTCTTTACAACAACCAAAGCTTCTATCCAAAAATATGATCAAACTTTCCAAATTAATTTCTCCATTTCAATGATGACTTGTTCACCTAATTAGGGACTGTTCTTGCTTAATGAAATAGGATTACCTAGAGATGTTGTGAATGCTGCAAAATATCAATCTGAAGTCTCCTCCAAATCACCTTTCAAACTTTGGTAGAGCCGCCACCTCTTTGTAGAGGACAAATCTGAATCAGTTGGGAACCTTTCCCAACTCTGAACCTTCTCCAAAACCCACAATCACAACACAATCTCACAAGATAACTGCTTGTTAGAAATGCAAATATACTACACTTTGTTACAAAATACTGACCAAAAAGAGACTTAGAGTTGCCACTCAACACTTAGTGAGTAGTTTTTACAAATGTATTTTTTATATCTGACTCTGTATTATGATCTTCAACCAAGACTCTAGGATGATCTAGCCAAGTAGGAAAACTTGATATCTTTTACTTCTTCCCCAACAGAGTCACCATTTTGTTGGTTGTGGATTATTCCCTTTGATCTTCAACTTGTAGATTTATACTTTGATGGATAATTTTTAATAAAACTTTGACTCTATGACCACCCCAAAGTCCACAAGGAAGAGGGCCAACTGACAAGGATCAACAGTGAGATCCTTCTTCACTTTGAGTCTTAGGCTCAGGTGGGTGTACCCTTGATTCACTTCTTCAAAAGAATCACTAAATATTATGCAACTATACCCCCTACTAACTGATTGAAAGATATTATAATTTAAATGTGTGTGTGGTTGATGATGATGGATTGCTTCTAGAGAATGGACCAGTGCCTTAACTAGGGCATAGAGTCACTCACCAATATATATCAACTGAAAACCTTAAGTCAAACACCCCTGAATTCAGAATAAGTGCTTTTCCTATTATCCCTCTCCCTCACATACCATGACATCAAATCCTTATCTAGCCATGAACCCACTGAAACTACCTTAAAGACTTTAATCCCAACTTTGTTAGGAACTCAAAGATAATCTCACAATACTCTTTGTTTACCATATGCTAACCCACTTTGTGAAATCAACATATATGGGCCCAAGAAAAAAATAAGAAGACATACACAAATATGAGATTGGAATCCAATTGTATTCTCATTAAAATTTGTAGAATCAATACATTACCAAGATAACAATATGCTAGGAAACAAACCCAAAATCCAAGCTCTCCTTGTTCAGTATAATACCGTCAACAACCTGGGACCAAAAAGAAAAGTTTTGGAACCCCTACTTATTCAAAATTTTGTAACTTATACTCCCTAGTCATCTTGGAATTCTCAAAGAGAATGCAACAAGCTATGGATGACTTAGGGTTAGGGTTTCAACCACCCAACCATCTGGAAACGGTCATAAAGTTATTATAGGGGTGGAAACCTAGGCAACCAGGAGAAATAAAATCCTGGAATGATCCTCAATCATGAAATTTTTTTGTGAAGGTACTGAGAACCACAAAAACACTCAAAATGTCAACCCTGCAACACACCTCGAGCACAAAATCACATAGTACAAATCCTACAAATGATCAAAGAACACCCTGGACCACACTGCAATAGTAAAAAAATCATCTCCCACCAGCACCAGTCACTTCTATATTGAATTTTAGTCCTTCTAGTCACAGGAACCCTCTACAAATTCAAATTTGAAAATAAACGGCTACCTTATGGCACTTTCAGCAAATCGGCGGTCGAAATTTAAATTTCCATCAACTTTAAGTCATGACCATCCAATCTTCATGCTTTGTGGCCTTTAAATCTTAACTCAACCACCAAAAGACTGAGAAACTTTGACCAGGTCCGCATTAGGAAGATCAACAGCCATGTGAAGTTCGCAAAGACTTCCAAGATTCTATCAGATTACATGCCCACCACTGGATCAAGAATCTCCTTCCATCTCTGACAACCATCTGACACGATACAAAATCAGTGGATATTGCAAGATCTTAAGCCTTTGACACACTCGATGAGATTATACACCATTCATTGATTCACTGACAAGATCAGGACCCATTGAGACATCCAAAAGCTCAGGTCCTGTTGGCTTTTAAACTTGTTCCCACACGGTGCCAGGTTTACATTATGATTGACAAACTGGTTAGTCTTCACTCTAAATTCTGACAAAGAAATGAGTGCCAATTGAGGAGGATAAATAACATCCTCCTTCTGCTTCGAGCTCCACTTTCACTCAGGTGGGTATTGCCTCATCTGCACACTCATGACTCTTCTTGAGTTGATGAACAAAAGTCCTGCAGATGCATTACTGTGGAATGATTCTCAGACTCTTGTAGGTATCCTGTACCCCAATGAACCATGACCTCATGCAATAACCTGATCTGCATGCACTGAGTCTGAAAACCATAAAGAGACCTCCTACTACTACTACCAACATGAAGGGAAAGGATTTAGATGAATGATTGATGTTGGGCTGAATGGACTCCTGAAGTACCCCAAGTCTCTCATAGACCACTGCCTTATCCAATGGGTAGCAGAGTCAAATACCTCACTGCAATAGGGCTATGAATAAGAAGACAACACACTCACCCTGACCAGATCACACATTACCAAACCACCTGTGCACCTAGATATGCTATCACCTATCCAAAGAAAGACCTAGGAGCATGCAATACATTAACCAACATCCACTGGAAGACAGACATGATGCATCTTTGATACCCCAGCCCATACATATCTGAACACTAACTCTGAACCAGTTATCCCTGCGAAGACAACTCCACTTGCAAACATTTAAGAAATGCAAACAGACAAATCAAACACCCTTGATGTATGATTAATGATTCAAAATTCAAATGGAGACATTCTGAGAGCAGAAATAGGTATGCTAAAATCTTATACATAAGACAATCTTATTACAATTTCATTATATTCCCATAACCAGAAAGGATAGAGGGAACACCCTCTATGCAAAGAAAAGGGAAAATACATTGCAAGAAGAACATTCATTGGAACCAGTCCCCACAATAGTGGAAAAGAGGAACCCAGACAAAGATAAAAAATCAACATTTTATACCACTAGCTACCTTGGAAACCCATGATGGGTTGCTACAAGCTACAGATAGCTATGATTTTTTCAAAGATAAGAAATGTTTCCTTATGAGGTGATCTGAGCACTAAGAGAAGGAAAATGGTGTGATAGAGAGGTTAGCATGTTTCAATGAATATGAGTTGCAGTTTTGCAAATTTTTGGTGAAGCATGAGCATGGGTAGTGATCAGTATAGTCTCATTCTTCAGCCCATGAGTGCCCTGTTCTTGTCCAATTGGTGGTCTGCTCTCCCAGAGATCTGATTTCTTGCATGGGCATAGGTTACCCATCATCCCCAACTAGAGCCACTGTTAGGCCTATTTTTTGTCATTGTAAAGTCTTGTGAAAGTGGCCTCCTTCCTACATTTGTTTCATGGTTGTGCCCTGCCCTATGTTCCTCTTGTCATTTCCTGGCTTTGGTCCAAACTGCACCTCCCAATTCACAAAATCCTGAAAGTTATCCAAATTCTAAGCCTGTTGGAAAAATTGTCAAAATCTGCCTCAGTGTCAAAAACTCATACTGTTTTCAAAAAAGTTCATGATATTTTCAGTCTGTGTGTTTTCGACCTGTGTTGTTTTTGACCCTGTGCTTCCTGCTTTGTGCGTTTATCCCTTGACGCTTTGAAAACTCTATGTGTTTTCAGTCTCCCTCCGTGTCGAAAACATTATGTTTTTTTGACCTGGCACTAGTTCCCTATTTGCTGGTGTTTTCTCTAACTGCGTCGGTGCAATGGGTGGTGGGGCCTAGTCCTTCAATATTTCTTGTCGTGGTTTCTCTAGGTCTCTGAGAGGTTACTTTTTCTATCCAGTGACCTAGCGACTAGCAGTTATCGGTTGATCTCCTATTTCTGGTAGTTAGGCGGCTGACATTAAGTGACTCAGTGACTGTAGTCATGTGATCTTTGACAGGTTGGTGGTTATTTGCTAACCTCTAGCAACTTGGTTGGTGGTTAGTCACATAGTCGCTAGTGTTTGGCGGTCAGTTTGTGGGTCCCAGCTCTTTTCATTGCCCGGTGTCCGAGATTGAGGATCTACAGTCAGTGTATGATCTCAAGGAATATTCTCAACCTTTGAGATCAAGTGCCATCTGTTGGATTTTATTCATTGGCTGGCAGGTGTTGAGGTGGCATCGTAGTTGCAGAGTTAAAGGTGAGGCTCATGTTTGATTGGTCCATGTGGCAAGGACTTATCAGACTTGTTAGCGGGGCCCAATATCAGTGATCGAAGATCTACGATCAGCGTATGATTGCATGGAATATTCCTTATCCATGTGATCATGCACCCACCATCCGATTTGGTGCCGATGGTTTGTTCGTTGTGGGCCCGTTGGTGGAGGTGATATGGCGTACGCGGGGGTGATGTGTTAGATCATGTGGTTGGTGCATGATCTCATGGGAGATTTCAAGCCCATGCGATCATGCACCCACCGTTCATTTCCAGGCTTGTGTGCAGATGGGTCGGTGGTCCCCGTGTTGTGTTCTGATTGGTGAATTTTGTGCCAGGTGGCAGGGGGTTTGTGGTGACTGAGCATGTTTGACTTCGGTGGTTGCGGTGGTGGTTCTGGCTGGTAGGCAGTGATGTTATCCCCATGTAGTAGCGGTCTATGGGTTACAGCATGATCGCATAGCCCATCTCTAGGGTATGCGATCATGCGATAGATCACCACATGTCCATCACGGTTGTAGAGTTGTGCACAACAAGGTAGAGGTTCACGGGCTATCGCATGTTTGCATAGCCCACTTCCAGGCTATGCGCTCATATGACAGGGTACCATGTGTCCCTGGGGCCTATCTGGCTGTTTGGTGGGCTCAGTGGTGGGTGAGCACGTGGCGGTCTCCGGTTGGTCCGTGTTGGTAGGAAGGTGAGTTTGAATGAGGGCCCAGGCTTGGAATTCTTAGCGGTGATCATGACAGCAGGTGGGTGCATGGTGGCAGTTTGCCACATGTTCATGTGGGCCAGTTCCATGGCTTGCAAACATGCGACAAACCCCTTTGCGATGACAGTCTAGCGTCGATAGTTAACAAGCAAGTAAATAACGGGTGGTCACATGTTCGTATAACCCATTTCTGGGTTATGCGATCATGCGACCAAGCATGAATTGAGGCCCATTTTCCTATGGTAGGTAAGGTTATTGACTGTGCGGTTGCACAACTATGACAAACGGCTAAGAAACATGATGCCTACGAAATGTAAAGTGACTGTTGGATTTTAAATTTAAATTTTCAGCAACAGGGGGTACCTTTGTTTGCAGAATTGAATGCCAGATTTGACCCTGTTTGGTGAGAGGCTATTTGCAGTGTGGTCCTAAGTGCTTGGTGGTTGTTTGCAGAGGGATTTGTACCATGAGGGGTGATTTAAATCTTTTCTTGAGGTGTGTTTGCAAGTGGCCATTTGTACTGGCTCTCATGGTTCTTCCTGGTGTTTTGTACTGACTGTCATGATTGTTAGATCTGTTTGAGATTTCTTTCTCCAGGCTGCTTGGTTTCTTGCCCTTGTAATAAATTTTGATGTAAATTTTCACATGTCGGGTGGTTGAGACCCTTTCCTTAGCTGTTCTTAGCTTGTTGCATTCTCTCTGAGAATTCCAAGGTGGCTAGTGGTATAAGTTGCAAAGTTTTGGTTTTTGTAAGGGTTCCAAAACATTGTTATTTTTTGGTCCTTGGTTTTTGACTGTATTATACTGATAGAGGTCTAGTTTTGTGATTTTCTCTGGTCTTGGTATTATTCTAATTGTATGCTGATTTTGGATTTGTTAATGAAAACACCATTGAATCCCAATCTTGCATCTTGTGTATGTATTCTTGCTTGTCTCTGAGCTCATATATGTTAATGTCACAAAGTGTGTTAATGTATGGTAAACAAAGAGTATTTTGAATTCATCTCTGAGTTTCTAACAAAGTTAGGATTAAACCCTTTTAGTTGAATTCAGTGAGTTCATAGCCAGGTATAGAATTTGATATCCTTGTGCTTGAGGGAAAGGGGTAATAAGCAAAGCACTTACTCTGGTTTCCATTATGTTTGATTTGAGGTATTCAGTTGAGGTATATAGTTAGGTGATTCTGAGCCCTGGGATAAGGCACTGGTCTTTCCTCTTGAGGTATGCATGGTTAACAACTACAAACATAAACATTCATTTGATAAACCTTTTATAGACTTGTGTTGAGTATTGTAGGCATCATTTTGAGACTCCTTTAGAGAAATGAGTCAAGGTACACCCACCTGAGCATTGAAGCTCAAAGAGTAGAAGGATCTTTGATCCTTGTCAGTTGGCCCTCTTCCTTGTGGACTTTGGAGTGGTGATAGAGTCAGGAGTTGTATTTGAATTATCCATCAAAGTGTAAATTTGCAAGTTGAAGATCAAAGGGAATAATCCACAACCAATAGGTCCCACTGATAGGATTCCACCTCATACTACGTGGACCAATAAAAACCTCCAAAGTAGCTCCACCTGACACTGGGACCACCACCAAAGATACGTTTGAGACAAATGAGATCAATGGCTGGCGTAAGATCTCAAGCCTCTGACAGATTCCATGAGAACTTATGCCCGTCGTTGGATGGATTACGGATGTCAAGACCCTCTGACCCATCAGAAAATTAGGTCCCACTGATACATGCTGAGTTGTTTACCCATGGACTAATAAGAAAATTCTACATGGCACACCTGGCACGTGGAACCACTTAAAAGGAAAGGCAACGTCACCCAATGAGATCAATGGTGGTCTTAAGATCTCATGCATCTGACACATTGCTTGCAAACATACACCCTCCACCTGATTTTCCATCATGTATTTCTTTAAAACCAAAGGGCCCACTTTATCTAGCGAACTGGTGACAAAAGACTTTCTGCCAATTCATGAAATACATTCCACCATTGCTAAAATATTTAGCGATCATGTGAACCTTGTTTCACTGAATCACCAGACTTCTTAGAACATCGCCAAATCTTCACGCGAATCAGAAAAACCCTTTAAACTTTGTCGGCACCACTAACTTTACTTAACCAGACCACTAAACCTCTGAGCAATTTGATCGGGCCAGAAAAGGAAAATCGACGGCTAGTCTTATACCCTCATGTGTCAGAAATGCTCTATAAGATCATACATCGATCGTTGATCTTCTGACACATCACCTCCATAGGAACTGACACCCGATCCATTTATCTCTGACATGGCCAATAAAGAACTGATGTGGTGGCCTATCCTATCACTGGGCCCATTGAAGATTTACTACCATGGAAGATCCAACGACCATCGCTATACTGTGATGTTAAAAGGCACAGATCTTGCCTTGCTAGTATAACGACCACCGTAGATCCTGTCTGTTGTTTAATCTCTGAGCTTGCCAAGCCAATTACAAAAGGGACCACTGGGACAAGTGGCGCGCAATCACATGATCTCATGTCAGAACCTTCAGACATCGAAGAGCCTTGCGACCAAGTGATAATTAATAAAATAATGGCCTGAGGACAAAGGAAATATTAAAGTCAGGGGGACTATAAGACCTAGGGAAAAATATTAAAGGGGACCCCGCCCAACACATGAAAATCCTAACCACCAAACATGTAAAGTGGTCATTTTATTTAGCACATGTGGATTTAAGATTTTAAGTGGCCTAATAGAATAACTTGAAATTAGAATGAAGCCAATGCGGACTTAGGGTTTTTGAGCACAACGGCTAGTTTTTTGAATATTCTGCAAGGGTTTATGCCAGAGACCTAAAAACAATTGCAAAGACCATAGGAAAATTGCTAGAGCCATGGAATTTTACACATGCTAACATGTAGAATGCACCACCAAATATGCATCTATTTGCTCTGATTTCTTTGAACTTTCATCCTTTTCCAGATGCTCACAAAGACCTCTTCCTCTAACCAGCTTGGTAGTCTGAATATCTATGTCATATTCCATCAGCTTGGTGATCCAACCAGCTCTTTTCTCATCTAGGTCCTTAGAAAGCAAAAATTCTTTGACACTTGGATGGGTAACTTTCAAGTGTACCTTGCTATGGGTCAAAAAATACTTGAATTTCTTAAGACTTTTCACCATAGCAAGTACATGTTTCTCCACAAAGGAGTACCTCTGTTCATATTCTTCTAAACCTTTGCTAAAGAATGCAATAGGCTGCTCCAATCCATCTGAATTTTCTTGAGTCAGCATTGCAAATATAGCATCATGTCCTCCATAAGCATAAAGGATAAAATCCTTACTGAAATTTAGGTTTAGGAGAGTAGGAGCTTCTGTTAAGGCTGAATTCTTCTTCAACATGGCTGTCAAAGGCTTTAGTAACTCTGCAATGTTAGGCAAGAATCTCCTAACAAAATTTATCTTTCCTATGAAGGATTGAAGACCTTTCTTGTGATGTGGCAAGGGTAGCTCTAGGATGGCTACAATTCTTTCAGGATCCACTGTAATTCCTTCTTTGGACACTACATATCCCAATAGTTTTCCTTCATGAACTGCAAACACACACTTTTTGGGATTGAGGGATATCCCAAATTCTCTGCACCTTTCAAAAATCTTTCTCAAATGTTTCATGTGGTTTGTTGCATGCTTCGAGTAGATAGTTATGTCATCTAGGTAGACCAGCACAAACTTGTACATGAGGCTTTTAAAGGCCATATCCATTGCCTTTTGAAATGTAGCTCCTGCATTTGACAAACCAAAGGGCATCTTTTGATATGCCATGGCTCCCCACTTGGTTGTAAATGCATTCTTATATTGATCCTCTTCATTTACTAGGATCTGATTGTATCCTGAATAGCCATCCAGTAATGAAAATCTCTTAGATCCAGAGACACATTGTAAGATTTGTTCCATAGAGGGTAGTGGATGGCAGTCTTTTAATGAGGCTCTATTCAAATCCCTGAAGTCAACACATAACCTTAGCTCCCCATTCTTCTTCCTGACTGGAACAAGGTTGGAAACCCAACTAGTATGCTTAATGGGGTAGATGATACCACTTTCTATTAGTTTGAGTACTTCCTTGTGCATAAGTGGTTCAAGCTTAGGATTAACAGGCCTTTGCTTTTGCCTTACTGGTTTAGCATCAGGCTCCAATTCAATAGTGTGCTAAGCAAGGGCAGGATCAAAACCTTTGAGATCTTCATATTGCCAAGCAAAAATATCAACTGAATTCTTTGAATAATTGAGTGTAAGCTTGCCTTTCTAAATCAGTTTCTACTTTTCCAAATTGTAAGCCCTACCTGGTTCCAACTCTAGTTCAACACAATGTTCTTGTTGGATTACTAGGCTAGCTTTATTTTTTTTTACTTCATCATCCTTGTTGAAGACAGTCTCTAAGGTGACAAGACCTCTAGGCATCTTATTAGATCTAAGTTGTATCACTTGATCACCATAGTTCTGTGATAACCTCTTTTGATTATGCCTTGAAAAGACATCTTCTTCAAACAAGAATTGCAGAATTTGTTTATCATTGTCAAACACTTGCCAATTGACATTGTTATCAGGAATAGATGGTCTGAAAATCACTTTGATATGCTATTGATCTATTTCTTTTGAGATGCTATTGGGGATGTCAAACTGAGATCCAACGGCAGCTAACCTATCTACATTTTGGTTTAACTTTCTAGGGATAGCTACGATATTGAAAGCAAAAAATTCTTCAATTGCATCCCAGACTCTATGTTTGTATGCTTTCATGACATCATTTTTGGTTGCACTCATCCCTCTTACTTAGCTGACTACTAACTCGCTATCACCATATACTTTTAAGGGTTTAATCCCTCTTTTTCTAGCCCATTCTAGTCCATTCACAAGGTTTTCATACTCTGCAGTGTTGCTAGTGCAGGAAAACTGAATCTAAAGGTAGTATAATACATTTCTCCTTTTGGGGACACCAACATGGCACCACCACCAGAACCATGTCTGCTTCTAGCTCCATCAAAAAATAGTTCCCAAACCTGACTATTCTGATCTTTTGAATCAACATCCTTGAAAAGGTTGGGCTCTATAGCATCATTTTCTTGTATCAAATAGTTTCCCAAACCAACATTCCAAACAACACACTTTGATTCTCTTTCATCTAGGAAAATATTAGGGATATCTCCTATCTTAGTACTTGTTTCACTAATGGTTTGGAAATCATTATTATCAAATATGGGGTAGTTTACATTGATTGCATTAAACACATAAGGTTCTATATGGTGTACTACCAATTTTTCTAACTTAATGGTAACCTTGGTACCATATCTTGTGTGAAACAACATGTGAGACCAATTAGAAGATAGATAACCACCTATCTTGGCTGTGAATTCTCTTGATAAACATATAGCAAACAATGCAGGGAGATCTATGATATATATATATCATGGAAAATGGAAAAATCAGGCCTAGCATGAAGGATCAGACTGGTATCCTTAGCCACACCTATAGTATTGACTGAGGATCCATCAAGTTGTGTGACCTTCTTTTGAAAGGGCTCATATTTTAGTCCTAATTGGTCAGCTACTTTCTTGGGCATTACAGTGCTAGTAGCCGCACTATCTACCATACAATTATGCACTAAAGATTTTCCAATGATCAAAGATACATAAAAGGGAGGTGGCTTTAAGTTCCTACCTTGCATGGCATTGGCTTTGGAGTTGCTACTTGGAGTCTCCTTTTCTTGATCAATGTTACCAACACTGGCTTTGCAGCTTGTTTTGCAAGTTGAGGAGTTGCTGCCTCACTCATGGCCTTCTTTAAAATCTTAGGTTGTCCTGGAATAGACAAAGAGTCCCACATAGACATGGTGACATTCACCTTCTTCATGTTGTCTACAATATTATAAGGTGCTATATTATGTACTCTTTGTTGTGTCTTTGGCATGACTAGCTCCACTTCTTTGAGAGTCTGACCCTCTCTGCTAGTAATAACAGAAACCTCCTTAGGCATAATGGGAGTAGCTTGCTGCAGTGGCTCTGTAGATGTGGTGGCTTGGGTATTGGAATCTTCTCTCTCCATGTCTTGATCTCTTCTTTTTTCCCTTGTATAGGCAACAAAAGAAACTTCATCATTAACCCCATTTAAGTCAAGCTACTCCCAATTGAAAAGAGCAGTCTCATTCTCTTGTGTTTCTTGTTGGGGGACTGTCTCACTAGAAGGAGCTTCTATTTGAGCTTGTGAAGCATTTTGAACCATTAGTGCTTGGTTCATCCATCCATTAGAACACGTAGCCTGATTGTGAGACTGATTGCAAGGGAAACACCATTCATTATCCATGGCCATATTGTTTTGACTAGGAACCATATCCCTAACTGGATTTACAGAATTAAGAGGTGCAGGTTTATATGATTGGAATGGTCTTTGATTGAAATTTTGTCTTTGATAGCCTCCTTGGAAAGGTGGCCTATTTTGTTGATAAGGTTGTCCTTGATTTTGGTATTGCTGACTAGGACTTTGGCCTTGTGGCTGAAAGGGTGGTCTGATTCCCTGCCCTTCCTCTTTATATTTGTGACCTCTTTAGTCAAAGCCTGCAGTAAATTTGTCATTTTTTGCTTACTGCTGTCTTGACTATTCTTAATTTTTTGCAACTCTTGAGAGAAGCTTGCCTTATCATGTTCTTGACCACTAGTACTAGCCTGAGGTGCTAGTATGGTAGGGATAGGGGTAAATGGGGGTACTTGTGTAGGTGCAGTGGGTTGAAGACTAGGGAAGATAGGCATGGGAGGTCTTCTTTGTATCATGCCTACTTGGATCAAACAATTTTCAGCCCTGACAGCAGTGTCAAAGGCTTGGGGTAAAGTGGTACCACCCATAGACTGGATCATGATAAAAATTTGTTTATTCAGACTTTGAAAGTAGTACAGGAAGGCATGGTCAGTTGATGGCCTTACAAAGACTAGGATTCTATTCCATGTCTTAAGGAACCTACTATTGTAATCTGTCATTTGTTCTTGAGGGTCTCTCTTAATGGTTGTTAACTGCTCAACCAGAGACAAATTATCTAATTTATCCTCAAAATGTTTGCTTAATGCATCCCCTAATTCATCCCATGAAGTGATAGAACCAACAGTTAAAGTTCTAAACCACTCTAGAGCCTTACCTTTCAAAGATACTACTAATAATTTGGTGGCCACATCCTCTTGTGTAATGTTGTGTATGGTGCAGATGGTCACATCTCTTATGTGCTCAAAGGCTATAGTCTGCCCTTCACCTATGAAATCAGGTTGACTCTTTAATGCCACCAAGGGCACATCATGATGCACTGCAAAGTTTAATGGACTCCCTTGATTGAAAGGTGCAAAAGAAAAATTTCTAGCCATTGTATGAGCTGGAATCTGAAGATTAACAACTATATGAGCTGTATTTGTTGCTGGATTTAAATCTTCTTCTAGATCTCAGGTTAGAGATCTGCCTCTTCTTCTGTAATGAAAGGGAGAAGGTCTCCTTTCTGATGTATTAGGAGGTGTAGATTGAACTCTCCTTGCAGGGGATGTTCTTTTAGTTGACCTACTTTTGTGACTTCTTCTTGAGGGCAACTTTGAAAAAATGGTGGGTTTTGAGCTTCTCATCTTAATCTTTCTCATAAGCCTTAAACAAGGCTAGCCTGAACCTTCGAAACTAGTGGAGTCACCAGATATACTTGGTAAAACAACCTCTAAAGGTCTGTATTATGCAACCTGCATGTCAAAGATGACATAAATTTAACAAATGAACTTCTTTTATGGTCCCACCAGGTGTGCGAGAAATATTATACACTAAGTTTTGCGCGTCTGTTCAAGCTCTCTTGGTCTTGATAACTCAGTATAACCTGGGAATCATCTCTAGGTTGTGGGACCTATGCTAACTGAGATGACACCTCCAGGTTCTAGGCTGGTTCCTCTTGGATTATCACCCTTATTTGTTTCTTAACATAAAAATTAAACTTTGGAGGGAAAGGGATAGAAGGAGTGCAGGAAAGGAATTGACTGAAAGCAAATCTACCTACTAGGTGATGCACTGAAACTAGGGTTTGGATCTCAGTATAAAAGATGAATCCTGGTGAACAACTTAGGTCTAGGAGATCATAGCTCTCTGAATAGGCTTGCATAAGTATTTCATAAGAAGGTCTAAAATAGAAAGAGGCTATTTTAGGAAAAGATGATTTTCACAAACAAGAGCATTACTGAAGATTCAGGTACAATTTATGACCTCCAAACAACATCCATCTCTACAACTAGACATAGGGATGAGACAAGATTGTTAAGGGGTTAAAGTATACCCACAAAGACATTCACATCCAATCACCCGCAACAATGCACAAAATTGCAGAAAAAAAGAGAAGGACCGAGAACCTTAAACTATCACTGAGAAACATATGAATACTGAAATCGCTAAGAGATAACTCACACAAGAAGGCATAGGGATAGGAAAAAATGTCACCAAATATCTTTAGTATCTGAATTATCAATGAAAATTACAATTGTAGAAAGCCAAAAGGGGCAGAAAAATGCTACAAATTTCTCTCTAAGAAAGAAACTTCTTTTTTTTTACAATTGCTAGATTCTGAGCACTAAGGCTCCAAAAAACAAATTATATACACCTCTGCATGCAGGAAGGAATAAAAAATATCTGAATAGGGTTACATAAATCTACATAAAATAATCCAACCCTAAACTAGTCGTGTCTGATCATAAATGTACTCTGTAAATATCTCAACAGATCAGACACATCCTTCATTGCGTGTCCCTTCCTCTACTAATCCTTCTCATAGACAAAAAACCTTGATCCAACTACCTCTACAACCGCTCCTGAAATAATCAATTTTTAGCTACCCACACTTTGGAAACATCCTCTATGGAAGAAAGCCAGCCAAAACTGGCCACACCGCTTCGAAATAACACTGGTCACATGATCGCATGAGCTCAAAAGCCTTCATGTGATCATGCAACAAGCCTTTGAAAACTTGCCTCTACTACTGCATAGACACCTGGACCCACAAGACATCACACCTATCAGACTAACCCACGACAGCACCATAGGAAATGTGCTCAGAATCCAATGGTGGTCGCATGATCGCATGGGATCGAAAGATCCCATGCGAACATGTGACCACCATAGATCTTGCATCTATGGGGCCCATGTTACACCACCAAAGTCTATTTTACTTGACCGCTAAAGGCTTGCCGCATGGTCATATGGGATTGGAAGATCCCATGCGATCATGTGACCAACCGGAAGATGCTACCCATTGATCGCCACCTTGTTTAAGAAATCTAGACCCACCTGCAAATGTTCATCACTAGAAGGATCCAATGATAGTTGCATGATCACATGGGATCGTAAGATCCCATGCGAACATGTGACCACCATAGATCTTGAATCTGTGGGGCCACATGCTATGGGGCCCACTACAGACTGGACACGTCACCACCCGATGACCCACCGAAGCCCCTGTCATCACATAGCCAGCCACTGAGAAGCAGACATATCACTAGCCAAGGGCCCACTACCAAACTACAAGCTCTACGTCGACTATTGAAGGCTTGTCACATGATAGCATGTAGCCTTTTAAGCTCATGCGATCATGCGACAACGTTAGCTTTCTTAACCGCAACCGCTGATAGTTTGTCGCATGGTCACATGGGATCGGAAGATCCCATGCGATCATGCAACAACATCAACTTGTGACCTTTGCTTGACTGCTGGTTGTTTGAAAGTTTGAAGACCGTGAACTAGGCCCCACTTGTTAGAGTTGCGCACTTGGAAAAAGCCGATGCTAGAGGAAGAAGTGTGAAGCGCAGAAGGGGTCAAAAACATAGAGGGTTTTTGGGCTGAAAGTCAAAAAAATCCTGAGCTTTTAGGGTGAAGGTCGAAAACATCTTGATCTTTCAAACCAAAAGGAAGAAAACACAGAGGGTTTTCGATACTGAACCTTTTTTTGAAACCCTGCAACAGTATTTCCTGCAACCATTCAAACTTGAATATCTCTGAGGGTTTTGCAAATTAGGTCATGCAATTTGGATTGGAGCATGACATTACATTAAAGAACATGGGGTTTAGAGCGCAAAGCATGAAACCTCAAGGATTTATTTCACAAGCTAAAACAAGTTGCAGCATGAAGGGATTAAAATAGGGACCTTGGAACTTGGCCAAATTTGCAGAATAGGAAATTTTGGGCAACAAGAATAATGACAATTATTGAGACCTTTTCAATTGTTTAATTTTTTTAAAATGGAAATAATGTGAAAATGAAACAAAATATTATACTTCCCTGATATTTTGGATATTGAGGGCTTGAATTTTCAAGTGCCAACAGTCTTCACATGATAACATTTGATAAATCAATGTTTTCAGGAAATCCAAATCTGTAGGGATGTCCTGTGGAAAGCTGGATGTGTTCTTTGCATCATTCACCACACTCTCCTCTTGCCATTGAACTCAAGGAAGGGACAAATCAAGGATTTTCATGGTATTTGGTGACTATTGGATGGTCAATTGTATAAGGCTTTTGTGTGGTGGTGATGGTACTCACTTTCAAAGTGAATTGGAGAAAGACCACGTTTGATAAGATGGACAAAAGTATAACATTTCTATTTGGGGAGTGCACTAATTAAAGGAATTGAAATGAGACATTAAGGATAATATGTTTTACTTTCATTGTAATAAATACATAATATTTGAGATCTTTTAACAAGGCATCTGCACCAGGCATTAAGGATATATATATTATTCCAATTTTACTATATTTTAAATAGTTTAGAAATCTTAAAAGGCCTTCTTACTATTGAATGAAGTATTTTGATTTTACTAAAATAAATAATTTAATGATAAAATATCTTCTAGGATATATATCTAGACTACATTTTATCTCATCTTGTGGATTTAAAGATATATTTATAAGATGTTATATTTATTAAATATTATTCTTAAAATTTTAACTTTTTGAATGTTGTATTGGTTATTTTAAATTGTCATTAATGATAAAGAAATAGGGTTTAGTGGCCAAAAAATTGATTTTTTTTTTAATATTGCTTTCAGTTAATTTTATTTTCTTCAATGTTTGTCAATTATTTTTTAGTGAAATTATTTCTTTTTTAGAGAATTTGTTGGCAATGATATATTTTTGTATATTTTATATCCACATTGTTTATCTACTTGAATGAAATGATAATAATAATGAGAAGATGATGTTTGAAGGCTTCACATTTAGAAAATTTAATGTCAACATATTCCCATTTATTAATGTATATAAAATTGTTGTAATGTGGAAAATAATCATACTTTCAATATGTTTGTCCATTTAACATTTTTCTTAGGTTTTGGTAATATATTGATCCATTTCTATAGTTATAAATGGTGTATTTTTAAATAGTTAGGTTGGCATATTATTGGTTCCACCTAGCTCTATTGTTACGGATGGAAACATAAACATTTGTCATGCTTCTAGGATAAAAAAAATAAGTCGATGAAAATATACATAAAACATATACATATTTCATCTAATGGGACTTCAACTAAAGGCTATTATATAAATTAAAAAAATAAGAAAGTCACTACATGGAACCACATGATGAGTAAGGTTTGACCTAATGGGGTTGAAGATTAAAATCATTTGGTCTAGCATCCCATACAAAACTATATAGAGTAGGATAATGAGTGACATATTCAAACAAAGTTAGATCTATGTGTTGGCTTTTTTCCTTGTAGGACCAAGCTTGAATCAAATATTTGGGCTTAAAACACTGGTTAGGCACTCAAGCTTGACAAGGAAAACAAACCAGTTGATGAGGATAAAGGGAAATCATCCTTTTCTTTGAGCTCCACATTCACTCAGGTGGGTATTGCCTTGTTTGCACATTCAAGACACCTCATGACACACCAAAGGCCTGCAGACAGATTAATGTGGAATAGCAGTCAATCTCCTATAGGTATCCTATACCCCAATGATAGAAAATCTCATGCAATAGCCCTACTTGCATGGAATGAGATTGAAAGCGAGAAACCTATCCTAACAACATGAAAGGGAAAGGGTGGGACTGAATGGAAATGATTTTAAATGGATTTTGAAGGGACCCCTGAGATACCCTAAGTCTCTGATAGACTAGTGCCTTGTCTAATGGGCCACAGAGTCAAATACCCTATTGTAAGAGACAGCTATGAAACAAGAAAACAATAGATTCAATTTGTTGATGCCTGACATCAATCACACACCATGACCAAGCCTCAACTTAACACCCACCTGTGCATTCAACCATGCTATTATCCATTCAAAGAATTTTAACCCTCCCCTTAGAAGAGAGCTATAAATAGATAATACATTGACCAGCATCCACTGGAAGACAAGCCTAACCTATCTTTGATATCTCAACTCATACATGCATAAACACTAACTCTGAACCAGTTATCTCTGCGAAGACAACTCCACTTGCAAACACTTAGGCAATGCAAATAGAAAAATCAAACACCCTTGATGTATGATTAATAGATCAGAATTCAAATGGAGATAGCTTGGTAACAGTAAGAATGTATTAAATTCTCATACATAAGACAAATCAATTCCAATATGCATTATATTCTTAGAACCAGCAAGGAGAGAAGAGCACTCTATATGCAAAGAGAAAGAGAAATCTACAGGAAAAAGACCCCTCACTAGAACTGACAAAATTCAGAACACTTACACAGTCAAAAACTTGACTACTTATACCACTAGCCACCTTGGAATTCTCTAGGAGAATGCAACAAGCTTAGGGACAGCTAGGGTAGGGGTTTCAACTATCCAACCAACCAAAGATTACATCATAATTTATTATAGGGGCAGGAAACTGAGCAATCTCAGAGAAACAGATTAAAGATGATCTCCAATTATGATAAATCTCAGAACAGAGCATAGAAGATCACTGATCTATCAAGAGAGAAAATCAAAACAACCACCTTGAAATCACACCTCGAGTCATTCCATGACAATCCTTACATGGTACAAATCCCCGCAAACACTCATGGCACCCTGGACCACACTGGAACAACGGAGAAATTCAAATTCACCAACTCTGGCCCCCTCTGTCATCAATTGTGGTCCTTACTGGCCATTGGAAACGTCCCCAAGATTTGAATTCAAACTCCAACGGCTACTTCCATGGTGACTGAAACACATCGGCGGTCCTCATTTAAACCAGGATCAACTTTAAGTCACAACCGTCGATCATTATTACTTTCCCGGGCTTATGTTTTAACACTTATCTTTAGTCACGCAACTGCGACCATAGATAGTTAGTCACATGATCGCATAGCCTGGGGGATGGGCTATGTGAACATGCGACAACCCGTAGACCTACAATCACCAGCATAACCACCGCCGTAACCTTCCATTAAGTAATGGTCCCGGGAGGCACATCCACCTCAGCACTTACCGACCAATGAAAATCAAGCACATCACCTCACCTGGCAAATGGATCCACCACCTGTCAACTCCTTTAAACACTTCCAGATCAGATGGTTGTCACATGATCACAAGGGGAAAGAATACTCCTTGCGGTCATGCAGCAACCGTAGGATTGAAAGGGCTCTGACAATCGGGCCCACTGATGAACTGCCACATCACCACCTGCCACCAGGCCTTAGCAAGGAAGAACCTTGTTGCATGATCGCAAGCCATGAAAATGGCCCTTGCGATCATGTGACAAGGCCATAAGACCGCCACCATTACGCGACATCGTGACTGAAGCATAGAAAACTGCCAGCCAAGTCGCCAGATGCTAAGGCCTTAATCGCCAGAATCAAGTGACAAGGAGATAACAGTTAGTCGCCAAGTCACGAAATGAGAAATTAACCGCCAAGCACATGGAACAATAGGAAGAATTGGGGCCCACACGGACAAGTGGCAGGCAGTCGCATGATCGCATATCAGAAAAGTCTGACATGCAGCCATGCGACGGTCAATCAGGGGGAGCCCACTTCACGCCCACGCAGAAAAATCCAATCGTCGTCACAAAAGCGCAATGGCTAAACATCTTGCATCTTTTCCACGTGAACATACGACAGCCCACTGATCCTCTCCGAACTTTAACCATGCTGAAGCATGAAGAATAAAGACCACCACATAGCTGCCAGGCATTCAACGACACCGTGACTAACCGCCCACCGAGTTGCTGGATGTTAACCGCCAACTACCAGAAAAGAGGAGATCATGTGACAACATACTCGCCAGGTCACTGAATGAAAGACTAACTGCCAAACAGCTGAGAAGAACATCACTAAGAACTAGGACCACGCAGACAGGTGGCAGGCGGTCGCATGATCGCATGTCAGAAAAGTCTGACATGCGGCCATGCGATAGCTAATTAGAGAAGAGCTTTTGAAGGCCCGGGCCCACCTGTCATCGCACTTGTGCACTTAAGGAAAGTCGGCAGACAGGGAACTGCGAGGTCAAAAAACACACAGGGTTTTCGACACAACGGAAGACCAAAAACACACACAGTTTTCAAGGCCAAAGGATAAGCGCACAAAAGCATGAAGCATAGGGTCAAAAACAATGAAGGCCGAAAACACATAGACCGAAAACATCATGGACTTTTGAAAACACTGTGGGTTTTCGACACTGTGGCAGATTTTTAAATATTTCCAGCAGGCCTTAGAATTTGAATCTCTTTCTAGATTTTTTGAATTGGGAGGTGCAATTTGGACCAGGGCAAGGTGATAACATGGAGAACATAGGGCAGGAGGCAATGAAGAACAAATGCAAGGAAAATAGGCCATTTCCATAAGATTTTTCTATGACAGAAAAATGGCCTAACACTATGAAGGATAAATCAAATCCCCTTACAT
Organism: Chamaecyparis obtusa; assembly: GCA_027943335.1. Classification (NCBI taxonomy): domain Eukaryota; kingdom Viridiplantae; phylum Streptophyta; class Pinopsida; order Cupressales; family Cupressaceae; genus Chamaecyparis; species Chamaecyparis obtusa. The sequence continues at coordinate 808,453 of BSBK01001125.1, forward strand.
TAAGCCTACTTATGCTATTCCTTAAGTGATAGTATTTTCCCTTATATTTGTCTATTATTTAATTTTCCATGATAAAATAAGATACTTTTTTTCATGTGCACAACAAGATTTAACAAAGTCACCTAAGGAAAATATTAGGTAACTATGTAGCATATTATGCAACAAGAGAAAGAATATGAAAAAGAAATCCAAGTAAGTATGCTGATTGAAGTAATGTTACCAAAATAAAGAACAACTTGAGGGAAATCACCCAAGCCTTGAAGAGGAGACACAAGATCTTTTGAAAGGGGAAAAGAAAAGAAAAACCCCTAGTGTATTATGAATGAGAGAGAGAGAGAGAGAGAGAGAGAGAGAGAGAGAGAGAGAGAGAGAGAGAGAGAGAGAGAGAGAGAGTCATTACAATAAACTCATTAAGAATAAATTAGAGGAGAAGCATTTCTTAAATATAGATGAGGAGATTAATTACAAAGTAACTCACAAATTCATGAATTTCACCATTCATAATGTGTGCAAAGTGTCAACATCCTCTTAGGAAGGATAATCTAAAATTTCGTAATAAAGGAAAATAAAGAAATGATGTCGTCACACATGTACTAGAGGATAAATTACATGTAGGGATTACAAGGGAATATCCTAAAATAAATACAACCAAGGAAATATTAATAATCTAACACCCCCCCCCCCCTTATTCTTTGCTTGGGGAGTTTACATTAATGGATTGAAAACCATGAAAATTTCTACGGTAACAATGAGATTGAAACTTCTCTTTGGAAAGAGGATTTGTCAAAATATCAACAACTTGATCTTCACCCTTGCAATATATAAGTCCCACTTGCATGTGATCAATTTGTTCTCTAATAAAGTGGTGTTGGAGAGAAATATGTTTTGCCCTTGCATGAAAGATAGGTTTTTTGGCCAAGGCAATGGCACATTAGTTGTCACAATGTAATGGTTTAGGATCTTGTTGAGGAAACCCTAAGTCTATAATTACTTTTCTAAGCCATAAAAATTCTTTAGAGGTATTACTACATCCTTTATATTCAACTTCTATAGAACAAAGAGATGTAGAATGCTAATTTTTACTATTCCAAGAAATAGCACTTGAACCAAAAAAGAAACACTATCCACAAGTAGATTTTCCATCATTGATATCTCCACCTTGATCTAAATCAGTAAGTCCTTTTAAAGAAAAAATAAATTTTTCTTAAAAAAACCAACATTAAGTGTCTTTAATATATCATAAAATTATTTTAACAACTTTGTTATGCCCTGCTAGGAAACCCAGAAGAATTTAACCTAATACATGTCACTAAGTTTACAAGATAATTTTTTTATTAAGTGTTTAAAAACAATGATGATAACAATTTGGAAGAAATACAATCATAATATATAAACAAATACATAAGCACAACTCAAATACAATTAATAATTCTCAAGGTCCCATGACGTAGAATTACGTATTAAAAATTAAATATTTTAGACTAAGAATAATTACAGTTATCTCATATTACAAATGAATAACATGTACATATAATACCATAAGGTTTACATAATGATACAACATCCTACACACAAGTCGTAGGGTATATCACAAAAATTAGATACAAAGTATATTACAATATCTACAACTCTTAAGCACTGATAGAATATATAATTACAAACATCATAGTATATATACAGATAAGCCTAGAAAGAAGAAAAAGAAGGTAATGGAAACAAGCATCCTCTAGTACCACTACAGGAACCTCAAAATCTCAAATGGTAAAAGAAACACCACCACCCGACCTCGTGGAACCAAAGGTCTACTCCCACCGTTTTGAGGAGATAACAAAAAACCCACTCAGATAAGAAACTCAATCAAAAGAAACTAAGAAAAGTTCCTGAAGGAATTCTAACTCAAAGGGGTACTCGCAACTAATGATAAATAAAAGATAATAAACATCAAAATACCAACACGTAAAAAAACACCAAATGACAGAATATAAATCAAACACAAATCACCAAATAATACTGAAATAACAGAGACACACCACTAGAGGAAAATGAAAAAAAACTAAGGAGGAGACTTATCTTACATACTATGGGAGTATTATCACATGGCCATCTACTTGAGTTACCCTAGATTGGTCACACTAGACCCTGGATCCTCAAGCATTGAGTTACCTTGGACTGGCTACTCTAAGCCCCATACCCTCAATACGACCCATGCTTAATTAGAATACCCTCTCATGAAAATGAGGAATTCTAATCATACCTACTCCCTAGGTATCATCTTGTTCCCATCCTTAGCCTAAACAAGTGCTCAAGGCATAGGTGAGGCATAATCTCTAAATTATCTTTTTAACGAACTCTCCAAATTTTAATTACTATGTTATCACTTATTAAAACAAAACTTATGATAGGTTACCCTAGTTCTGACCACTTTGGGTCCCAGACCCATATTATAAGCCACTCCCTTAAGATGCACCTTTTTAACCTCTTCTAGGCTCACAAGTCACCAATAATCAAATAAGTCTCATAAATGTATACTGATAAAATTCCAGTCCACAAAAGATATCAGGGACACACACTGGTCCTCAAACAAAAATGTCATACCCACTCTCTCAAAGAGTCCACATAACATGAGCTTTGGTCTCAATAATGTTGGGTAGAAATTATCAAAATAATATAACATCATAATTCATCACATAAGAATACATATATAACCATAGAAAACAACCCCCAAGCCTCTGATCAACTAACTCCCAAGTCAACTTAAAACTCCCAATAAACAATAAGGATATAACAAGGTCCAAAAAAAATCCTTCAAACATTTACAAGAAAACATGATTCCCTTAAAGCAATCCAATTAATTTAAAACATAACTAGTTTGACTATATTTCCATATCTGTATAACCATGCAAGTAAACATATATAATTATAAATTCTAGTGGACTAAAAAAATCATCTTGTTCACTAAAGTCCATTTGACGAGAAAAGCATTCATATAAATGTCTCATACATAACTATCTATTTAAAATAAAATCTCATGCATATATACTTTTTTAATAAGTATTTAACTAAAATCTCCATGCATATCAAAACACCGTGTATTTAATAATAAAATAATGTTATTAATTTTCTAAATATAAATATAAATGAAACTATTAATATTATAACCCGTATGTTAAAAAATCAATTAATATTTATTTATAATTAATTAACCTTTTTCTCAATAATTTTAAATCCAAAAAATAATAAATAATGTGTGTGTGTGTGTGCGTGTGCATGTGCATGTGCGTGTGCGTGTGTGTGTGCGTGTGCATGTGTGTGTGTGTGTGCGTGTGCATATGTGTGTGTGTGTGTGTGTGTGTGTGTGTGTGTGTGTGTCTGTCTCTATCTCTGTCTCTGTCTCTGTCTCTGTCTCTCTCTATATATATATAATAAATTTGTAAATTCAAAAATTAATAAATAATAAAAATAAATTCAAATAACAAAATCCTCTTCTTTTTAAACACATATATATTTTCTCAATTAATTTTTTTAATGGAAGACTAGGGTTTCAGGCAAAAGTAATTTTTTTTGAATATGATTTCACATGCAATTTCATTCTATGCAAAACATATTGAGAACAAAATATCAATCTTTTCTGGGTAAATACCCTAACTGAGAAAATTCACATAATTTCTTAAAATTTCATCCTAAGTTTTCAAACCAACAAACTAAATATGAGATCTAATTTAACATCAACTAATCCAAAATTTCACAAAATCAAATTTAATTTAAAACATAAACCAATTCTTAATCATTCACATAATCAATCCCAGACATAAAGCATACAATCTTTCCAAAGGAAGAATTTTACAAAAAGAGGGTTTCAAACCCTACCTCAACCAATGTTTGAAAAATTCAAAGCCAAGAAAGATCTGATCCAAGCTTTCAAACAATCTCAAAACAATGCTCACCAAAACCAAGCTTTCCAAAAAATTTCCAATTCATTCAAAAGCTCCTTGAAAACCTGATAGACGTAATTGAAAATAATACCCAAAAACCCCTCATAAAGAAGACCTATTCCTCCTAGGGTTTCTAAAACATGCAAACCCTAAAACATAACTCAACATTCTCTACTTAGTTTCTATCAATCCACTTGCATGATTAAAATCACTTAATAATAAAATAATGCACTTTTTTAATTATAATTCTTAACTCAACTTTTAACTTTAAATCCTAATTCAATTTTCACTTAAACTAAATGTGCAACTTAAATTGCATATAATTACTTAATTAATCAATAAACACTTTAGCACATTAATAACTATACAAACTGATAAATTAAATATTAAATAAATCAACTATGTCTTTTAATTTTATATTTAGATTTAATAATTAATTAAACCCTTTTTTTCAAATTTAAATCTTTTAATTAACAAAGGTATTTAATTACCCTCAATAATTAAGTATTCTCTATATCTAATATTTCCACATTCATAAAATATAAATATTTAAATCTCATAATTACTCCCAATTTAATTATTTAAAACAAATAATTCACACAAGTAAATCCACTTGACTCACAAAACCCAAAAATTAACCAACTCTGCATCAAACAAACACCAAGAAAGGGCTTGCGAATTCATGTCACTTTGACAAATTTTGATGGGTAGAAATAGCTACTTGCCCATTATTTAGGACAATCAATGGCTTGGGTTGGGATTTGGATTGGTATGCTATCTCCACTCTCTTACCATTGAGATTTTGCAATAGGGCATGCTCATCCTGGCAATTCAGAGAAGTCAATGTCAGGTACCTATGAACTTGCATAAAAGACGAGCATGTACATTAATGTATAAATATAAACAAGCAATAGCGGAGATCGACCAATCGTGTGGATCTCACAAGAAAGTAACTATGACTTCATCCCTCAACCACATTAGGCACATCAAATAGAAATACAAAACATACACATCAACCATATAGATGCAAGTATGGGGTCAGTAAAAGCATAAGCATCAATGATATCCTAACATATAATTCATCATCCTAAAATAACCAAAACATATAAAAAATTACACTATGGGAGGGGCATTACAAACATTAAAGTGAGTTTGTTAAAGTTTAGACATAAATCTTGAAACTAAACCAACACTATAAGCAATATCTCATCTAGTAAGAGTTAAATAACTCAAACTTCCTACTAGTTGTCTTTATAAAGTAGCATCCACAACTGGAGTTTGCATATCAACCATCAACTTAGTTCCTAATTTACATGGAATTGAAACATGAGTAGTATCATTCATTTTAAACTTATCTAGAAAATCTTGAGCATATTTATTTTGAGATAGAAAAATATCCTTTGAAGTTTGTCAAATTTGCATTCCTAGAAAATAATGTAAAAATCCTAAGTCTGTAATTTGAAACTTTTGATTAAGTTGAAACTTAATATAAAAAATTAAAGTATTTGAACTTGAAGTGAGATTCAAATCATCCACATATAAGATAATAATGATAATATCATCTTCAATATGTTTAATACATAGATTAGGATCATTTTTTCTTCTAACAAAACCTTGAGAAAGAAATAATGCATTAATATTAGAATACCAATCTCTGGGTGAATTTTTTAATCCATAAATAAATTTTTTCAATTTACAAACTAAATGTTCACTACCTTCTTAACAAAACCTTGAGGTTGAGACATATAAATGTTCTCATGAAAATCACCATTTAAAAAGAAACTTTTAACATCCATTTGGTGAATGGGACAATTCATTTTAGAAGCTAAAGAAATAACAAGTTTAATAGTAGGCATTTTAGCCTTCAATTTGAGAGAAACCTCTAAAAACTAATCTAGCTTTGAAGTTACTAATTTCATTATTGGTATTTAATTTAGTTTTATATAACAGTTTGCATAAAACTAGATTTTTACTATGAGGCAAAAGAACTAAATCCCAAGTTTGATTACCAATTAAAGTATCATATTCCTCATGCATATCTTTCTAGTGAGGTTGAATTTTATCTTTTTCAAAAGATTTAGGATCTTTATAATTCATAATAGAAGACATCAAGGCATAATTGCAATAGTTAACTCTCCTAGATTTAAGTCCACCTATTATAGCCATTCTAGCTAATTAATCATCATTTTCTTGAAGCAAATTCTTAAACAAATAAGGATTTCTCTTAGAAGTAACTAAATAATCAGTAGAAGAAGAATCATGAGCAGTAGAGTTAGTATTAACATCATCACTATCACTACAAGGAATAGAAAGAGATGCATCAAGAGTAGGGTTTAGAGAAGGAGGTTGGTCCTCCATAACCACAACTTTACTTCCACTAGATTTAGCATCCTTCGCATTAGAACAATCATGTAGTACTCCATTTTATGTAATACAAACATCTCTTGCAACTTTAACTTTATTAGTAATAGGATCATAAACTCTTAATTATATAGAATGTTCATCATAACCAAAAATGATATAAGGAGAATATTTAGAATCTAACTTTTGCCTTTTTTGTTTAGGTTTACGCACATAAGCAATTGAACCCAAAACCCTTAAATTCTTAATATTGGGGTTCCTACCGGACCAAGCCTCTTCGAGAGTCATATCCTTGAGAGCTTTAGCAAGAGTCCTATTAATGAGATATGTAGAATAAGCCATAGCTTCAACCCAACATTTATAATCCATATTCTTAGCATGTAATAGACATGTTGTCATTTTAACAATGGTTATATGCTTCCTTTCTGCTACACCATTTTGTTGAGATGTATAGAGAATGGTAAGGTCATGTTTAATACAAAAATATTTTAAATAAGTATGAAAATAATTATTAACATATTCCTTCCCATTGTCATTTCTAAGAATTTTAATCTTAAAACCAAATTGTCTTTCAAAAAACATATGAAATTTGACAAAAACATCAAGAAATTGATCCTTAATATTCAAAAGTAGATCCAAGTTATCCTAGAAAAATCATCAACAAATGTAAACTTGCATACCTTGATCCTTGGATGGAATTATTATCCATGGGTCCCAAAAGGTCACTATGAACAAGGTGCAAATTATGATTTCCCTCCAAGCAAGTTACCATGAGGAAAGGGCCCCTTATGCATCTTACCACTCATGAAAATAGTGCATATAATTTTGGAAGGAACAATATTAGGCAATCCATCAACCATATTTTCTTTTTGTATCAAAGAAATATAATCAGAATTCAAATGGCCAAGTCTTTCATGCCATATATTAAAATCAGTATTAGTAAGCAAAGAGTACCTTGAAGTGGAAATCTCATAGAAATTAAAGAGGTTATCATTATCCATTCGTGCATTAGAAACCATTTGATCATGATTAGGATCAATAATATAACACGTGTCCTTATAAAATTCAATCCTATAATATTGGTAAAACATAGCAATAGAAGCCATATTGGATTTTCATTCAGAAACATAAAGCACATCATGAAGTTTTCCATTAGAAACAATCACATTACCCAAACCTTGAAATTTATAACTTTGATTATTAGCTGATTGAATATAAATATTTGAAGTATCAAGAGGCAAAGGATCAAAAACTTCTTTATGACAAGTGACATGTTGAGATGCACGACTATCAATAATCCATTCTAAGGGCCTTAAAATATTATAGCTACTTGTAAATGTATGACAAGATTGAGGACCACTATTATTAGTTATCTTATGATTAAGTTTTTTATTATGTTGAATATTTTGATTCATGGGCTTTTTATCATTTTGCTTCTTAAAATAATTATTGGTAACAGGTCCATTTTTACCACAATATGTGTAATGAGACCGTTTATTATTATTATTATTGTTATTGTTATTGTTATTGTTATTGTTATTGTTATTGTTATTGTTATTGTTATTATTATTATTAGATTTGATATTCGAATTATTATGATTTTGGTTTTTAGATATGAATTCATGTTCATTACTTTTAATAGTACCAAACTAAATTAATTTTGCTTCTTCTTGGTGTAATAAATTTTAAAAAATAACATAAGTCAATTGACTAGCTAATGTTGGAATAACAAGTTGAGCATGCACATTTGTAATAAATTGTTGAAAATGCTTAGGAAGACATTTCTTAAGAGTATTATGATTCAAATGAATATTAGCTAATGTTACTCCTACACCAGCTAATTGACCTTTAATAGAATCAAATTTTAATAAGAACTCATCCATTATTTTAAAATTAGTATATCTAAGGTCTTCCAGTTGACCTTGAAATAGAAATTTGTGAGATTCATTAGCACTATCATACATATTTTTTAAGATTGTCCATGCTTCATGGGATTTTGTGCAATTCTCAATTAAAACATATAATTCAGGAAACATAGAAATTTCAATTAAACCTAAAGCTTCCATATTTTGAACCTTCCATCTATCTTTGTCGGCCCGAGGAGCAGAGGTAGCAGGTTCAGAAGGTGGATCAGTAGAAGCTTCTAACAAGTGCTTGAAATGAAAATAAATGAAATGTGGGTTTTCCATTAACAATAATTAGAGCTATTTAGTTTGATTTCTGGAATTAAAGTAGTCATAATTACAATAAAGTATAATATAAAAAAAAACCCTTTACTTAAATGAGATTGAAGTAAAAACATATCCAGTTTCACCTTTTAAAAAAATTACCTTAATTATTTAAAAAATAATAATAACAAAAGTTTAATAATTTAAAAGTGAATTAAAAATTTCCAATTAAAATTTCAAAAAGTGAAATTTTGCAATAACAAAAAAATTTTAAAAATTCAAAAAAAAGAAATTGTTTGAAAACTTGAATAAAAGGTTTGAATTAAAATTTTAAATAAAATAATATAAATTATCTTAAAAGCTTTATTCATAACTTTTATAAATTCTATATTAAAAGCCTTTCGTATATTATTTAAAACATTAAAAAAAATTAAATCATCAAAAAGAATCATATACATTTGAGATAAAGGAATTTAAAAAAAAAACTTTTGAAGTTTGTTTTTTAAAGAAAAATAGTTCAAAGTAAAAAAAGAGAGACTTTAAAATGAAATCTTAAGAGAAAATTTAGTTGAAACGAAGGTTGCACGCAGCTAGAGTCCCTACCTAAGGTGGGGGAGTAGGAGAAAGTGTGCACATCCAGTATCTACATGGGCTTTGTTTGAGATGCATCTTTGTTGTTTCAATAATCAATTCATTACTTTGAAATAATTAGATATAGTTTTTTTGTTCAATGGATATTCCATTAGATAAATACTCTGGTTTCAATTTTCATACATGGAGAATTAAAATACAAATGCAATTGATGAATAAAAACCTATGGGGCATAGTAACCGGAAAAGAAAAACCACCTACAGATGCAAGTAAATTGTTGGAGTGGAACAGTAGAGATGATAAAGCCAAGGCTATTATTGGTCTTGCTCTTGCGGATTTTGAACTTCATCACATAGATCTAGATAACACTTCTGCTGAGATTTGAGATAATCGAAACAAGTTGTTTGGAGAAAAAGCTGTCAATGCAAATTTTTCTCAAAAAATTCAATTGTTTAGATTCAAAAAGGAAAATGGGATCATGATGTCAAATCATATTATTAATTTAAGGTCTCTCATTATACAACTTGCAAAAGTTAAGGGTCCTTTTGATGATGATGATGCTAAGGCCATCCTTCTAAATAGCTTATCTTCCAAATATAATAATGTTGTATTTACACTAATTCAACTCACTTCCCAAACTCTAGAGGATATGATTTCAGCCCTTCTAGCAGAAGAAAATATGACAAAGGAAGTCATAGAAGAAGCTCATGAAATAGATCGGGCATTATACTCATAGAGTACTAGAAAATGGTCAAATAACAATGGAAGATACAATAAATGTTTTTACTGTAAGAAAAAGGGGCACACAACATGGATTTGTAGAACCAGAGCTAGTGATGTTCTTAAAGGAAAACTCAAAGAAAAATCTAAAGAAGGAAATGTTGCATGCATTGAAAATGAGGACACATCAGATGATGGAGAGGTCGTTAACAATTTCCAGTCTCCTATTAATCACAATCTTGTTCTTTGAACCTTTGCATCTCGAGGTTGGTGGCATCAGAGGATGGAGGAACTTCCATCATCTCAAGTCAGCTTCTCACTTTGAGATGGTGTTCTCCATGAGAAGCATTTTTGGCATTTTTGTTTTTCACTTTTGTTTATCTTTCTAATGCTGACAAGTTTGCAAAATGCATGTCTATTGAAGATTCCTTTTAGAGATAGGTTTTGGGACTTGATTTTGCACTCAGTATGGATTTTGTCTAGCAAGCTTCAAAGTATAGGATTAAGAATTATACCCTTTTGTGGTCACTAGACAATGATAGAGATCTGTCATATCTCTTAGAGATTGTCATTGAATAATTCAAGATTGTGATTTGAGAGTTCAGGATTGAGAGCTTAAGAACACAACTCAAAGCTACATCTTTCCGAGGGTCACAAGACAACTTGATGGAGCCTTTCTTGGTTTAGGATCAACTACTTCAAAAGAAGATTTTCTCAAAATATGTATTTGTATTATTTAATCATCATATTTTGTTATGTAACCCTTAAGGGGGGGCTCCTAGGGAAATATGAGTATGATCATTCAGGATCAATGTATTAAGGGGGGGAATGTTGGTGTAATACATTCTAGTTCGGTTAACTGCTCACCTATGTTCCCGTATGACAGATAATAGTTATTGGTTAACTATTTACTGCATTATATATTTGTATTCAAAGATCAATTGGATATCAAAATACTCATTCTTCTTTCTTCAGTTGTTTCAATAACCAATTCATTACTTTGAAATCATTACTTTCTTATCTATTTTTGTTTGACATGGATGTAACTTGTAAGATTTTAATGACATTATTCAAAACTAAGGTAATCCTCATTAATTATGATAGAAATACATCAATATATGGACACTTCTAGCTTATGCTATCATATGGATAGATAAAGTAAAAGAATTTAACATTTCTCATTTGATATATTTCACATAAATAATTTTACAACTATTTGTAATATGCATGATATTTTCTTTGCTAAAATTAAATTGAAACCTTTTGATGAAAATTAGTAAAACACAAGCCTCAAAGAAATATTAATCTCATTATTCTTGAAATAAAATCAACAAGAAAAAACTCTACATGAAAGTGTCAAATATGGCAGAGGAAAAGAAACACAATGTGAAATAGAGCATAAAAACAAAGAGCATAAAACAATACGCTAAAACAACAAATAGAGCATTTGAAAATAGACCATAGTAGGGTGCTCAAAACCATATATGCATTATGCTATATAAAACATTACAAAAAAAAGTTGTTTAGGGCTATTCAAAAATTCTAGAATAGGCGGGAAGCAACTTGAAGAGCAATACGGAGCAGTCTAGAGTTAACGCAGTTACCAACTCCACCGACCAAAACAACTATGGTAAGGAATAGCAGTAACAGTTGAATTATATCTAACACTCCCTCCTAATGTCAACTGTTACAATCATCAGCACTAACAATTCCTAAGAGTTTTCTTTGAAATTCAAAAACATTTTTTCCCAATGGTTTTGTAAATATGTCTAGTCTAGTTGTTGTGAGGTACAAAAGACTGCCAACTAGCCTCTTATACAATGTAGAATCAATTGGTGGTCCATCATCTTGTTTGCTCAACTTTGTTCCTTGTGCAATGGGCGTGACTACTGGTTTGCAATTACCCATTCTGAATTTTTTCAACATTTCTAAAGCATACTTTCGTTGACAAACAAAAATAACTTGAGCAGATTGATTGATTTCAATTCCCAAAAAATCTTTCATGATTCCAAGATCAGTCATATCATACTCCTTTTTCATGGCAGCTTTGAATTCATTTAACATCAAATTTCCTATATAGAGCAAGTCATCAACATAAAGACAAACAATGAGAATTTTACCTTCATGATCTATTTTTGTATAAAGAGTTGGCTCATGATTGCTCCTGATGAATCCACTGTTGATGAAGTAAGAGTCAATCCAATTGTACAAGGCTCTTGGGGCTTGTTTTAAGCCATACAATGCTTTCTTCAACTTATATACTTTATGCTCTTTCCCTTTGATTTCAAACCCAAGTGGCTGAACTACATATATCTCTTCTTCCAATATGCCATTTAAGAATGTGGATTTGATGTCCATTTGGAAAACTTTCCATTTATTTTGAGCAGCAATAGCCAAAATAGTTTTGACTGTGTCCAATCTTGCTACTGGAGCAAAAGTTTCTCCATAGTCTATGCCAAGTTGCTGAGAAAAACCCTTGGCAACCAGTCTTGCTTTATATTTTTCTATCTTTCCTTTGTCATTCAGCTTTGTCTTGTATATCCACTTCACACCAATGCTGGTTTTGTCACTTGGTAGATCAACAAGATCCCAAGTTTTGTTCTTTTCTATGGCATCAATTTCTCGATTCATTGCATCAACCCAATGTTCCTCTTTTACTGCTTCTTCATATGAAAGAAAGGCAAAAAGATTTTGTTCAATTGCATTTTTTTGTTCATATATTTCCCTTATGCTTCTAGTTCTTTGATTGTCTATAGATGAAGATGAATCAGTGCTGGAAGAATTACCATTTCCAATGTGTTGTTGTTGACCTTGTACCTACAATCTTGGTAGCCTTGGTGGATGAACTTGCTGATCTAAGGGTTCATCAAATAGCTATAATGGATTTGGACCATTCAAAGTTTCATTTTCTTAATCACACCAAGATTTATTCTCAAGGAACTTGACATCTCTACTCACCAGAAATTTCTTGGTGATAGGATTGTAGAGTCTATAGGGTTTTCATTGTTCACTATAGCCACCAAAGATGCACTTTTCACTCCTATTGTCAAGTTTTTGTTTCAGCTCCTCTGGAATGTGTGCAAATGCAATGCAACCAAAAATTCTAAAATGAGATACATTCAACTTTGTACCAGACCAAGCCTCTTGTGGCACTTTTCCTTGAACACTAGTTGTAGGAGATCTATTTAAAATATAGACTGTAGTAGCAATAGCTTCAGCCCAATAATCATTTGACAAATTCTTTTCTTTGAGCATGCATCTAGCCATATTCATGATGGTCTGATTTTTCCTTTCAGCAACTCTGTTTTGTTGTGGAGTATATCTTGTTGCGGTTTGCATAAAAATGCCATGTTGTTTGCAAAAATCTGTGAAATCTTTTGAACTGTATTCTCCTCCTCTATCTGATCTGAGCACTTTTATATATTTACCACTTTGTTTTTCTACTTCAGCTTTGAATTGTTTAAACTTTGAAAAAGTATCTGACTTGTTCTTGAGAAAATAAATCCAGATTTTCCTACTAAAGTCATCAATGAAGGTCAAAAAATAAAAGCTACCACCAAAGGATTGAGTTTGCATTGGTCTGCAAAGATCTATGTGGAGAAGATCTAAGTGTTCTTGTGCTCTATTGGAGGAAGATGGAAAGCCATCTCTCTTATGTTTTCCAAGAATACAACTCTCACATTGACTGTTAAGTGATTTAAAAGCAGGAAGGCCTTTGACCATAAATTGCTTTTGAAGAAGATTAAGACTTTTAAAAGGAAGATGACCAAACCTAGAATGCCATAATTGTGTCTCATCCATGCTTGAGACATTGTGGGCAAATGACTGTGACAAAATGGCACTCCTAAGATTTATGGGAAACATTATATTTTTGGTTCTTTCAATCTTTGCAATAAGTCTTCTACCAGGAGGTTTATCAAATATACAACAAGTTGTACCTTTAAAAATTATTTCATAGCCATGTTCCATCATTTGACCTACACTTAGGAGATTATGTTTTAGATTTGGAACATAAAAGACATCATGTATCTCTTTTCGCTGATTTTGTTTAGTAAGAAAAGGAACAATTCCTTTCCCTTGAGCTTTTACTCGAAAGTTATCACCAAGAGTAATTTCAGAATTTGTAGAAGTATCAATGCAAAAAATTAAATCTTCGTTACCTGTCATATGATTGCTACAACCACTATCTAGCAACCAAAGGTCTTTGGTATGACTGTCTTTAGAACTATGGCAGGAAAGAAACATTATTTCAGAAGATTCACCTTCATTGTTGGAGATGTGCGCTCTACCATTGTTTTGGTTTGACTGTTTCTTTCTGCATTCTGATTCGTAGTGTCCAAATTTCTTGCAGTAGAAGCATTGGACTCTAGATTTATCAGTCCGATTTCTACCTCTTTGTGCCTGGTTTTGAAAGTTTCTAAACTGCCCTGATTGATCTTGTACTGATCTTTCTTCTCCATATTGATATTGTCTGCCTCTATTGTTTCTCCCTCGCTTGCCTCTACCTCTGTTTCCTCTGCCTCTACCTCTACTGAAAGAGGCTTGATTCTTGAAAGCTTGTTCCAAAGACTCTTCTTCTAGATACAGTTTGGTCTCATGTGACAAAAGTGATCCAGTTAGCTCAACTACTGAAAAAGTAGTGAGATCTTTGGACTCCAAAATAGCTGTGACAACCATTTCAAATTTCTTTGGTAGGCTTCTGAGGACTTTTTCAACAATCTTTTGATCTTCAATGGTTTCACCATTATATTTGATCTGATTTACAATGCCCATGACTCTGGTCATAAACTGATCAACATTTTCTAAGTTAGACATTTTCAATGTTTCAAACTGTGTTTGCAAGGTTAGGAGCTTGACTGTCTTGACTTTGTCATTACCCTCATATGCAGATTTGAGAATATCCCAAGCTTCTTTTGATGTTGCAACACCTGTAATTTTAGAGAAAATGGAATCATCAACTGAGTTTTGAAGCCAACATTTTGCCCTGTTCTCTTTCTTTCTCAACTCAGTAGCTACATTTCTCTAAGCATTAGTCATAGCAGCTAAGTCTGCTGGAGTGGGCTCTGTGTAGCCATTTTCAACAGTATCCCAACATTCCTGGGCATGCAGAAATGACTTCATTCTTAAGGACCAGAATTCATAATTTTTGCCAAAAAGAATGGGAGTCTATGGTGTGTTGCTAGAAGAAGCCATGATTTAAAAAAAAACTTTCAATAAAAGTGTTCTCCCTTTTAAATACTCTGCAGTTCCCAAATATTTCAAATATTTAAGAGATATTCAACTCAAATGAAAGTTTTTACCAGGGAGTTTAACTTCAACTATTGGGTATCAACAATGGCTTTCTTCTCTTTTGCAGCTTCCTTATGAGCAACTTTGTGCTTTTCGAATCTCCCAAAGAGCAAGTGTTTTGGGTCTGAATCTGTGTGGCTCCTTCACAAATGACAAGCTCTGCAGACTTTTCCTTGGTTCTATTCTAAGCTTCCCAACACTTGAATCTGATCTAGCTGAAAGTTTTTATAGCTTCCCTCCTATTGAATCTGATCTAGCGGCTCTGATACCATGTCAAATATGGCAGAGGAAAAGAAACACAATGTGAAACAAAGCATAAAAATAGAGAGCATAAAACAGTACGCTAAAACAACAAACAGAGCATTTGAAAATAGAGCATAGCAAGGTGCTCAAAACCATATATGCATTATGCTATATAAAACATTACAAAAACAAGTCGTTTAGGGCTATTCAAAAATTCTAGAATAGGTGGGAAGCAACTTGAAGAGCAATACAGAGCAGTCTGGAGTTAACGCAGTTACCAACTCCACCAACCAAAATAGCTACAGTAAGGAACAACAGTAACAGTTGAATTATATCTAACAGAAAGAAGTTCAACCCATTGATGCCAAAAATAAGGACTCATGTCATTTTAGTTCTTCCAAAAACACAAAACAAACTCAATAATATATTGAAAATCTTTGAAAATTGATAGAGATTCTATGAAACATTTACGATAATAAGCACAACTCACCTTACATGTACCTACAACACCAAACAGGGCTTTGTAGTTGCACAGATAACTTTGATATGGAAAGGATGATGCTTGATGGTTTTAAGTTTGAATTAATGATTGAACTACAATAACAAAAAAATATAGCTCCCCATTATCTCATTATTCTAATTAAAATAATCATAATGGTGGTGGTGGGTGAATCATCAAAGTTATACGCCACCATGGTGGATAGACGACAAACTGGGCCCTTTCCGGGCTCTTGATGTTTTTACGAATAGTTAGGAGGCATTCGAAGAATGAATGTAGTGTGAAGTTGAAGGAGTCATTCGAAGACAACTTGGATGCCTTGCTAATCAGAAATAGAATGCAGTAGGATCGGTCCCTGCCCCTCCTGTTCAGTTTCTTGGGCGGAGGATGGGGAAGGACTAGCTATCGATGAGTTGGCCCCTACTATTTATAAGGGGATGCCACTAAGCGATGTCCAGAATGGTAGAGGTCTGTGGTACCACTTTGCCCAACGCTGACTTGGTTTTCTGACCTCACTGTAGGGATCAGGCAAATAGATGCCTACAACCTCTTCACTGCTGGCCCCATTCACACTCACTCAATTTAACCCAGACCCAGGCTAGGCCCCTACTATATTATGGTGTCATAATATTTGTTGTCGATTACCCTGTTCTTACACTTCTATTATGATGTCAGCTAAACCGATGCATGATGCCAACAAAACAAAAAGAAAATGAGTTTTTTTAAATAAGGAAAAGAAAAAAAAAACCACTAGGAAAATTTCCAATAGCCAACCAGAAAATAGGAATATACATGAAAAATATGATTTTAATAATAAAATTCATACATGGGCAATAGGATAAATTGTCCTTGCATGATTTTTGAAAATTGAATTAATTGATGAATGTGAGGCAAAAACATAAGTTCCCTTCTCTAACTTCCTACATCTTGATACTAGATCATACAAATCATAAACTATGATCTGGAATGTTCAGAAGAATACATAAGAATCAAACTCAAAAACCTTTTAAAAATATTTGTTTGGCACTAAGACAGGAAAAAATGATTCAGCTAAATAGATCACATGGCTATGGTAATTAAATAATGAGAAAAAATTTCAACTTCAAGTCATCCTTAATCCCAACGTATAATATGAATAGGCATGCTTTTAATCTAGATTACATTGCGTAAATGATGAAATATACACAAATATTATTTGACTACACACATTAGCAGAAACAAAAACTCAAACAAAAGCTTGGTAATCAGCAAAATCAGTTCCACCTTTATCTTAGGAGGAGGGTAAATTTGGCAACCTCCTGGGTGTGCAGTTTTTCCTAGCTTTGATATACAAATAGCACAAGGGCTCTGATCAAATATTTCATTAATGGAACTCTTTTAGAATGATGCAACTTATTCTAGATTTTATTGTCTGTGGTATCTATGTATCAAATCCAGAATAAGCTGCATCATTCTAAAACTATGATGGATTGTAGAAATTTCGACAAAATGGATATCTTACTCTCTATTCCATTAGGGTTTTCCATAGAAAAATCATGCTCATGAACTTCTCTATTAGAAAATCCAATACAGTGCAGATTATAACCTTAAAATCATAATGGTCACAAAAGGAGATAAAAATGATTATATGCTGCAAGAAGATTAACATATTTAAAACAATGTTTTTGGAGTGAAAATTAGTCAAAAAGTAAGTATTAAACATCATAGACATGTTCTTTATAGTGGTAAATCTTGTTAACTGAATATACTTACAGTAAAAACAATTCAAAAGAAAGAAATCTAAATCTACTTGTTCTCTATAGGAGGTTGGATGGAAGCAGGTGAATTAGCTATGTTGGATATGCCAGAAAAAGCACACAGAAATGCAACTGATGTCGACAAAATGAGTGAAGTCATATTGGTGGGTGTTTGTAAGAGCGCACTAATTATGGAGCTATAGACATTTGAAAGAGCCGCTTGCCTCGTTCTTATTTTAAAGTTGGCCTGAAAGGACATATTTTTAGCCATTTTCATCTGTTGCCCTATGAATGCTGCTTCGAAGAATATTCCCCTAAAATAAAAATTCACAATATTAAGTAAGTAGACGTTGAAACAATGACAAGAAAACTCACCTTCAAAAATGTCCATGCTAGTAAATCTACACAATTTGCAATGAAAATAGCGTACCCAAATCTATCCACGACCCTGCTTCATTTTTCTCATAATAAACAAAAACACCATAGCATAACTGATTTGTAATAGAGCATCAGAATACATTATTTCCCCATAGATTAAAAGAGAAGACTTGGAAGAATAGAAGATAGAGTATAAAAATCCTCCAAAATTGCTTAAAGTAATACATAACAAAATGAAGGCCTTCTGGCTACTAGAATCGAATCAGATTCTGGTAAATTCAACATGTTGAAGCTCTCTGCCTTGGGTGTACGACGGTAGCTCATGACTGGATCACATGTCATGACTCTTTCTTTGGCTTCTGCGGGCAACAAAACATTAATGACAGCTTTGGAAATCCACTTGTTGAAGAAGATGATCAAGGATTCCATGGTTTTTTATTGGAGAAATTCCCCATTCTTTGCAACCTTCTTTGATTGCCGTTAAGCCAACGTTGTTTTCAAGGAAATTTAGGGTTTCACAATCAAATTCTTATGGAAATTATGAAATGTATGATTAAAGGGAGATCCACATGAGATTGCAGTGAGGAAGTCATGATGCGGATTTGAGAGATCACAGGAAAATTTAGGAAAAATAAAAGTTTTTTGTAGTAAATTGTTGTGTGAATTCGGTGAATCACTTCAAATCTTAAGCTATTTCCAACCTTTAAAGAAGTGCTTTGTTTTCTGCAATATCCTTTGCACAAATAAATCTGATTCTACCTGCAAAAGAAGTTATTTCTCTGCATGCAGAGTGGGACTAGCAAAAACAAGTCCTACTCCATTGCCAATTTGAGCTCCATCCCCATCGAAGAACATAGTCCAAATCTATTATGTATTAAAATCGGTTTTCCCCACCTTTCCTGCATGCATGTGAAATTTAGAAACATAGACAAGGCACATGTCACCATCTATTTCCACCACCTTCCATGACTCTCAAGCTCAATTTTTTGCGGAATTTTCTGAGTAGGAAAACAAAAGAACGCTGGGAAAATGGAGTTGAGCTAAATATTTTCTATTTTCCCAAAATATGTTGAGAACTGTATAAATTTTAGCATTTAATTAAAATACAGAAGAAATTGTAGAGATATAGTCTTACCGGAAAGTGCGGTAGAAGCCAAAGGCGCATTTGCAGCAAATGACACTTAAATTACATACATATTAAACTGCTGAGAAGTAAAACAAAAAGAAATGAAAATAATGAGGAATTAGGTAGGCTAAATTCCCCATACCGTGGGAACAAGCCTTTGTAATAATGAGTGAGCACAACACACATCACATTCATGTTGAAAAGGGAAAATGCCAGTTGTTGTTTTTGTTATCCCCGGGAACACACGCATGCAATGTTTGAATAGCCATGTGTAACCCCCAACTGTAAATGCCTTCTACCGAAACGTAATCCAAAGCATTTGATTTTATCCCCCTCCCTCTATTTTCAGGCTGGAAACACACATCCCATTTTCTCCTAATATTTCCATGGAAAAAGAAAAAGACTACCCAGAAAAATGGTAGCAACGCATAGGAAAAAAAATAATATATTTTATTATGTCGGATTAATTCTGAAAAAAATTCCAAGACTATAGTTTTAGGCAAGATTTTTATACAATGTGTGGTTTCCAAGGAACAAACTAATGCTGGAAAGCCTATTGAAAACTTTAGTCTCCTTCCTTAACAACGGGGACTAATAATATGTAAGTTAAAACTCAAAAATGACAGGAAAAGCAAATAATAATGAAAAAAGGAAATCATGAAAATAGAGATAAGGCAGTGATAATTATGGATAAAATATAAATATAGAAAAGGATGATAAGGACTGTCAACAACATAATAAAAGACATAGCACATGTTATAAAATAATGTATTAGGAATTTTTTTGGCCAAATAAATATTTTCGTGAAGATTTCAGCCCAGAGACTAATGAAAGAAATGCATGAAGAGAGAAATCATGTAATGTTGGGACCAGGGGAAAGAGATATAAATTTATCAAACAAAATTTGAGTACAAAAATGTTAGTCTCATTTTCCTTAAGATGTTTTTATAAATGAAACCTTTCGATTTAATGAATAGGATACAATGATAACAAAGATCATAAACTTTTATCGACATTTTTTTATGTCTGCAAACAAATCTTGTGAGAGAGACGTACTATCAAGAAATAATACACAAAGATATATACATTAAACTGAAACAAAGTAGTTAGATTTTTTTGAAACATGTAAACAAAATCATAATTTTTATTTAAACAAACTTGCAAATAGAAAATTAGATTTTTTTAAAACCTACAAACAAAATATGAGTAAAAAAAGAATATTAAGAATTGAGCTGTAACCTTGCACTTGACACGATAGAGGTTATGCTATTCAAAATTTATAAACTAAATGCAGATTTAACATGAACTTTGATCTAAACGTGAAATAAGTAAATTATGTTTTGGTGGAAAGCCTTCCAAAATAAGGAAAACAAAATGGATTTGGCAGAAATCCATCCAAATCAAAAATAAATGAACCATAAATTACCTCTTTGGTGGCAAGCTTTCCAAAAAGATGAAGAAAAATATATATTAAATATTAATCAGAAAAAACCCGCAACACAAAAAATGAGTTAAAGATATGATATTCAACTTCACTCTTTAAAGAGTACTTCCAAGAAAGGTGAGCTCCAAGCAAAAACAATGAAAACCTTCATCAAATTCAACTTAAACAATAATTAGTAACTTGCTCGAATACCATGAAAGGAAATACAAAATATAGGATATGAAAAAGAAATCCAAGTAAGTATTTTGATTGAAGTAATGTTACCAAAATAAAGAATAACATGAGGGTAATCACTCAAATCTTAAAGAGGAGACACAAGATCTTTTGAAATGGGAAAAATAAAGAAAAACCCCTTGTGTATTATGAATGAAGGCAAATCCAAAGAGAGAGAGAGAGAGAAGGGGGGGGGGGGGGCTCGTTACAATAAACCCATTAACAAGAATTGAGAGGACAAGAATCTCTTAAATAGAAATGAGGAGAGGAGTTACAAAGTAACTCACAAATCTACGAATGCCACCATTTATAATGTGTGTACAAAGTGTCAACATCCTCTTAAGCAGCATAATCTAAAATTACTTAATAAAGAAAAATAAAGAAATGACATGTTCTCACACATGTACTAGAGGACAAATTACATGTGAGATTCGAAAGAAATTTCCTTCCTAAGATAAATACAACCAAGGAAAGATTAATAATCTAACATAAACATATGTTTTTAAAATATTTTACTCTTCTAATTGTATAAGAAATATAGGTTCATTATATACAATAACATCCTCTATTCAAGAAATGGATAAAAGTAACATAATTTGTCAAAAAAAAATTAAAAATTAAAATTGTTTTCCATGTTAATGTCCTTGTTTCAAGTAATAAATATAGACAAAAAAATGCTACCCAGAAGATAATCAAAGAAAAAGGTAGTGAAAGACCAGAAAGAAGACAACTACTAGACAAAATAGAGAACAAAAGAGAAATAGAGGACAAACTAGGTCATCTCTTTTAGAGCAGACAAAAAAAATGTTATAGTAAAATACAAATATGGTTTTTATTATTCTCAATCTAAGAATTAATAGTAAATAAAATTTCAATAAAAAATATTAGAAAACAAGCACGTGATAGATAATTTGATTTAGTGATCCATTTCTATGAACTTGTGAAAATATTTTTTATTTTAAAAAAAGTTACATCATGCGAAAAATGGTATTCACTATAAAATGATAGAAATATAATAAAAAATTATTGAGAACTAACAAAAATCATAGAAATGAATTTTTTCAACATAACAAAAAAAACTATGAATTGAATAAATGAAGAAAATGCCTTAAATTATTAGTTTGCATTGACTTAGATACTTTATAGTTTTTTAGTAAAATTGATAAAATATGTTGACTGTTGATTTTCATGGCCTAATAATGTTGCAAGAGGAGGCATTCTACTATGCTTTCATACACATTACTTATGCTCATGTACATGCAATACTAATTTAATAATATTTTTTATTTGATTTTGGCCAATGATACTAGTCTAATTCATTATCCAATCTTGTCAAACACAAATAAATAAAAGTAAACATTTTAGCTTATTAGACGTCTTTATATTTGTGTCTTAGAAGATTACTATGCACAGATATTAGTAATTTTTGTTTTACAAATTTATTAAAAGACATAAATTCATATTCATTGCTACAAAATGGATACCTCTTAGAACATAGAGACTCACAAGAGTAATTATTTGCATTTCCATTCATTCTCTAAAACCCAAGCCCCCCAAAATTAATGCATGTAATATCGCACCCATCCTATTTCATATGAATCAATTAGAGATCATTCTAGAATTCTTATAGATGTCTAACATGTTTTTAATTTAATGTATTTATAAAGATATATAAATTAAACTGAAAATCGAGCTGAGTATTGTTTGACTTCAAAGATTGAACCTAAGGATGTGAATGAAGCATGTAAAGATGAATATTGGATAAAAGAAATGGAAGAACAATTGATGCAAATTGAGAAGAATAATACATGGATTCGTGTTTCTAGACTTAAAGACAAAAATGTAACTAGAACCAAATGGGTCTTTCAGAACAAATTGAATGAGGAAAGTGAAGTTAAAAACAAAGAAAGACTTGTTTGTAAAGGATATTCACAAATGAAAGGAATTGATTTTGAGGAAACCTTTGTCCCTGTGGCAAAAATTGAAGCTCTAAGATTGTTTTTGTGCAAAAAATCCCCCAATTGCCAATCTTAAAGGAACCCTAAACATTTATCAAACATGTACCAATAGCTGATCTTTTTTAAGCTTCTATGGTTGGTAATTGACTCATTTGTACACCACTATTGGGACATTTGTGTACAACTATTAGGACACTTGTTTGCAAATATTGGTATTTTTTAGTGCACGGCTGGTTTTTTTTGAGTGGACAGTTATTAATGCATCTTTAAGTTGATTTCCAACAACACTTCAAACAGGACACTTTTTTTCTTAAGAATTTCATTAATACCTAAAAGACAAAACCTTAGCTTTAAGCAGTCACATATAAAGATAGCTAAATAAAAATTGTCCAAATCTGATAAGAAATATAAGAACATGAATTTAGGGTGGGCGGATAGTGATACGCTTCCCCTAATATCGTATTACTGTTCAAGTCAGTTTTTTAAATATTTTACTGTACACGAAAACAACTGTCAAATGCACAGGTGGCTCTCAGATTTACAGTAGTTAAACCCATGCTTTGACTTGACATAATTCAATTTACCAACATGTTTTGAACAAAGATTTTTAGATCACTTGAATTGACTTGAAACCAAAGATAGACTGTAATGGACGGCGGATATATACTCCAAGACCAGTTTGGAAGCTTCACTGCACCTTAAATTATGTGGATATTAGAACTTCTTTACCGAATGTCTGTTTAATAAATCAAAGCCGTCTTCACTGAATACATTTGACGCTTTCTTACCATTTACGCGGGAAGAGGAAGAGGAAGAGGAAGAGGAATAGGGGAGGGACAGACATTTACATTTACAACTGGTAAGTACCTAATATTCTTTAGGATCCCATGTATTTGAAATAGATTGATTGGTTGCGGCCAAGAATTTGTTTACACAAAACTTTAATGCGAGAATCTGTTTGCAGAAGACTTTCATTCGTTGGAGAATTGGAGGCCTGGGGTCCATCTCAACCAGGACTTTTACAGCATTTTATCTAGCTGACGGGGTTTAGGTCATGAGAAAACACTAGTGGAAAACACGGTAAAAACGTTTTTTTAATGAGATATTTATGTTAACAGGCATTTTTAAAAAAATTAAGTTACCAATTTCACTGTTAAAAAAATATTTCGTCGAGATCCTATGGTCGGCCTTTACATCTGACCACAGAGGCATTTGAAATATATCACTAAGCACAATACTAAATTTAAAATTGGTTTAGAGAAATATCATCAGATAAAAAAAGTCAATGACAATTTTTGCATTCTCACAATAATTATATAATAAAAACTAACGTAATTAATTAGTCAAATGATTTTTAACAGTGAAGGGCGGCAAAACGTTTACGATTTAGACATTGCCGAAATCTGTTCCGTTCTTGCCGTTCCCATCACTGACACGTTAAAGTTACGTTTCAAATTATTTCTTGCTTGAAATGCACGGAAACTCTGCCAGCATACGTTGACTGTCATTTATCCTCTCAGAAATGAAATTGTTTGTGTATATTTGAAATGAACGAATGATTTCATTATTTTATTTTATTATGCTGAAAGTGTTGAAGGTGTTTCTTATATGAAACGCATCGGTCTGAGTTAAAACATCCATGGCTGTCTCTTACACCCTAAGAGTGCAAGACGATTGAAATCATCGGCTATTCATTGGTTATCCATCCATTCATTTATTTCATCCCCTATTCATTGATTATCCATCCCATTCATTTATTTCATCACCTATTCATTGATTATCCATCCCATTCATTTATTTCATCCGATGTTCATTGGTTATCTAAAACGTAGAACAGGTGGCAGACGATTGAAAATCTTTCTACCATCCGATCTTTACAACTTTTTTTTCCTTTTGTCCGTTCTACATTGCCGGACTCAAATCCACAGGGTGAAATTAACCCTGGTTAGGACGGTTGGGTTTCGGAGTTGCAGTGGTAGAATTTATCGGTTGTATAGCAATTTCCCTTGTCTTACAATATTGTTATTCAAAATACGCGGGAGGCGGAGAATCGAAAAGTAAAAGGGATGTTTGGGAAAAGTAAAAATATGTTTTGGGATGTACGCCTGTGGGTAGCCACGTAACAATCAGTGTGGACGTGGCATAATAAGTTTTGTGGTTTTCGAATTTGTGCCAGATTAATAAGAGCTCAGTTCTGCCCGTGCCTGAATTCATCTGCGTCTTCCTTCGCTTCTGCTCAGAAGGTACCTGTATCAACTCTATCTCGTCATGATTTCTTCCTTTCTCCCAATTAAGCGGTTACTACTGGAAAGAATAAAAGAAAGGCAAGAATTTGGCTTATGAGTACATAAATAAAGGAATTAGGGCAATTGTGCAGAGATCAAAAACTTTTAGGAGCAATACTGGCGAGGATTTTTGCTTATGAATACATAAATAAATTTCTACTACTCGAGAGAATAAAAGGAATTAGGGCAACTGTGCAGAGATAACAAGTTTCAAAACCTTTTAGCAGCAATAATGGCGAGGATTTTGCTTATTAATATATAATAAATTGTTACACGCACATTCATAGACCAGATTGTTGCGTGTGGCCTCCAGATGCTTCAAAAGCGGTCGCCCTTCGTTGTCCTCGTCGTCTGTGCATTTTCTCAATCTGCCAAAGGAAATAAGCATGTCAGAGCCCCTGCATTAAAATAAGACGAAACCATGAGTTGTAAAGGTTTGCAGCTTCAGTAAATAGAGTATAATTTTTGTGTTTTTTTCATCGGTACAGACTTGACGGGGTTCGACCCTTGAACCCGCGGCGAGATTTATTTATTCGTTGCCAAGTTTGCAATAATTTGTGTGTTTTTCTGTTCATTCTTTATGGATTCCCACCGCAATTTCTTAACTACAGAGGACCAGCTGTTAAGGAAAGCGTAGGCAGTTTTATTTTTCATAATCTGCAAAACAAAGGACTAAAGGTCTTTTTCAACAAGAACTCAATTCAAGTTGGGGATAACATACCTGAAACAACTGAAGCAGCGATTCGCTCAACGTATGTTCATGTTGTCATATTTCAAATATCCTAGTAAGTATTAATTATATTATAATAAATAAAATGTTTACTTGTTCTCTATGAAGCATAGTTTGTAATATATAAATAAAATATTCATATTATCAAATATATTATGTTTACTATAAATAATTATAATATAATAAGATTAAATTATCATATGTATTATAATTCTATGTATTATAATTGCATGTTAATAATAAAAAAATATAAACTACTATTAAATTATTAATATACATTACAATATATTTATCATACATAATTATAATATAATAATTTTTTTCAATTTAAATTGATAATGTCACCAATGATGTCTAGCATTATTAAATGCTAAAATATTAGAATTAAAGAAAAAATAAATATTATTAAAATTATATTTTGGGGTACCATTACATACTAAAATTACTAGTTTTTAAATGTTTGAATGTTAGTCGTTATTTTATTAGTCCTCAATTCTTTTATTTTTTAAATCTTTAATACTTATTTTTATTTTATTTTTAGATTTTTATAAATATGTTTTAATATTAAATGTTTCAAAACTTCCTATTTTTATTTTGTTTTTAAACTTTTACAATATTTATTATTTTAAATTTTTAAGTGTTTTTTCAATTTTTAATATATAATAAATAATTGTAAAGATATATAATATATGCATAAAATGCATTATAGATATTAATATAAAATATATTAATATTATATATTGATATTATTATATTATGTTATGTTATGTTATAATATCGTATAAATAATATAAAATATTTTTGTTTTGTTTCCAATTGTATTTAAAAAAAAATAGATTTTGACGGTAGATAAATAAAAATTCCCAGTTAAAATAAAATAATTATGACATAATAAATTAAAATAAATTTTCAATTCAAAAAATTATTTGCAGCTAATGTTAACTACATTTGTTTGTAACTAACTTTAACAACACTTGTTAGCAACTCATGTTAACAATGTGTATTACCTCCCTCTCCCATCCCATTTCTCCCATCTCTAGGTTTGTCTATAGGTGAAGATGAAAACATGAGATGCAATAGTGATAATTGGGTTTGAATCTCCATAGGTAAAAATAGTATGGAAGAGTGTATGGAAATGTTGGCATGCAAAGGACGAGGAAATGTTAGTATGCAAAGGATTGGGAAATGGAAGTAAGTGTGCAAAAGGAGAAATAAATGAGAAGGAGAAACCTGTAGACAAGAATGAGAAGGTTATAAAGATGACTAGATAGTTCAAACTTTTGTGGCAATGAATAGAAGGGAGGAAGAGGAAAGAAATACTAGAAAAATAGATAAGAACCTAGGAACAAAATCTAAGGGAAACATTGCATGAGTTTCAAACTTGTACATAAAATTTGAAAGTATACAAAATTAATCAAGGGAGTGAGAATGTGAGAAGTGCAAGATTAAGAAAATTTTGCATAATGTTTAGATGAGAACATGAAGTTTAAAACTGTACAAACTAAGGGAAGGTAACAAAGTGAGAATTTTCTCTAATATTTTTGTAAAACATCTTTTAGTGAAGATTAATTTTTTTGGGAGGTCTCATTTTATTTATTTTATCAATAGATTGAGATCTTTGAGCAAAGGTAACCTTCAAGTGAAGGTCTTTTTTAATTATTGAAAGGTTGATAGTGAGGAATCTTTTATATTATTTTGACGACCCAACATAATATTCAAATAGAGGTACTTTTTATCAAAGTAATATTTGTGCAAAGTTAAAAAATTTGATCAAAGGTTCATTTTCTAGAAAGTCCTTTGATCAAAGGTTCTTGGCTAGCCTCTTGAACCATCTACCTCGAATTGTTCTTGAAGATTCTATAGGTTTATTGCAATATTTTTCTTTCTACATAGTACACTAGTGTGGATGCTTTTATAGTGAGAGACCTAGGGAGAGATGACAAAGAGGGGAAGAGAGGTAACATACCTAGAAAGGGAGAGAAATTTGAGATGGAGTTTCAAGGAGGAAGGGGAAGACATAGATAGATAGGGGGAGAAAGATAAGAAGAGGCCTAGATAAATTATAAAGAATGGAGAACGAGAGGTGGAGATAGATAGAAGTACGGTGAACCCACAATAGTGGGTTACACTTTTTTGCCTAAACGGACACTGAACTCGACATTTTGAAAAAAATAATTTAGATTCGGATGCATATTGTCGTTAAACCATTTGGAATAGGAAGATGAAGTAAATTAGAGTCTTTTAGGATTTTCTGTCTAGATTCTAAAATTGCTAAGTTGCTGAAAACATCATTTTCAAAAAGTTACATTGTTTTCATAGAGCATTATTTTTTTTTCTAAAATAAATATCAATGTGATTCTTTTGAATTTAGTTTTTTAACATCCATATAGAGGGCATGCAATTGGTTTGACAATATTATCATGATTATTTCATATTTTATTAACATTTGAAGTTTACTAAACCATAATTTTGACATACCTTGACTACATAGCTTATAACTTGTCGTGTATTTCTCTAATTTTATTTTAATTTTTTTTTATAGAAAAAGAGCTTCAATACCTAGGGTATAGATATTTTTTAGAATTTTTTTTTCTCTCATTTACTATTTTTCCATAAGCATCAAACATAGAGGTAGACATACGGTGAAATATCTATGTTTAGTAAAACTAAAAATACAAAGTCATAATAAAATTAATATATATTAACATTATAATGATTGGAAAGATTTTTCTCAGTAGTACCTTACTACACAGATAGGTTTGTCAAATGGATTCATTTGATTTGCCAAAAGATGAAGTTGAAGTGATTTTTTGTCAACATTTTAATAGGTGCAAAGGAGACTCCATTGTAGGTATGAATGAGGAGTATAGATGTTATATCAATATTTTTTTAATCTAACAGGCTTTGAGCTAACCATTTATAATTAATTCCTTCAAACTGAACCTCTCAAGGCTTAAGTCATCATATTTTATTAAAAATGTGTTATTTCAACAAAAATCGGCATGTCTAAAAAAGTGTAACCCACTATTGTGGGGTCACCCAGTATCAACATTGGAAATACTCTAAAATTTATGTACCATAAACCTTGTACCATCAATCTTGCACCATGAACCTTATGTAGAGAGGGAAATGGAGAGATATAGAAAGGTGATGAGAGAGAGAAGAGGAGTGAGGAGGAGGGGGGAAGAGTAGATGAAGAGAGAGAATTAGACATGGGATTGATAGAGAGGTGAGAAGCCTAGAGGGGGAGAGGGACATGAGAGACGTAGATGGGGAAATGGAGAGGTGAGATATATGGAGGGGGACAAAGAGAGGTGGTTAATGATATATGGTTAGAGAGGTGGATATCTCATCCCAAAATATAGTAATATAGTGCATATATATGAATCACATATTTTAACCACACTAAGGAGGGCTAAAATGGTCTTAAAAAGGACAAAAAGAAAGTGAGCTTACTTTTTAAGATTATACATGAACTAAGTTTTTACAAGTTGTAAAATACATTGTGCAGTTCAACCTAAAACTTCATATCTAAAATGTAATCATGTTGAGGTGTGTGTGCCTCTTTTACCTAAAATGATTATTTTGATATCTTTAACTTGGGATACTATTGAATCAAATAAGAAGAAAATGTACATCTCACCAACCACATGATATAAGTTTATGTAGGTTATACATTGCAATGTGTAGTTCAACCTAGAACTTTATATTTGCAATGAAATATCATTGAGGTGTGCATATCTACCTCAAGAGAAAGGATCTGATATCCAATGATTAATTTGAGGTGAAATCAAATGAGAAAAAAGTACATCTTGACCAAGTTTCATTGTGTTTCAAAAGACACCATTTTTTGAAACACATCTCTCTCTCTCTCTCTCTCTCTCTCTCTCTCTCTCTCTCTCTCTCTCTCTCTCTCTCTCTCTCTCTCTCTCTCTCTCTCTCTCTCTAAGGTCCTAAGAGAGAGGTCCTAAGGGGTCCTGGGATACATTAATGTGTCCTAGGACCTCCTTACAACCCTTATGAATCCTACGATGTAGAGAGGGCTACTAAGGAGTCATAAGACCCCTTAGGACCCGTTAGGACACCTTACCATACATATTAGGGGTCATAATAGGTCCTAGGACATATTAATGTGTCCTAGTGTATGGTAAGGGGTCCTAAGGGGTTGTAATGGGTCCTTGGACACATGAATGTTTCCTAGAACCCCTTAGGACACCTTACCATACATCTTAGGGGTCCTATAGAATCCTAAAGCATCACAAGTGATCCTATGACACATTAATGTATCCTAGGAGCCCTTAAGATCCTTGATAACCCCTTAGGAACCTTCACCATATACCCCTTACAATACACTAGTATATGGTAATGGGTCTTAAGGGGTCTTAGTTTTTCAAGTATAAAAAATTAATGTGTGCTAAGATCCCTTAAGACCCCTTACGATCCCTTAGGACTCCTTAAGACCACTTACCATACACTGTGGTGCAGGAGCACTTAGGACCTATGCTAAGTGCCCTACCTCATTTTTGGCTTCTACTAATCCTATCCAGATTAGGGGGTTACTAAATAATCCATGAGATTCTAAGAGATGTGAGGTAATTAGTATGAAAGGTTAGTTTATTTGGAGTTAGTTAAGCTTGGTATGAGAGCTCAATTTTCCCTAGGAGCTAGTATAGTCCTAGTAGGGGTAAAAGAGTTCCAAAGTTGGAAAGGACCTCAATATGTGATGAAATGGCTAAATTAAGCCTCATTTAGCTTTAGAAGTGTTTTTCACAATAGTTTAGGTGATTAGGAGTCATCTAGGAATGTGGAAGAGCATGTAGGACAAATTGCTAAAAAGTTTCTCAAAAGTTGTCATAACAACTTTTTGTTCTAAAGTGACCGACTATGGAATTAGGTCTAATGGAGGTCATAACCAAAAAAAAATGGTGACAAGAAGCTATTTAAGATTCAAATGGATCAAATATCAAGGTTGGTGAATTTTATTAATTAATGGCATTAAGCAATAAGAATTATGTGACAGATAGTTAAGGCATAATCCATTATTTCTTTGCAACAATAGAGGATAATGGATTAGGTTTTTATTTTTATTATGGGTGTTTGGTATGAATCATCATTTTTTTTCAATTTCATATTGATTTGTGCATTTCTATATAGTTTAAATAGCTTAGGTGTAATATTTTCATTTCAGCGAGTTCATTAGCCTGTATATAGCTAAGTGTCGAAACATGGCTCCCCCATTAAATCCCACTGCGTGTTCATCATAGCCTATTGGGACATGGAAGTGGAGAACATCTAAAATGCACATATCCAAGTAGGAGGTCTAGTAATGATTTTGGCCATTTTTTTAACCTTACTCTAGGGGAGGATAGTCATTTCCCGACTAGGAACAAGGAGGTGAATTATAAGTTTGTTTGTAGGGGTGACTATGAAGATTGAATCAAAGCCTTTGGAGATGAGAATGGAGATAAAATAGATCCTTGATGAAAAGCTAGAGGCTTGACCAATCCATTTGGAAAACATATCCATACTGTGAAGAATGAGCTCCTAAAAGCCATTAAAACCCCCACTAAACCCCCTAATTGAGATAGGGTACTATACGAAGGATTAGGAACCAAAAAATATCTTAGGATTTCCTAAATGACCAAAGAATCCATGATTTTTTGGGGAGGTCCTTTGAGATCAGTTTGCAAGAAAGCCTAAAAATTGAGATTAGGAGACCTAATTGGGGGCTCAATGGCTACAAGACCAATATAGGCAATTTGATGAGATCGGTAAGGAAGTGTTGAGAATAGCTTGATAAAATGTGTCAATAATGAATAAAGACAAAAAAATTATTACCTCCACACCCCTTCAAGACCCACCACTTGCTTAGGAGGTAGAGTACACTTGGGAGAATGGAAGAGAGTATGAGAAGAGAAGGTACACTTAAACATTGTGTATCATCTTAAAATGGAAGAACTTCCATGTTAAGAGTGTTTAGCCCTTCAAGTGAGTGGTCTAGGTCATGCCAAGCACCTAGAATCATCTCTTTACTTAGATCATACTTGTTCTCCTCATTCTGCTTCTATCTGTCCCTGATTTTCACTTCATATCTGCATTTCCTAGCATTCTAGGTCAGGATTCTGAGATTTTTGACCACAAGGTTAAAGTCGACCTTATGGGGTCAAATTCGACCTCAACCCTGACCTGGTTAGGATGGACCTTGACCTTGAACTAGTCAGATGTGAGCTCATCCTTGACCCCCTGTCTAAATTTCAAATTACCTTGATTTTTGGGTGTCACGTTTCAGGGATATTTGTTTTCCCGCCTTCAGGTCGGCCATTTCAGGATTCAGAATGGTAAATCCCCAAATTGCATTTAATCTAGGTGTATTTTCTAAAGGTTAGGACCTAATTGGGATTTAATTCTCCAAGGTGGCCCCTCTAGAGGATTGTGCTGGGTAAAAGCACAATAAGTTGTCACCCTTTTAGAAAGGCAAAGGCTAACAAAATCAAACCTGATCAACTTTAATAGTATAAAAATGACATCTATGTTTGGAATTTGAAGATGATGTAAACTAATTAAATGTGATAAAATGGATGAAGTTTATGATTAATTTTTTAATAATTTTTTTAAATAATAGTTGATATATTTTTAAAATTTTTAAAGACAATTTTTTAGTTGCTGAAAAATGCTAAAAGTTAGGGGTCTATTTCCCACCAAAAAATTATATGTAAATAAATAGTTTTTCCCCTAATTTGAAAATATTTCATAGATGGCATATATAGCTAGTGCATGAAGAAATAAAAATTGGTTTGTGACCTATATTCTCTCTTTTATAACAATTCAAATTCCAAGTCACTGAAGTCGACAGTTTTCATCTCACAACATATTTTTCATAAAAAATTTACCCCAATAAAAAAAAGAAATATATATTATTGAAGATGACTCTCTCCTCTAGTGCACCATATATTTTTC
This sequence comes from Chamaecyparis obtusa, assembly GCA_027943335.1. Classification (NCBI taxonomy): domain Eukaryota; kingdom Viridiplantae; phylum Streptophyta; class Pinopsida; order Cupressales; family Cupressaceae; genus Chamaecyparis; species Chamaecyparis obtusa. The sequence goes on from BSBK01001125.1 coordinate 841,083, forward strand.
AAATTTAATTAATATGATTTACTATTTTTCTCTTTCTCTGAATCAACATCTCCTTGACTATTAAAATACCTACTTGCAATATTTTTTAATTACAATAAACTATGTCTAATTAAAACACTATAAAATCTATATCACGATATTCTTGATTGTGATCTCTACAAAAGGGTAATTTTTTTATTTTAAAAAAAAATATCATTAAAAAGATTAGGACTTATTGAAATGCCACTTTTCTGAAATAATTTTATGTTTCTGGTAATTGGACCCAAAGTGGTATAAAACATGCATTTAATAGATATTTCCAATTGGAAAAATTAAAGCACTTATCTAACTTAGCTAGAATGAATCTAGCTAGACCATATGTTTGACCAAAATCAATTTTTAGTTAGAAATACTAAAATTCAGCTGTGCTGATAAGTTAACCTAAAAGGTGACATCTGATTGTCCTTTTACCCTGCCCTAGTTCACTATAAAAGGAGGCCTTCCTCTCTCATTTTCACATCTCATCTCTCATTTTCTTTCGCCATCAAGCAATCAAGTTTTGCTATATCCTCTCTAAATCTCTCAAGGTGATCAAGCAAGCATTCAAGTCCTCTTCTCTATCCAAGTTCTCCATTGAAGATCAAGGATTCAAGCAATCAAGCCATTGAAGGGATTTGGTTCAAGCATTCAAGATTCATCATTCAAACCCTAGATCTAGCCATCATGATGGTGTGATCTTCCTTCAAGATCCTTTTGTTCATCTTCAAGATCTATTCATTCTTCGCTCAAGGTGGATTCCAAGCATACAATCATGGAGGTTTGATTTACATTTATTTATGTTATGTTCAAGCTTTCATATTAACATACTTGATTACATTTCAAATACAATTTGCATATCTATTGAATATCATAGCTTCATTGTTAGATCTACTTCTACTACTTGCTAGCATTATGCATTTCAATTTCAATATTACAGTTAATTCCAAACTAGGGTTTGACCAAGGAAAACCCCTCAAACAAACAAAAAAAACTATTTTTCTTGTAGGTATAGGTGTGAAACTATGGATCTGAGCTTCGATTTGGATAACCTTTTCATCGAACTTCTGAGATCTGAGAAAAAAATCAAAGTCAACCTTTAGAATAAAAATGTAGCCTATTGGGAGTTCCCTTTGATCTTCAACTTGCAGATTTATACTTCGATGAATAACTTAATATAACTCTAACTCTATCACCACTCCAAAGTCTACAAGGAAGAGGGCCAATTAACAAGGATTAGAAGAGATCCTCCTACACTTTGAGCCTAAGTGCTCAAGCAGGTGTACCCTTGACTCACTTCTCCAAAGGAGTCTCAAAATAATATACAACTATACTCTTTACCAATTGATTGAATATTTTATCATTTGAATGTGTGTGTGATTGGTGATGATGATGGACTGCTTCTAGAGAAAGGATTAGTGCCTTAACTAGGGCATAGAGTCATCTAATAGTATATATCAACCGAAGACCTTAACTCAAACACAAATGAATTCAAGATAAGTGCTTTGCCTATTATCCCTCTCACACACATATCAGGATATCAAATTCTTATCAAGCCATGAACTCACTGAGACCACTTGAAAGACTTTAATCCTAACTTTGTTAGGAACTCAAAGATAATCTCAAAGTACTCTTTTTTAACCATATACTAACCCACTTTGTGAAGTTAACATATATGAGCTCAAGAACAAAACAAAAAGACATACACCACTATGAGATTGGAATTCAACTATGCTCTCATTAAGACTTCTAGAATCGATATATTATCAAACAACAAAATACCAAAGAAACAGACCCAAAATCCGGGCTCTCCTTACTCAGTATAATACCATCAACAACAACCTGGGACCAAAGAAAGTTTTGGAACCGGCACTAAGTCAAAATTTTTGCAATATATACTCCGTAGTTATCTTGGAAACCCAACATAGGTTGCAACAAGCTATGAATGACTAGGGTTAGGGTTTCAACCACTAAACCCATTAGAAACAGTTACAAATTAATTGCCAGGGGAGAAACCAAGGAAATCAGGAGAAAGAAAATCCTGGAGCAATCCCAATCATGATAAATCTCACCGAGGACGTACTAAAAATCATAAAAACACATAAAATGTCAACCCTTTTCAGCCACCTACAACATGCCTCAAGCACAAAGAACACAGTATAGACCCCTACAGACGATCAAAGAACACCCTGGAGCACACTGCAACAGCAAGCGCCACCAAACAAATCAAATCTAGTCATCAAATCATTCAATTTCGGTCCTTTCTATCACTGAGAAACCCTCTGTAAATTCAAATTTGAAAATAAATGGCTACCTCCAAACGACAACAGCAAATCGGCAGTCTAAATTGAAAATCAGGTTAACTTTAAGTCATGGTCGTTAGATCCTCCCTTTTTGTGGTCTTTTATGATTTAACCTTACAAGGAATCCTGGTTTACATTTAGTAACCATGTGACAATGCTTTTCTTATTCATGGAAAGAAAACCTGACTCATCACTTAACCCCGCGAACTAGTGAACAAAGGAGAACACCTGACCTTAGTCCCACATTTGGCCAACTAGCGACAAGAGGCTTTCCGCCAATTCGTGAAAAACTTTATCTATCTGCCAAAAAGTTTAGTGATTATGTGAACACTTATTCACTAAACTGTTAAAACATTTAGAGAACTACCACTATTTCACACAAATGAGTGAAGCCTTTATAAATTTGTCAACCGCTAAAACTTATCCCAACCACCAAAAGACTAAGAAACTTTAACCGGGCCCGCATCAGGAAGATCGACAATTATCTGAAGTTCACATAGACCTCCAAGATTCTTTTAGATTACACGCCCATCATCAAATGAAGAATCTTCTCCCTTCCCTGACAACCCTCTAACATTGGATGAAATCAATGACCGTTGCAAGATCTTAAGCCTCTGACACATTCAATGAGATCATACACCATTCATCAATTTACTGACAAGATCAGGACCCTCTAACATGCCCGAGAACTAGGTCCCATTGATAGCTACCAATGTGTTAATACATGGACCAATAGAATATCGCCAACTATGCATACATGTCAACGGACCCACTTACAATCTTTAGGATAATCAACGACTATCACTATATCGCTACGCTAAAGGTCGAGCATGTTTCACCAATTGTATAATGATAGCCACAACATTAAAATGAACTTTAACTAGCCTGGACACCAAGAAAGCTGGTCCCACTAATAGGATTCCACCGCATACTATGTGGACCAATAAAATACTACCAAATCAATACATCTGGAATGTGGACCTGCTTGAAGGAAAGGGTACATCATCAGGAAAGATCAACGATCGATGCAAGATCTCAAGCTTCTGATAAAGTCTATGAGAACTTACGACCATCAGATGGAAATGTTGTCAGAAGACCGGGCCCAGAAAATAACGTGAACACGTGACCAAAGAGGAGAGACCACCATGCCAAATCGCACACCGTTAAGAAATAAGCCACTAAGAACATGAGAATATGCGAACACAGTGTACACCCTATCGTCAGAAGAATAGGTTAACCGCCAGGAAACTTGGAGAACTAGTGACAAGCAAGTAATCGCTAGTTCGCAGAATGAAAAGATAATACTACTAGGCAACAAGCGAACAAGCAACAAGCCGGGGAAGAAATATGCACATGAAAATTAGGACTTTTAAGTTACCCAATAAATGTAATAAAGAATTAGAATAGGGCCAGGGTATTTTTTTACCAATGGCTAGTTTTTTGAAAGTTTGAATAAAGGGGTCTAGCCAGAGACATGAAAAATGACATAGAGACCAAGGGAAAGACAATGAAACCATAAATTTTTTTACACGTGCTAACAGTGGCTCTTTTTGGGGATGCATGCCTCCTGCAGGCATAGCAAGGACTTGGAATCACTGGTTAAAGCAAACCACCTACTGGACAAAATTTTGAACAACTGAGAGCCACCGGGCAAAACCCAAGAATAGGACAAAATAGGACAGGGGCAAGCAACTATTTACAGAATATACAATTTATAGAAACCTAACTACTGTTCATGGAAAATAAAATACCTTCAATTGAAGTATTTCTTCAAGAATTGTCCATGAACTGGCAATTCTTGAGCTTCACCATTTAATTCCTTGACAATATATGAATCTTGGCCCCATTTCTCATGAATTAAATATGGCCCTAGCTAAATGGGATCAAACGTACCATTTTTTCCTTTATCTTCCAATCTGGCATTCCAAACTAACACCAAATCACCAAGCTCAAACTTCCTGTCAACAGTCTTTTTATCATACAAATTCTTAACCTACAACTGTAATTTGGCATTTCTTGCAACTGACTCTCTTCTAGTCTCATTCAACCTAACGAGGTCCTTAATTCTTAACTGCATCTCATCATCTATGTCATCATCATATAACTGAACAAACTTGTACATTTCCAATAAATTATTCTATGGCATCCTTGCATGTATCCCATATACTAGGTCAAATGGTGCACAACCAATTGCCCTCTTCATAGTTACCCTATTAGCCCATAGAGCTAATGGCAGCTTTGAAGTCCATGCTCTCTTATTCTTTTCAAGAATCCTCTTTAGAATCTTAATCAAACTCTTATTAGTAGATTCTACCTATCCATTTCCTTATGGCTGATAAGGTGAGGAATTAGAAATCTGAATTCCTAAACCTTTGCAAAAGTCCTTATATTTAGCAGACCTAAAGCACATTGCATTATCACTTACTATTCTCTCAGGGCAGCCAAACCTTGTAATAATATTATTCATCAGAAAATAAATTACCACCCTACTAGTTGTATTTCTTGTAGGTATAGCCTCTACCCACTTTGTAAAGTAATCAGTGGCAACTAAAATCCATGAGTGTCCTCCACTTGACTTGTTTGGTATCTCCCCTATGAAATAAATTCCCCATTGTTGGAAAGGAGCCTGAAATTCTACTGGTTTTAATGGCACATTACCTGAAAATTTGAGCTTACCAAAGAACCTTTGACAAGCATCACACCTCCTCACCAGCTATTCTGCACCCTTGAAGATTGTGGGCCACAAAAATCCTGCTCTCAAGATTTTATGAGCAGTTGTTTTACCCATATAATGTCCACCACAAATCCCCTCATGCATTTCTTTCAACAATACTTCAGCTTGACTCTCATCAACACACTTTAAAACTACACAATCTAAATTCTTTCTATACAATTTACATTTCACAATTACATACTTAATGGCCTGTAATTTCAAAGTCCTCTTCTAATTATCATTCATCTCATCTGGACATTTCATATTCCTCAAGTAATAAATAATATCTTGATACCAATCAAAATCATCCATATCACATGTGTAATCAATTTCAGAATGATTTACCTGATTTGCATCAAGATTGGATTGAGCCATCAGTTTTGCCAATCCTTGTCCTCTAACCAAATTAGTAATTTGGATCTCAACATTGAATTCTTGGATCCTATTGATCCATCTACATCTTCTTCCAGACACCTCTTGCTATGAGAAAATATCCTTCACATCTGCACTTGCCACAAAAGCAATCACAACTGCCCCCATCTAGTAACACCTAAAAGCCTTGACTACCTTCACAAGTGCATAAGCTCGTTTCTCATTTATGTCATACTTCAATTTTGCAACCTGTAAAGATTACTAAAAAATGCAATAGGTTGCTCAAAACCATCTTTATTCTTTTGTAACAAAAGTACAACAATAGTGTGAAAAGATGCAAAGGAAAAGATGTGCATTGGGACATTATAATCAGGTGCCTTGAGCACTCGTGCATCTTTGATAGCCTGCTTGATATTTTTGAAAGCCTTGTCAGGCTCACCCTCCTAATTGATTGCAGATCCCTTCTTCAACATCTTAGAAATAGGTCTAGTAACCTCTGCAAAATTTGTCACAAACCTCCTTAAGAAATTGACCTGACCAAAGAAGGACTGAATCCCTTTAACATTCTTTGGTCTCTAAATTTTATCAATGGTTGTTACCCTCTCAGGGTCAATTATCACTCCTTGCTTCCCAACTAAGTGGCCAAGTAACTTACCTTCCATGACACCAAAAGCACATTTCCTTGGGTTTAATGAAATACCCAATTCCAAGGCCCTCACAAATATTTTTTCTAAATGAATACAATAGTCTTCTTCCTTCTTGGAATAGGTAGTTAAATCATCTTGATATACATTAAGGAAATCATTTATAAAATCTAAAAAGGAAACATCCATTGCCCTCTAAAAAGTAGCACCAACATTCATGAGACCAAAAGGCATTCTCACATAAGCATGTCCCCCAAGGTGTTGTGAAAGATGTCTTGAACTATTCTAATTCGTTAACAATGACCTAATTGTAACCAGAGAAACCATCCATCATAGACATTAATTCTAATCCGGTTACTCTCTGCAACATAGCTTCCATGTTAGGCAGACAATAGTTATCCTTTAATGAGCTGATGTTCAAATTCTTGAAGTCCACACAAGGCCTGATGTCACCATTCTTCTTTCTCACAGGAACAAAATTTGAAACCCAAGAAGAGTGCCTTATAGGGTTGATAATGCTAGCATATCTCAACTTCATCAACTCTTCTTGCATATTGGGTGCCAAAGTAGGATTAATAGGCCTTTGTTTTTGCCGGAAAGGTTTAGCATCTTCTTTCAATGGAATAATATGCTGAAACAAATCTTCTCTGTAAACCTTTAGATCATCATATGACCATGCAAAAACATGCTTAAATTTTATTAACAATTCAATCAAATGTTTCTTTACCTTTTGAGATATATCTCTACCAATGTATACCCTCTTAGGTGCTTCATGTGTTCTAGGATTTATCTCCTCTAGATCAGCATGATCTTCTCTTTTGATATTCTTTTGAACTCTATTCTAATTATCAAAGATAGTCTCCAAGACAACAAGCCCCTTGGGCACCTTGTTAGTCCTAAGTTGAATAACTTCATTGCAAAAGACAACCTTTCTTCCTTCTACTAACTCAACCAAGGCTGAGCAATCAAATTCCTGACCATGATACTGATCCTCGCAACTCATAAACTTCAAGATATCATTATCATCATCAAAAACTTGCCAATTCTCAATATTGTCTGGTATACTAGGCCTAGCCTAAATTTCAACTTTAGAGATACCAGCAAATGTAATATCATTGGGATTGATTGCTATATTGGCTAAGAAATCAGCCATCTTATTATTACTCCTATCCTTCCATTCAATATTGAAGGCATCAAAATGTTCAATCAAATCCCAAACTGCATTCCTATATTGTTTTAGCCTTTTGTTCTTGGAAGCATATACTGACTTGACTTGGGACACCACCAATTCTGAATCACCAACAACACTTATGCACTTAATACCATGTTTTTGTGCCAACCTCAATCCTAACAATAATGCCTCATATTTTGCTATATTGTTGGTACAAAAGAAATTCAATGTGAAAGAAAATTTGTAGGTGTTTCCTTTAGGAGAAATAAGTAGAATACCTACTCTTGCTCCATCCTTGCAATTTGCACCATCAAAGTACATTACCCACAAATCACCCCTCATAGAATTAACACTTACCTCAATAGAGATAGGTGACAAAATAGGTTCCTTCTCAAGTATAGGGATGTCTGCCCTAAAAGCATTAATATCAGTATCCACAAAACATGTAGTTTCATTGTCAATATTCCTTTCAATCATGTGGCATACTCTTGGCTCTTGCTCAATCTTGACAAACTGATCATCAATCTTGAAAGTGGCATAGGACAGATCACACTATAGACTTCCACCCATGGCAGCACTCCACCTTCTAGATAGTAGCATCCCATAATGAGGAGGGATGTCCACCACCAAAACACTCATTGTTAGCTCTTTCTCTGGATATGCCGCCAGCCTATATGGCATTGCATTGATAGTCCCAATAACTGGTACCTCCCTCTGATCCATTGCACAACATCTGCCCTAGACTATCTCAACTTTAAGGCCCAAATTCTCCATGATTTTGAAAGGCATGACATTATTAGAGGCACCACTATCAATCATACAATTCCTTAACTTCATTCCATTCACAAGAACACTTAAAAAGAATGGATCAATATTTTCAAGGTTGGCATTGACAGAACTGTCCAAATATATAGGAGGAATTTGAGACACAATTCCTTGAGCAGTAACACCTTTCAAGCTTTATCCTAAGATCCATTGCATGCAACATCATTGTTATGAACATTATCTACCCATGCAATAGCTCTATCTTTGTGTTCAGGGATCCTCAACAATTCTAACAATTGAACCTTAACTGTAATTTGGGACAATACAGATAACATATCAATAGGAGCAGAAGAAGGAATTTCAATCTGCATTGCTTTATTATCCTTTTTCTTATCTAATACATTAGGTGTATTGGGCACCCTCATTTTTTCAATCTTAGCCATTGTATTAACTAGCTTCTCAATTTCACCATGTGATCACCTTTTGATTTGTTCTCATTAAGCTCTCTAGAGTTGGTACTCTTTATAAATAATCCTACGGCTTTCTCATTTGTATTCCTTGCCACCATGCCTCTGGTTTGCACTTGGAAAATCATTTCTGTAGTAATCCTATCCATCTCTTCTCTAGAAGGTCTTCTTAAATTTACTGGCTCAGAAGAAGAGTTCATGCTACATGTCTCCTTATCTCTGTCTTCACTATTAGAAAATACCTCTTGATGAAAAAGGGCCTGATTTTGTCTCTTCACATTTACATCTGCCTCATAAAAATCAGAATTATCTTCATATCCTAGATATGAAGTAGCCATGTTGCTTCCAACATCATCTTGATCTTCTTCTTGATCTATCTCCTCATTGTCACAATCCTGATTTGTAGCCATAGAATGTGCAACCACACAATGCTCTACAGAATGAGGGGACTGGCATGCAACACACCAAGGTATGCCCTCCATGACATTTATTGAAGCTTTTTGTAGAGGGTTAGGGACACCTCTATCATTGTTTCCTCTTGCAGCAGGGACAATAGGCTTGCCATCCTTCCATTGTGTGTTGTAGGGGTAGTTCTACAATCTACTATGCTTATTGAAATTGTTGTTCAACTGAGGCTTTTCATTGGTAGGAACACTGATGTTCCTATTTGTAGGTTCCTTTAAATCTTTCAATGCATTGAGCACCTTATCCAATTTATTTTCCTCTTGCCTCCTAGTTCCAACATTCTTATCATTTTCTTTTTTGTATTTCTTATCCCCAAACAACTTAGGGTCATCTCTCTTCCCACCCAATTTCCCTGATATTTTCATATTATTCTCAATATTGACAGTAATCCTAAAAGCATCCCTCAAAGTTCTTGGTTCTTTGTCCCTCAAAAAGTATCCCATCTTTCCATCAAATGCATTGAAGTATGTGGTCAGACAGACATTGTCATCTAACCACATAACTTGGAACAACTTATGCATACCCTTCTAAAATCTCATGTTGAATTCAGCTACAGACTCATTTGAATTTTTCCTTATGGTATTTAATTCATTCAACATGAAACTAGAATTAGGCCTATCACCATACTACTCTTTAAAATATCTCTCAAAAGAATCCCAAGTATTAATACATTTATCAGGAAGTCTCTTAAACCAATCTCTAGCATCCTCCATTAGAGATTGAAAAAATAATTTCATGACTACATCCTCATGTTCTACCTCATAATCAACAAATAACCTAAGATGCTCCTCACAACTAATAGCATTATTACCAGAAAACTTAGGTACCTTATCTCTTATATCATTTGGAAAAGCATTCGGGTAACCAGGCATTCCATCAAAACTAATTTGCCTATAGCCTTCTAATTGCATAGGTCTTCTTTGAAAGCTTGAACTAGTGTTAACCCTAGGATCAACATTAGCATTTTCATCACTATCTACTTGTGCATTTTACTTCTTTCTAGGATTAGCATCTATCCAAGCAGATGAAGAAGGAATTGAACTAGTAGCATTACTAAGTGGAATAGTAGTAGTCATAGATGGCATACCTAGTTCAGTAGCAGATGGACCAAGAGCATTAGCTGATGAAGCCTTCAAGAACTGGATCTTTCTTCTCTTTTCTATAATGGAAGCTTCAATTTTAGCCTTCTCTAATTCTCTTGAAAGGTCCTCATCTTCTTTTCTTCTTCTTTTTACTTTTGTGTCCTTATTTGAATTGGGTGGTGGGACACCTGGTATTGTCAATGATCTACTTATTTGATGTCCCACCATCTTTTGCTTTTCTTTTTCACTAGCGGCAACAGTAGGCCTAGTGATCTCACACCCATATTTATCTTTAGGCAAAGGAACATAACTTTGCACTTGTCTAACCATAGGGCCCTCCTTATCAAACTCCTAATCTTGCAATAAGTGCTCTTTCTCACTCCTCAAAGCCTCAAGATCACCAAAGACATCATGTTGCAAAGTCTTAGGAGCAGAAGCAAGCATCTTGTTTCTCTCCTTCATTTCATTAATCTTTCTAAGGAGAGACTATCTTTCTCTTAGAGCATTCACCTTCTCAGGCTCTCTCTCCTCTTGTAACCTCTTATGTATGGCATCCTGCTCTACCAACTATAACCTTAGTGCATTTAAATCATTTGGGTCTACCATAATGTCATCAGAACCTGATGACACATCCATATCATAAAGATTTTGACATGGGAAGTGGACTTATCTTGGTCTCATGGGCTCTCTCTTGAAATTATCTTCATCAAGATCTAAATCAATCTCCAAACCCATCTCTCTAGCTTGTTCATCTTGTCCTGCAGGCAATGGACCCTTGTCTTGAAGTACAGCCTCTGGGGTATCATAAAATCTGTCTTCAAAGTGACCACCATCTATTCTAGAAACTCTATCATGTAAACCTTCCTCACTTGAGGAAACATGTGGTGCTCTACCTCTAGTATTTCTATGTTCTCTTATGGGACCACTAGTAGACTCACCATTCCATCTAATCCAACTCTTCTTCTCCTGTCTAAGCAATTGCTCCAGAGTGACCTCTAGATTCTTTCTGACAAAGGACCTAGTATTCCTCCTCTTGTCCATGATTTATAGCTTATAGCACTGGTTCTTAACCTCTTGAGTCGCCACCCACCTAGATGGGAAATCTTTCACTTGAATACAATAGAAAAACAAGAGTGCACTTTATAGCTTTATCTCCAAACTCTCCCCAGTAGAGTCACCATTTTTTTGGGAGTTCCCTTTGATCTTCAACTTGCAGATTTATACTTCGATGAATAACTTAATATAACTTTGACTCTATCACCACTCCAAAGTCTACAAGGAAGAGGGCCAATTGAAAAGGATCAGAAGAGATCCTCCTACACTTTGAGCCTAAGTGCTCAGGTGGGTGTACCCTTGACTCACTTCTCCAAAGGAGTCTCAAAACAATATAAAACTATACTCTTTACCAATTGATTGAAGATTTTATCATTTGAATGTGTGTGTGATTGATGATGATGATGGACTGCTTCTAGAGAAAGGATCAGTGCCTTAACCAGGGCATAGAGTCATCTAATAGTATATATCAACCAAAGACCTTAACTCAAACACAAATGAATTCAGGATAAGTGCTTTGCCTATTATCCTTCTCACTCACATATCAGGACATCAAATTCTTATCAAGCCATGAACTCATTGAGACCACCTGAAAGACTTTAATCCTAGCTTTGTTAGGAACTCAAAGATAATCTCAAAGTACTCTTTGTTTACCATATACTAACCCACTTTGTGAAGTTAACATATATGAGCTCAAGAACAAAACAAAAAGACATACACCACTATGAGATTGGAATTCAACTATGCTCTCATTAAGACTTGCAGAATCAATACATTATCAAACAACAAAATACCAAAGAAACAAACCCAAAATCTAGGCTCTCCTTACTCAGTATAATACCAGGGTAAAAGCACAATAAGTTGTCACCCTTTTACATAGGAAGAGGCTAACAACACCAAAACTAAAAAACTTCAAAGGCATAAAAGTCACATTTCTATTTAGAATTTGAAGATGATGTAACCTAATGAAATGTGTGAAATAGGATGAATTTTATGCCTATAATTTTTTAAAATTATTTTGGACATAAATTAATATTTTTTTAAAAAATTTTAAGATCTATTTTTCATGTCCTGAAAATACAGCAAATCAGGGGGTTTACCTCCCATCAAATAATTATAAGTAAAAGATTGTTTTCTCCTCCAATTTCAAAATATGTTTTAGATGACATGTATACCTAGTGCAACAAAAAGGAAAGAAGTGTTTCCAATTTATAATTTTCCCATTATAAGTATTCAAAGTACAACTTACACGAAATCAATAGTTTTTGTCTCCCGCCCCTTTTCAGCCATCAAATTTTTTTCAAAATTCAAATAAATTATATAATCTTGAAGAAGATTCTCTTCTCTAGTGCCTCATATAATTTTAAAATTTTTTTTAATTGATTTACTATTTTTTTAAATTTATCGAATCGGCGACTTCTTAAAGCTTTATATACCTACATGTAGTTTTTTACAAATTTGTTTAACATTTTCCAATTGAAATTATATAAAATTTATATTTTTAGAATTTTAGTTCCGAGATCTACAAAAGTGTAGTTTTAGTTTTTTGAAATTTTTTATTTGTAGAAGAGAAAAAAACACCACAAGTGTAGATTGTGCATTTTTGGTGTTTTTTAAGTTTTGGCTGCTAAGTTGGCATGCCACTTAGGATGACTCGGCTGAGTACCACTCGGCCAAGTCCAACTCAGCTGAATAGGACTCGGCCAAGTCCCCTAAGACATTGGTCCCTTGCGACTGGTCACGTGAGTGACCCGTCCTTTCAATCCGAAGGCTATATATGTGCGTGATATTTTTTAAAATATATATATCAATTGCGAATTTACATTCTTATTTTAGGATGTAAGGATATTTTGAAGCAATGAGTCATTCTTTTGGGGAAGTTACAAAGAAATTTTGATTTCGAAGGAGTTTGAAGACAAGTTTTTCAGTGACGAAATAGTAAAACAATAAAAAAAATCTTGCTTAGATATTTGAGCAATGGGAAATAAAAGGACTAGAACAAGGAAGTATGATCGTAAAAGAGATGACCAAATGAAAGGTCATACGAAATGTGTCCAAGAGCAACTAATGGATTTTGAAGAAGAACCTATCACTGTAGAAGGTGCAACTCAACTAGGGGAGGATATTGGTAGTAGTCGAAGTATACATTTTTTTTCTACAATGCAGAATTTGATGGACATGAATGAGGAATCACTTATTAGTCAAATTGAATTGGAACACCTGGTACCTAAAAGCACTATTAAATTACATCTCAAAAATATGTGGATGGAATATTTTGAGAGTAAATCTTTGGTGGGAAAAGCACAATTGTTTGCAAAGTTATTCAAGAAAAAAGAAATGACTCCGGTTTTGGAGTTGTTGGGTATTGATAATAGGAAAGTTGGAGGAGGTAAAGTAAAAGAGACAATAATTCAAAATGTACAAGATGCACTGAATGTTGTTAACAGGGCAGATCATAAAGGACCAGATTCAAATGCAGCAGGAAGAGCCTTGATGACTATGATAACTAGTAAGAAATTGACACATAAAAATCAAGTTCGAGCAATTTTTGATTTACGCAACGTATCTCGAAGAACTATACAGAGATATATTAGGAAGAGAAATATGTTGGATATGAATATTGAAAAGAATTGGGTATAAATTTGTAGACTTCCCTGTAAAGATAGAATTTTTGAAGATGTAAGAAGACGGGTCATTGATTTTTGGACCAACCACTCTCGTGTTTCTTCCAATAGAAGGGACACTATACAAATGGATGATGAAGAAACCAGTATGAATATTTCACATCCAAAACATTTTGTCGATACTACACAAAGTGAATTGTTTGAAGCATTCAAGCATGAATTTTCAGATGTGAAAATATGTCAGAGAATGTTTGAGATGTTGCGCCCGTGCTTCGTACGCATAAATAGGGTTTGTGAAACATGTTGTTGTCAAAATCATGTTGAGTTTCACTTATACTTGCAATCATATAAAAGGGTTATGGCAATACTTAATCTAGGTATGGTTATTGAAAGTACAATAGAATTTGTAAAGTCCATTTTATGTGATAAATTAGAAGATTCAGATGAATTTAATGTCCAGTGTATAAAAAATGAATGCAATAATTATGGAAATTTGCAGCCATTTCCTTTACAATTTGATAATATTGATGTTACAACACTAGTCCAGTGGAAGAGATTTGAATATGAGATATACGAAATGAAGACAGGAGGTGAATAAAAAAAAATTACATTAAAGGAGAGTGAATTACCATACCTTCAATTCATGGACAGATTTTGATCTATGATTTATCCACATATCCAACATTGTCATGGTGCACGATGGCAAGCTAAACAGTTTCGTGATTCCAAAAATTGTTTCCCACTTGGTTGTATTCTTTTAATTGTAGATTTTGCGGAGAACTATACATTTTCCCCTCAAAAGGAGCTCTAGACTCAATATTATCATTTTGATCAAGTTGCAATATTTGTGCATGTGACCTATAGACATGCACAATATGATTTGGATGGGATAGAATCTGGTATAGATCAAAATGAACGCATTATCATCAAGGAGGTTCATTTCTATATTAGTGATGACAGGGTTCATGATAGGAGCTACGTGGCTCATTGTTTCAACATGTTTTTCAACAATTTTGTGATTCATGGGATAAATGCTTCACAACATTGGATCTGGTCTGATGGGTGTGTGGGTAAGTATGTACATGCATTCTAAATTTTCTTTTAATTTTTTTTTTGAGCATTTCTATATATATTTATGTGTCACATTTAAATACATTTTTGTATTTATTTGAATTGTAGTTCAATTTAAGTCTGCAAAAGCCTTTAATGGTTAGCTATGCAACATGCTAGACACAACGTTAAGTTTGTTTGGAACTTCTTTGAAAGTGGACATGGAAAAGGAGAGCATGATGGAGCAGGAGCATGTGTGAAGCATGCACTCCGACAACATGAACTTCAAGGTATGTGTACATACATTTGATATTCAACTTGTTTTACTTGACTAGACTATTTAAAACTTTACATTACATGTACACATGTATATATATATATATATATATATATATATATATATATATATATATATATATATATATATATATATATATATATATATATATATTATATATATATATATATATATATATATATATATATATATATATATATATATATATATATATATATATATATACATACACTAAATTGTTAAAAATATATCTCTCTAGGTAACATGATAGAGAATTCAAAGAAAATTGTTGAATGGTGTCAAAATCATTTCGTTGCTCGAGACACAAAATACAACAAACATTACTTTTGGGAAGTGATAGGTATTTATTTAATTTACTTTTATTTTTCAAACTCAAATTCATGAAACTACATATATAGGTCTGTCATGTATGTGTGTTTTAACTTGTTGTAGATCTATATATATTGCATTTCACATTTTTCATGATTTCAAACTGAGATCTATATATCAATACATCCAATCTAGATATCGATCGATCGAATCCCTACAATTGTCAATCAATTGTTGGAATTACAAGTTTGCATCAAGTGATGACTATGGGACAACACAAGCCTCCACTGATTGAACTAAGAGATAAATCATGCTTTTGTGAAGATTGTCTTAACAACAACACAATGAGTCAATGTGTTAATATTGCAAATGGATATGTTTCAATATGGGATCATAGAGTGTTAATTAGAATACCTCCTTATGAAGATGATGACAATGTCATAGACATCCATGATCCTATATATTCAGCTGACTATGAACGTGTTTCGGATTTAGTTGTTACAGGTGCGTATTTTTTATTTCTAGGTATATTTGTGATATATATATATATATATATATATATATATATATATAATATATATATATATATATATATATATATATATATATATATATATATATATATATATATATATATATATATATTATATGAACTTGAGGTTTAAATTTAACATTTACTTGTACACATAAATATAAATTGTGCAGGTGATATTTTTGCTGTGGTTGCGGATCCTAAGAATATAGAAGGTGTAGATTATTATCTACTAAGATGCACCAAGGAAAAACAGAAGTTGCTTGAAGAAGTTGTTGATGGTGATGGACAAAAATATCCGGCTGGTTCAATTGTTATTGAAGGCACCTATTATCAACAAGATAAGATCGACAAAAATGGAATTAAATTTGTTGAATACATGCGCGGAGAGAGAGTTCTACATTATAGTCACTTGGTTATAGCGATGAAATTGCAGTTTGAAACTGTGTCAAAAAAAGGGTCAAGTAAAAACCAAAAGTGGAAGTTGCCTATTGAAGAGCATGAAAATCTTTTGGAGATAATAAAGGATAGAGAGGATCCAGACTACATGTATCAGGAGCTTTAGGTTGAAGGATTTTAATTTTTGCATACTTAATTTAAATCCTATTTGAAACTTATATGTAGACATTAAATTTGATTTGAAATTTATGATTACAATGAATTTATGGATCAAGATTAAACTTGAATTGAATTTTAATTGATGAAAGTTCTCTCTCTCTCTCTCTCTCTCTCTCTCTCTCTCTCTCTCTCTCTCTCTCTCTCTCTCTCTCTCTCTCTCTCTCTCTCTCTCTCTCTCTCTCCTTCCCTTACCCTTACCCTTCCTCTTCCCCTCTCTCTCTCTCTTAGAACTAGAACTTTCAATTTACTTTCTACTTGAATTTTAATTTCAATTTATTCATTAGATTGATTAGATAAATATTAGATACATCTATATTTCTATTTTTTGTTTAGATTGATTAAATATAGGTCTATATTTGAATTGAAATTAGATTGATTCTTTTTTCAATTGATTAGAATAGATTGATTTCCTAAATTGCATACCTTTCTAGTCTAGATAAATTTCTATTTATTGATTAGATTGATTAGATAGGTAAATTGAATTTTAATTGATTAGATAGAACTTTCAATTTACTTTCTACTTGAATTTTAATTTCAATTTATCAAATTAGATTGATTAGATAAATATTAGATAGGTCTATATTTCTATTTTTGGTTTAGATTGATTAGATAGGTCATGGCTTAAGGGCTTAAGGGGTCACGGCTTAAGGGCCAAAGGGGTTAAGGGCTTAAGGGGTCATGGCTTAAGGGGTTAGGGCTTAAGGGCTTAAGGGGTCATGGCTTAAGGGGTTAGGTCTTTTAAGGGCTTAAGGGGTCATGTTCAGTTCTTAAGGGCTTAAGGGGTCATGTGAGGTCATGTTAGGACATGTTAGGTCATGCTAGGTCATATTAGGTCTTATTAGGTCATATTAGGTCATGTTCTGTCCTTAAGGGGTCATGCGAGGTCAAATTAGGTCTTAAGGGATCATTTTAGGTTTTAAGGGGTCATGTTAGGTCTTATTAGGTCATATTAGGTCTTTTAGGTCTTATAAGGTCTTAAGGGGTCATATTAGGTCATGTTAGCTCATATTAGGTCATATTAGGTCTTTTAGGTCTTATAAGGTCTTAAGGGGTCATGGCTTAAGGGCTTAAGGGGTCATGGCTTAAGGGGTTAAGGGCTTAAGGGATCATGGCTTAAGGGGTTAAGGGCTTAAGGGGTTAGCACTTTTAAGGGCTTAAGGGGTCAAGTTTGGTCCTTAAGGGCTTAAAGGGTCATGTGAGGTCATGTGAGGTCATGTTAGGTCATGATAGGTCATATTAGGTCTTATTAGGTCATATTAGGTCATGTTTGGTCTTTAAGGGGTCATGTGAGGTCAAATTAGGTCTTAAGGGATCATTTTAGGTCTTAAGGGGTCATGTTACGTCTTATTAGGTCATATTAGGTCTTTTAGGTCTTATAAGGTCTTAAGGGGTCATATTAGGTCATGTTAGCTCATATTAGGTCATATTAGGTCTTATAAGGTCTTAAGGGGTCATGGCTTAAGGGGTTAAGGGCTTAAGGGCTCATGGCTTAAGTGGTTAAGGGATTAAGGGTTCATGGCTTAAGGGGTCATGTTAGGTCATGTTAGGTCATGTTAGGTCATGTTAGGTCATGCTAGGTCATATTAGGTCTTATTAGGTCATATTAGGTCATGTTCGGTCCTTAAGGGGTCATGTGAGGTCAAATTAGGTCTTAAGCGATCATTTTAGGTCTTAAGGGGTCTTTTAGGTCATGTTAGGTCTTAAGGGGTCTTATTAGGTCATGTGAGGTCATATTAGGTCTTAAGGGGTCTTTTAGGTCATGTTAGGTCATGTGAGGTCATATTAGGTCTTAAGGGGTCTTTTAGGACATGTTAGGTCATATTAGGTCTTAAGGGATGTTTTAGGTTATGTTAGTTCATGTTAGGTCATATTAGGTCTTATTAGGTCATATTAGGTCATGTTAGGTCATGTTAGGTCATATTAGGTATTATTAGGTCATATTAGGTCATGTTAGATCATGTGAGGTCATATTAGATCTTAAGGGGTCTTTTAGGTCATATTAGGTCATATTAGGTCTTATTAGGTCATATTAGGTCATATTAGGTCATATTAGGTCATGTTTGGTCCTTAAGGGCTCACGTGAGGTAACATTAGGTCTTAAGCGATCATTTTAGGTCTTAAGGGGTCTTTTAGGTCATATTAGGTCTTAAGGGGTCTTTTAGGTCATGTGAGGTCATATTAGGTCTTAAGGGGTCTTTTAGGTCATGTTAGGTTATATTAGGTCATGTTAGCTCATATTAGGTCATGCTAGGTCATATTAGGTCTTATTAGGTCATATTAGGTCATGTTCAGTCCTTAAGGGGTCATGTGAGGTCAAATTAGGTCTTAAGGGATCATTTTAGGTCTTAAGGGGTCATGTTAGGTCTTATTAGGTCATATTAGGTCTTTTAGGTTTTATAAGGTCTTAAGGGGTCATATTAGGTCATGTTAGCTCATATTAGGTCATATTAGGTCTTTTAGGTCTTATAAGGTCTTAAGGGGTCATGGCTTAAGGGGTTAAGGGGTTAAGGGGTTAAGGTCTCATGGCTTAAGGGGTTAGGGCTTAAGGGGTCATGGCTTAAGGGGTTAGGTATTTTAAGGGCTTAAGGGGCCATGTTCGGTCCTTAAGGGCTTAAGGGGTCATGTGAGGTCATGTGAGGTCATGTTAGGTCATGTTAGGTCTTAAGGGGTCTTTTAGGTCATGTTAGGTCATATTAGGTCATATTAGGTCATATTAGGTCATGTTAGGTCATGTGAGGTCATTAAGGTCTTAAGGGGTCTTTTAGGTCATGTTAGGTTATATTAGGTCATGTTAGCTCATATTAGGCCATGCTAGGTCATATTAGGTCTTATTAAGTCATATTAGGTCATGTTCAGTCCTTAAGGGGTCATGTGAGGTCAAATTAGGTCTCAAGGAATCATTTTAGGTCTTAAGGGATCATGTTAGGTCTTATTAGGTCATATTAGGTCATGTTAGATGGCTTCATGGGATTAAGGGTTCATGGCTTAAGGGTCATGGCTTAAGGGGTTAGGGCTTTTAAGGGGTTAAGGGGTCATGTTCAGTCCTTAAGGGCTTAAGGGGTCATCTGAGGTCATGTTATGTCATGTTAGGTCTTAAGGGTTCTTTTTAGGTCATCTTAGGTCATATTAGGTCATGTTAGGTCATGTTAGGTCATGTGAGGTCATATTAGGTCTTAAGGGGACTTTTAGGTCATGTTAGGTTATATTAGGTCATGTTAGCTCATATTAGGCCATGTTAGGTCATATTAGGTCTTATTAGGTCATATTAGGTCATGTTTGGTCCTTAAGGGCTTATGTGAGGTAAAATTAGGTCTTAAGCGATCATTTTACATCTTAAGGGGTCTTTTAGGTCATGTTAGATCTT
Source organism: Chamaecyparis obtusa (assembly GCA_027943335.1). Lineage (NCBI taxonomy): Eukaryota > Viridiplantae > Streptophyta > Pinopsida > Cupressales > Cupressaceae > Chamaecyparis > Chamaecyparis obtusa. The sequence goes on from BSBK01001125.1 coordinate 860,949, forward strand.
AAGGGGTCTTAGTAGGTCATGTGAGGTCATATTAGGTCTTAAGGGGTCTTTTAGGTCATGTTAGGTCATGTGAGGTCATATTAGGTCTTAACGGGTCTTTTAGGTCATGTTATGTAATGTGAGGTCATATTAGGTCATGTTAGATCATGTTAGGTCATATTAGGTCATATTAGGTCATGTTAGGTCATGTTAGATCATGTTAGGTCATATTAGGTCATGTTAGGTCATGTTAGATCATGTTAGGTCATACTAGGTCATGTTAGGTCATGTTAGGTCTTAAGCGATCATTTTAGGTCTTAAGGGGTCTTTTAGGTCATGTTAGGTCTTAGGTGGTCTTATTAGGTCATGTGAGGTCATATTAGGTCTTAAGGGGTCCTTTAGGTCATGTTAGGTCATGTGAGGTCATATTAGGTCTTAAGTGGTCTTTTAGGTCATGTTAGGTAATGTGAGGTCATATTAGGTCTTAAGGAGTCTTTTAGGTCATGTTAGGTTATATTAGGTCTTATTAGGTCATATTAGATCATGTTAGATCATGTTAGGTCATATTAGATCATTTTAGGTCATCTTAGATCATGTTAGGTCATATTAGGTCATGTTAGGTCATGTTAGGTCTTATTAGGTCATATTAGGTGATTTTTGGTCCTTAAGAGCTTATGTGAGGTAAAATTAGGTCTTAAGTGATCATTTTAGGTCTAAAGGGGTGTTTTAGGTCATGTTAGGTCTTAAGGGGTCATATTAGGTCATGCGAGGTCATATTAGGTCTTTTAGGTCTTATAAGGTCATAATAGGTCATGTTAGGTCATGTTAGGTCAAGTATTAGGTCATATTAGGTCCATGGTTGGTCCTCAAGAGCTCATGCGAGGTCATATTAGGTCTTAAGGGCTCTTTTAGGTCATGTTAGGTTATATTAGGTCTTATTAGGTCATATTAGGTTATGTTAGGTCATTTGAGATCATGTTAGGTCATATTAGGTCATGTTAGGTCATGTTAGGTCTTATTAGGTCATATTAGGTCATGTTTGGTCCTTAATGGCTTATGTGAGGTAAAATTAGGTTTTAAGCAATCATTTTAGGTCTTAAGGGGTCTTTTAGGTCATGTTAGGTCTTAAGGGGTCTTATTAGGTCATGTGAGGTCATATTAGGTCATATTAGGTCTTTTAGGTCATATTAGGTCATATTAGGTCATGTTAGGTCATGTTAGGTCAAGTATTAGGTCAAGTATTAGGTCATGTTAGGTCATGTTAGATCATGTTAGGTCATATTAGGTCATGTTAGGTCATGTTAGGTCTTATTAGGTCATATTAGGTCATATTTGGTCCTTAAGGGCTTATGTGAGGTAAAATTAGGTCTTAAGCGATCATTTTAGGTCTTAAGGGGTCTTTTAGGTCATGTTAGGTCTTGAGGGGTCTTATTTTTGGTCATGTGAGGTCATACTAGGTCTTAAGGGGTCTTTTAGGTCATGTTAGGTCATGTGAGGTCATATTAAGTATTAAGGGGTCTTTTAGGTCATGTTATGTAATGTGAGGTCATATTAGGTCATGTTAGATCATGTTAGGTCATATTAGGTCATATTAGGTCATGTTAGATCATGTTAGGTCATATTAGGTCATGTTAGGTCATGTTAGATCATGTTAGGTCATATTAGGTCATGTTAGATCATGTTAGGTCTTATTAGGTCATATTAGGTCATGTTTGGTCCTTAAGGTCTTATGTGAGGTAAAAGTAGGTCTTAAGCCATCATTTTGGGTCTTAAGGGGTCTTTTAGGCCATGTTAGGTCTTAAGGGGTCTTATTAGGTCATCTTAGGTCATATTATGTCTTAAGGGGTCTTTTAGGTCATGTTAGGTCATGTGAGGTCATATTAGGTCTTAAGGGGTCTTTTAGGTCATGTTAGGTAATGTGAGGTCATATTAGGTCTTAAGGGGTCTTTTAGGTCATGTTAGGTTATATTAGGTCTTATTAGGTCATATTAGGTCATGTTAGATCATGTTAGGTCATATTAGGTCATGTTAGGTCATGTTAGATCATTTTAGGTCATATTAGGTCATATCAGGTCATGTTACATCATGTTAGGTCTTATTAGGTCATATTACTTCATTTTTGGTCCTTAAAAGCTTATGTGAGGTAAAATTAGGTCTTAAGCAATCATTTTAGGTCTTAAGGGGTCTTTTAGCTCATGTTAGGTCAAGTATTAGGTCATATTAGGTCATGTTTGGTCCTTAAGGGCTCATGCGAAGTCATATTAGGTCTTAAGGGGTCTTTTAGGTCATGTTAGGTCATGTGAGGTCATATTAGGTCCTAAGGGGTCTTTTAGGTCATGTTAGGTCATGTGAGGTCATATTAGGTCTTAAGGGGCCTTTTAGGTCATGTTAGGTTATATTAGGTCTTATTAGGTCATATTAGGTCATGTTAGGTCATGTTAGATCATGTTAAGTCATATTAGGTCATGTTAGGTCATGTTAGGTCTTATTAGGTCATATTAGGTCATGTTTGGTCCTTAAGGGCTTATGTGAGGTAAAATTAGGTCTTAAGCGATCATTTTAGGGTTTAAGGGGTTTTTTAGGTCATGTTAGGTCTTAAGGGGTCTTATTAGGTCATCTGAGGTCATATTAGGTCTTAAGGGGTCTTTTAGGTCATGTTAGGTCATGTGAGGTCTTAAGGGTCTTTTAGGTCATGTTAGGTCATGTGAGGTCATATTAGGTCTTTTAGGGCATGTTAGGCTATATTAGGTCAAGTATTAGGTCATATTAGGTCATGTTAGATCATGTTAGGTCATATTAGGTCATATTTGGTCATGTTAGGTCATGTTAGATCATGTTAGGTCATATTAGGTCTTGTTAAGTCATGTTAGGTCTTATTAGGTCATATTAGGTCATGTTTGGTCCTTAAGGGGTCATGTGAGGTCAAATTAGGTCTTAAGCGATCATTTTAGGTCTTAAGGGGTCTTTTAGGTCGTCTTAGGTCTTAAGGGGTCTTATTAGGTCAAGTAAGGTCATATTAGGTCATGTTAGGTCAAGTATTAGGTCATATTAGGTCATTTTTGGTCCTTAAGGGCTCATGTGAGGTCAAATTAGGTCTTAAGGTCATGTTAGGTTGTTTTAGGTCTTAAGGGGTCATGCGAGGTACTTAAGGGCTTAAGGGGTCATGTTAGGTACTTAAGGGCTTAAAGGGTCAT